>JALGBA010000629.1:0-21330 GCA_023970755.1 Azemiops feae
TTGGGTGGCTTAGATCTGGAGAAAACATAGAAATCGTTTTTTCTAATGAGCAAGCTTGTAATAAAAGTCAGCTGCTGGCTACCATTTAAATGGCCTGCTATTTAAACAACAGCCTGTCTGAATGATGTATGTTTCAATGAACTTGTCAAACCTTCAGACATGATAGGAAGGCAACTGTGTTAAATCTATGGTAGCAAAAAACATCCAGTAGTTTGGTAGCATCTCTTCTGATTAATAAATGTTATTAAAAGGCACCAGCAGTTAGATGTAGGATTTAAAATGGGGTGAGATGGGGGGAAGGGGCGCAAATAAGTTGCTTATGCAAATTCATGTGAGACTGATTACAAGTATCTTATCAATTAACAACTGCAATGTGATTAAAAAAATTTTTTACATCTGCATAAACCAATCATCTCCTCCCTTCCTCCCCCCCCCCTTTAAATTCTGTATGTCTAGTCACTCTGCATCTGATAAAAGCAGCTGCATCTTTTGACAGCTTTTCCCTTTTAAAATATGGAAAATATGGAAAAGGTGCTACAAGATGCCTAAATTTAGGCCTTTAAAAAGTTTTTTTTTAAAAAAAAAGCTAACTGGCATTTACATTCTACAAAATCATAGAAGGAATTTGGTGTGTACAGACATAAAACTGAGCCACAATGAGGGTTTTGCCTACAACAGGGGAATTCAAACTTGGCAACTTTAAGACTTGTGGACTTCAACTCCCAGAATTTCTCAGCCAGTGTGTCTGGCTGAGGAATTCTGGGACTTGAAGTCCACAAGTCATAAAAGGGCCAGGTCTGAAGACCCCTGGCCTACAATGTTCTGCATTATAACTCTTTGTTGATGACTTACCATTTCAGGTAAATGTAATCAACTGTTATTTTCAATAATTACACCAACGAAGATTTAAAGCAGAGTTCTCCAGAGTGGTCAACATCATCTCCAAGGATTAATGGACTATCCAAGATAATTATTACTATTAGTGTTCATATTACTATTAAAATAATATTGGGGTGTGTGTGTGTGTCAATGAATAATCTGAAACTTCATAAAAGGATCAGTGAACTGAAGAGTTTGGGAACCCCTGATTCAAAGCAATGGGTGAAAATTAGTCAACTCCCGAGACTTTAAGCCACCTCGTTCAAGTCGATTTATCACATTCCCCCAGGCAATGCCACTCACTTGGAACGGGACCGTCTCCGATTGTCGTGTCTACGTCGGGAAGGGCTTGGAGAGCCCGAAGAACTGCTGGAGCTGGAGCTACGGGAAGTGCTCGAGCTCCCCGAACGGCTTGATGCAGACGAGGAACTGGAGCCACTGCTGGACCCAGTGCTGGAACTTGACCCTGAACTGGAGGTGGAACTTGACCGAGACCTGACAGAAGAGCAGCAGCAATGTATCACCCAAACTGAGCAGAATCAACTCTCATGATCTAGAACAGGGGGCCCCAACCCCCGATTCTGTGGACCGGTACCGGGCCGCGGCATGCCAGCAACCGGTCCGCACAAACAAGCAAAGCCCCATCCGTGGGATGCAGGCAGCACATAAAACCACGCACCCTCCGGTCCAGGGAAAAACCTCTCTCCACGGAACCGGTCCCTGGTGCCCAAAAGGTTGGGAACCTCTGATCTAGAAGGCTTGCAAGAAGCCCTCATAAACCCCACACATACTTTCACATGCCTCAGTCAAGAAAGAGGAATTGAAGTAATGTTTTTTTTTTTAAATGGATCATTTCTATCAAAACCTTAACAGTTTAGAATGGGAGGCTAAGACCAGACCAGTAGAAGACCCTTCTTGGTCACGATCTCCAAAATTCCTCATCACGCAGTGAATGGAAATAATTAATAATTTAGTTGATTTGATTTCTACAGCCACCCATCTCAAACAAGGGACTCTGGGCAGTGTACACCATCCAACATAAAAACCACGAAAATTATTCAGAGTAGGAAATAAATATATACGGCACCGAGTAAAACTGTTACTATTTGTGTTAACACAGGCAGGAAATGGGGCCCTTCACATCCTCGGGGCCCCATATCCAGTTATGGGATAAGCTTCGAAGTAAACTCTGAAACTCGTGCCTCCCCACAAGAACTCCTCAGGAAGTCAGTTTCTAGCTCCCCAGAAGTCACAATGTGGCCCTGCATTTCGTACGCTTTTTCGGGGATCCCAGGATTCCGTTTACCTGGTGCTACTGCTGCCGCTGGAGGCGCTGTGCCTTTTGCGGGTTTTGTCGCGCCCGCGGTCTTTTTCGCCGGACTCCTTTGCGGCTGGTTTGTCCTTGGACCGGTCCTTGGATTTCTCTTCGGTCCGGTCTTTGCGCTTGCTCGGAGAGGGAGCCCTTTAACAGAAAAGCCAGAAAGTTATCTTCTAACTTCAGCTGCCAAACAAAAGCAAGGCAATGAGAAGGTCACGGAATTCCCAGCCTGCACCCTATCAGGGCAGGTTCAAAGAAAGGCAGAGCCACATATGAAAGGAGCCAAGAAAAACATTTCTAATTGCAGGCCGCCCGTTTAGTTGGAAGTTACGGTGGCATTGAAAAAAAAGGGACTCACGACCTTTTTTCACACTTATGACCACTGCAGCATCCTCACAGTCGTGGGATCAAAATTTGGAAGCTTGGCAAACTGACTCCTATTTAGGACAGTTGCAATGTCACCTCTTACGACTCTCTGACAGGCAAAGTCGATGGGGGAAGCCAGACTCACTTAACCACTGTGTTATTAACTTAACAACTGCAGTGATTTACTTAACAACCGTGGCAAGAAAGGTCATAAAAAGGGGCAAACCTCACTTAACTGCCTCACTTAGCAACAGAAATGTTGAGCTCCACTGTGGTCGTTAAGTCGAGCATTATCTGTACTCTAAATTTCATTTTTTATGTGTGCCATTGTGCCCACAATATAAAAATGACAATAAAGGTTATTTATCTTATCTTTATCTTTACTCATGCTCCCCAGGAAAGTCCTAGTAGGCTGCAAAGGTCTCTCCCCCCCTCCCTCCAGTCCCTGGGAGAATTTAGGCCTTGAAAATTCAGACAGTGGTTACCTAGTGCTGGACTTTTTATTATTTTCTTTGATGGCTAGCAAACTCTTCTTTTTCATTCCTGACAGTTCCATTTTCCCCTTCGGAGTCCCAAAGCAGCTCTGTGGGGGCCTCACTTTATCTGAAAGCTTACTTCTAACGGATCCCTAAGCGAGTGCAAGAAGCTCCAGAGAGCAGCCTAGTGACAAGACAAAAGCATTGAGAGACAATTAACATACAGGCAGGAGGAGAACAAAAAAAATCCTATTTGATAAGAACAGCAGGTGACATCAACCAATATTCATGCAAAGCACTGGGTGGACGTAACAGCAAATTACCTGGCTGAAAATGGCACCTGCTGAATAATCTAAATCAGTGTTCCCAATCTGAGCAATTTTAATTTGGGTGGACTGGAGAATTCTGGGACCTGAAGTCCACACAAATTAAAGTTGCTCAGATGAGAAACACCGATCTACATTGGATATTTTAGAAGATACTGTATTTGAATACCTTCTAAGGACCTCTAATACTAAACAAAGAAAGAATGCAGGTTTTTTTGCCACCATCGCAAACAGGTTTTTCTATCTAAAGTTTTCCCAGAATTGAATCTTTAAATGGGGAGGGGCAGGGGATATGAAAAGAGCGTCACTGAAGGCTGCATAATTTTTGGGATTCAGGTGTCTCCTTGGTTAGCTTTGTAGGTAGCTTTGACACAAATACGGATGGAATCTTTAAATATTAAATTAAAAATTAAATATGAATACAATTAAGCATGAATAAAATTTGAGGGCAGGGCTCCGAGACTTACAGCTGCTGCTTAAAGAACTTGGGATGAGTGTGATCCAATCAAACATGATCAGTGGTTAATGGCTTAACTTTATATGTGAGCCAGACCTGGCTATTCAACAAATCATAGTAAAATGAACAATTCTGCACTATGTTGTAACCGATATAGATGCAATAACTTTTCTATAGCTTTTAATCTTCAGTATAAGGTACATAGCAGCATGTTAAAAGATATACTCTCTATTCAATAGTATGTTGTATAGGTAATAATTATATTTGCAAATATTTCTACTTAAGTATATGCAAGCATTTCCCCAGCAAACCTGATTGGGGTCACACTTTTGGAAAGAGGAAGAACTGCTAAACATATTTTAATCTTTGTACTACAATTTTTAGATATTGGGGCCCCAACAGGCACTATGAGATTATTTGACTATTTAGATACTGAAATATGTTAGTTTGGAATGCTATAAGCACTTGTCTCATCTGGAAGGCATAAATTAGTTATGACATCCTGTTGGCATCTAAACAAACCTGCAATTTAATAATTTTTAAGAGATGGAACAATGTATTTTCTTACTGCACAATAAAAAAATATCCAGATAACATTTACTTTATCTCACTGCTACTCTCCCTATCCTACCTTTATTTCAACCCTCATATCAAGCTCCACCACTATCTCTGCTTCCCTAGGCTTAGCTCCTTAAATATGAAAGGAATACAAGTTACAAAACCAAAGCACTTCCGTGAGATTTTATTCTGAGTGAGCATCCGAATTCCAGCCTATCCATCAGATACTCATATGGCCTTTTGTAAAGTTGGGAGAACCATTTGGGAAGCCACCAAAGCAAGACTTGAGTTTTATTACACCGATGTATCATGTTATATCTCTGTATTATGCATTATTATGTAGTATTATTATGCGTTATTATACACCCTGAAAACTACCCAGAATCCAAATGGATTGAAATGGTGCATAATTTCATTAAAAAAAAAATTGAAGGGAGGCACAGAACTGCCTCTCCTCCGCTTCAAAAAACTGGAATAAATCAGATTTCTTTTTTTTGCAAAAGCAACGGCAGCAAACCGTGTAAAACCTTACAAGGCGGCATTTGTCTGTAAGTGGTGCAAAAATTACTTTCAAGTTCTACAATGGATCATTGGGGAACCCAGTGCCTTCCCCCCCCCCCCCCAAAAGGGGAGCAGCTCCAACAGCCCCCCCAGGAACTTGCTTTGAGCAAGAGGCTAGAAAGGGGCGGAGCCAGCTTGGTTCTACGTCACCCACCCGCACGCCGCCCCGTCCTCCAGATTCAGAGGAGCCTCCCCTCCCCACTTCCCGTCCGGGCCTTCCGCACTCCCGAGGCGGGCTCACGCTCCTCCACGAGGCCGACCCTGCTGAGAAGGCCCTCAGCGGCTCGGCGAACCGCTTCCCGCCGCTCTCGCGGCCGTCCCCGAGCCAGATGGCGGCGGATTAGCGCCTCTCCTCTACTTACATCCTCAGAGATCACCCGTTGCTTCTCCGTCGCGCTCGCGGTGACGTAGTTTACCGCCTTCCGCAGAGCTGGGCGCAGGCGGATGGCGTCAAAGATGGCGACAGGGAAAAGGCGCCGGAATCCTAGACGCCCCTGTCTCCAAGGTTACGACTCTTCCCCCCCCCTTTTTTTTTAAAAGGACCAGACAGGCGAATTTTGCTGTTGGCGGGGTCGCGTTTAGGAGAACGCCAAGAAAGCTAGATTTGCAGTGATGAGTGCATGCAGAACCATGAGAATAATCAAGTTGCAAAACAAAAACCCAATATTCTTGTTTTTTTTTACAAACAAGTGAAAATCTCCTGATGTGTTGGACCACAACTGTCATCAACTACCATGGTTTGGACTCATGGTAGTTGTAGTACATAGGACTCTTCATCTTTTCGGGAAACGAAAAGCAGGTTCTAGATTTTGCAGAAGACCATGCTAGCATGCAATAGGTTCCAGATGTTTTGGGAGACTGCTAATACCATTAGTAGGTTCCAGATGTTGCAGAAGACCGCTAGCATCACAATATTCCAGTAGAAGATCTAGCCAGAAATCTGGGTAGAAGATGTTGCAGAAGACCATACTAGCATCACAAAAGATTCTAAATGTTACAGAAGACCATGCCAGCACCACAGCAGGTTCCAGATGTTGCAGAAGATCTAGCTAGAAATCTGGGTAGAAGATTTGCAATTGCAACCTGGAGAAACGACTCATGATGTGGATCATTCCTTGTTTTTAAGTAACAAATTGGGGGAAAGGAGCTTAAAAAAAAAAGGCTAGGAGAGTAGACAACATTCTATTCTTTAAGTATCCCACATTGTCTCTCACTGTCTATGGAGATTCTCAGTCATCCAGGTCATAATTGTCCCAAAGATGCTTTTTCAGGAGGCAACTGGACTTTCTTGATTTTCTTTGAAGACGTTTCGCTTCTCATACAAGAAGCTTCTTCAGCTCTGACTGGATGGTGGGGAATGGAATGATTTATGATCAGCTGCCTGCAAGGAGTATAAATCCTTCCACTCCCCACCATCCAGTCAGAGGTGAAGAAGCTTCTTGGATGAGAAGCAAAACATCTTCAGAGGAAAAATGAAGTCCTCATGAAAAAGCATTTTTGAGCCTGTCTCCCACTCCAGCTGCAGCAGAATTTACTGCGTAGCCACCTCACCTGACCCCCTCAGCCCCATATGTGGGGAAGAAGGATGCTGCAGATTGACTTGACTGTCTTCAGATTCAGTTATTCACCCTAACCTTGATGACTCACAGAATGCTTGCCTCTGAACATTAATGAAATGTTTGTTTAATAGAAAGGTGGGAGGTCAGCAAAATAAATTTGGCAAAGTGAGTTCTGCTGATTATCTGTTTCTTGGCTGAAGAACAGAGTTATTTCTGACCTCGGAGCACTTGAATCTTGAGGATCCCGTTTCCCCTCTCCATATATGCAGAGTCATAGTAAGAAGCATCACTTAATGGCCTTGGCTGGTTTTGTAAAACCTAAGCAGTGTCACAACTAGTGGAGGCTAGTGAAAAGATACTATCAGAGTGTATTGTGCCATACGCTAAATAAATACGTTTGTGTTTTTATTTATTGCGATCCCTTAGGGGTCGCCAGCAATATTTAGGGGACGTCACAAATTTGGAGGTGGTGTACTCGGTCAACCCTGGAGTCCAATTTAATACAGTTCCTGCTTTCCCTGGATAAACCATTTAGTTACCTGCAAACTGCATGCAGGCTGGGGAATTCTGGGACTTGGAAGTCCACAAAAATTGCCAAGTTTGAGAAACGCTGGATGATTTATAGGGATTATTAAACTTGTCCCCTGCTGGCTGGGAATGGATGTGCAATACTCTGTGACACTCCACCTTTGCGGGGGGCTTTTATATAGGGCGCCCCCAATACAATCCAGATTTCTGCATTGTCTTTTTTCCGTCCTTCACTCCCCAAATTCCTAAAGTCTTCCGTCTCTATAGCTCCAGCAAACTGCGGAAGTCCTTGGTTCTAAAACCGGCCGCTCTCTAATACCATTTCATCCGAGTCATCTGGTTACATTTCGATGGCTATTCCCAAGTTCGACGGTGTTCAAGAGCGAAAGTCCCAGTTCTTTCTCCGCTCATCCTTTCCTACCGCTATGGTGCCTTTTCGGCTTCTCTGCCGAAATAGGGGACGCGCCTTCTGATGGCGTCACAGCCCGGCGACGCCCCGAGAAGGCTGTCCCAGGGCGAAGGAGAAGGCAAAGGTGGAGCCGGCGGCGCTGCTGCCTTTGCAACAAGGCCAGGTGAGGCGGGGGCTTCAGGGAAGCTTCCCCGAATCTGCCGCTCGACGCCGCCTTTTCATGGGCGGCGTGGGTACTAGGAGTTGCGTTCCCACGACACGCGGTGCCCGATGAACTCAATTGCCTGTGTTCGCACTCCCTTCTAGTAACATCACCGGAGGTAGCCGGGCGTTTATTATTTATATGCTGTTATTCTTAATTATATTTGGTGCTTTCCACTTGTCTCGACTCTGCCATTTTCCTGACCAATCCCCTGCGGTTTTCCTCTTTCTTGGCAACGTTTTTCTTCCCCCCCAGCTGCGGTTGAATAGAATCACCGAGTTGGGAAAGGGACCTTGGAGGTCTTCCTAGTCCACCCCCTGCTTAGCAGCACCCTTAAGACCGTTTCAGACAAAATGGTTTGCCGTTGCTAGTCCTTCCTAGGGCCGAGAGAGAGTGCCTGCCCAAAGCCTGGTTTTGGGAGTGACTGACACCCATATGACTTTTCTGCTCTAAACGCAAGATTAGTAACTCACAGCCTCACCACTTTCTAGTCTGCTGCCTTAACCACGACTAGACCAAAGCCGCTCTAAATTTTGCGTATTTTTTTAATGCAGCCTTTGTTATTTTTTAATAAATAACTCAAGGCGGCAAATATATCTAATGCTCCTTCCTTCTCTTATTTTCGCCATGCAGCAACAGCCCTAGGGTTAGGGTTAGACTTAGGCTGACTAGGAGAGGAATTGGCCCAAAGCTGGTTTCTCATACCTAAGGTGGTACTAAAACTCAGCCCCCACCCCCAATTTCTAGCCTGGCACCTTCCACCCCAATTGACTAGCTGTCTATTTTTCACCCCAGTGAAATGATATTCACGAATGGGCATACTAGGAAGATTAGAAACTAAGATGCAGCAAGAAATTAGCCCAGTTCAAAAATAAGGGGTCTTATATGTAGAGACAGGTAAGCGGGTAGCTTTGCAGCAAGCAGGTGGCAGGTGAAACTTGTCACGAGGTTGCATATAAATTCCAGTAACGCTGGGTTATTTTTGAGATCCCCACGCAGGTGTCAGGAGGGACAGAGCAGAGCGCCTTGAAGATGGAAGAAATAGGTGTGATGTAGGTAGACATAAAACATTTTAATAAATGCGTCAGTTTCAAAACTAGGAGCGAAGGTAAAATCTAATCTCACTCCTTTTAATATTAACCATAGCAATAAATTTATGTATGTTTGGTGAGGTTTATCTTTAAAGTTAGCACCTATCAAAGTAACCTTAATTCATCATCATAGGCCTTTTTGAAGGCCGCGCCATCTCTCGCTAAGGGACAAGCAGGTACAGCAGCCACCAAAGAAAGAAACCTTTTAAATGGTGTTTTAAGTGTAGTATTCTTTATTAATAAAACCTTACTAATATTAGGTTATCTTATTCTGCCCCAGGGTCGCAGCAAAAGGGCCTCCCGTCGCCCTATTAATATTAATAAGGCGTTAATAATTAAGATAGAGAATAATAACCTTAAAATCCCATTCAAAAGGTTTATTTATTTCGGCGGCCGCAATGCCCGTTTTGACCACAGGAGGGCACGTTTTTCCGTCCCATAGCATTAACATCTAGACCTTCTCGGCATGGCGGCCTCCCGTCCGTTCAAATTGGCCATCCCCCAGTTCATTTGGAATCGACCTTCCTATTATGGCCGACTCCTTGTCCGTCGCTTTTAGTCATCCCTCGCAACTTCCTTTCGCAGCGGCCTTCTCACCATAGAGACTTCCTGTCCGATGCTGCTATCGTCCCCCAGGGCCTTTGACGGCGACTTTCTCGCCATAGAGACCTCCTTTCCATCCCGTCGGCAACTTCCTGTCCTCTTTTCTGCTCTACGCTGCCGCAAGAAGGGAAAAAAGCCTCGTACTGCCGCAGGTGAGCCGAGCAGCCACAAAAAGAAATAAAGCTTTTAAATGGAGTTTTAAGTGTAGTATTTATTAATGAAACCTCAGTAATATTAGGTGATGTTTTTGTGTCCCCACAAGCTCGCAGCAAAAGGGCTTCCCTTCGCCCATTAACATTAATAAGGCGTTACTATAAAAGATAGAGGATAATAACTTTAAAATCTCATTCAAAAGGGCTATTTCTTTCGGCACAGTTTTACGTCGCAAAGCATAGGCATCGAGGCAATCCCAGGCGGGTGAATCTGGAATGGAGGGTTTAGGGATGGAAGAAACGAGGGACGGGCGGGGAGGCCGGCGGGTAGCTGCTTCTAAGTGTGCATGGTGCCTCTGGGCATATGTAAAGTGCGAGGGGAAAGAGGAGGGAAGGAAATCTCGGCTGCCTCTAGCTTCACTTGCTCAGCCCATATTGACTGACTGGGAATCTAAAAGGGGCTTTCTAAACCTCTAGGCGAGATGGGGCAGATAAATGTCATCATAATATAAATTATATAGTATTATCATACACCCTATCACGCGCGGCCGTGGCGCACAACACACACAACCATATCATTTTTTTTATAAATAAATATAAAGCCGGAGCTAAAAGGGGCCACTTGGTCCATCGATTCCAACAACATTGTCTCTTCAAGGGGTCCTTGGTGCTCTCTGAGCTTGGTGGTTTTCCTTGCAGACGTTTCGTGACTCCACTAGGTAACATCATCAGTGCTAGAAGAGAGAGGAATTGCTCTCTCTTTATATACTTAGTGGCTTGTCCCTATCAGGGTTGATGGAGGTGTTCCTTGTAGTTTCTTGATTGTGCGGTTGTTTACTTATTTATTTAGTGTATGGCATATCATACATGGACTTGCAGTATATATTAACATTTCACCTAGATTAGAAAAACACAATAAAATATAAATGTTAAAAAGATTTTTGTTCAGATACCAATAGGCCGTCTAACCATTGAAGCGCAGCATCCTTTATATTAGATAGATAGATAGATAGATAGATAGATAGATAGATAGATAGATAGATAGATTGATTGATTGATTGATTGATTAGATAGATAATAGATAGATAGATGATAGATAGATAGATAGATAGATAGATAGATAGATAGATAGATAGATAGATAGATAGATAGATAGATAGATAGATCTACACGATATGTTGCAGGTGTGCACAGGCCCCAGCTGCACACATTCGGTGGTGCGTCAATGCAATTGCAGATAGCTATGATGGGAAGCTGGTGGTTTGGCATTGCCTCCTTACTAGGACCAAGAGAGAAGGACTGACCCCAAGGTCACCACAGTTGACTTTCATGCCTAAGGTGGGAGTAGAACCGACAGTCTTCCGATTTCTAGTCCAGTGCCTTAAGTATCCCGCATTGTCTCTCACTGTCTATGGAGATTCTCAGTCATCCGGGTCATAATTGTCCCAAAGATGCTTTTTCAGGAGGCAACTGGACTTTCTTGATTTTCTTTGAAGACGTTTCGCTTCTCATACAAGAAGGTTCTTCAGCTCTGACTGGAGCATCACTTAATGGCCTTGGCTGCTTTTGTAAAACCTAAGCAGTGTCACAACTAGTGGAGGCTAGTGAAAGATACTATCGGAGTGTATTGTGCCATACGCTAAATAAATACGTTTGTGTTTTTATTTATTTATTGCGATCACTTGGGGGTTGCCAGCAAATTTTAGGGGACCTCACAAATTTGGAGGTGGTGTACTCGGTCAACCCTGGAGTCCAATTTAATACAGTTCCTGCTTTCCCTGGATAAACCATTTAGTTACCTGCAAACTGCATGCAGGCTGGGGAATTCTGGGACTTGAAGTCCAAAAAAATTGCCAAGTTTGAGAAACGCTGGATGACTTACAGGGATTAAACTTGTCCCCTGCTGGCTGGGAATGGATGTGCAATACTCTGTGACACTCCACCTTTGCGGGGGGCTTTTATATAGGACGCCCCCAATACAATCCAGATTTCTGCATTGTCTTTTTTCCCTCCTTAACTCCAATCCAAAGTCTTCCTCCATATATGCTCCAGCAAACTCGGAAGTCTTGGTTCTACCGGCCGCTCTACCATTTCCATCCGAGCTCTCTGGTTACATTTCTATGGCGATTCCCAAGTTCGACGGTTTCAAGAGGGGAAAGCCCAGTCTTTCCTCCGCTCTCCTTTCCTACCTCTATGGTGCCTTTCGGCTTCTCTGCCGAAATAGGGGACGCGCCTTCTGATGGTGTCACAGCCCGGCGACGCCCCGAGAAGGCTGTCCCGGGGCGAAGGAGAAGGCAAAGGTGGAGGCGGCGGCGCTGCTGCCTTTGCAGCAAGGCCAGGTGAGGCGGGGGCTTCAGGGAAGCTTCCCCGAATCTGCCGCTCGACGCCGCCTTTTCATGGGCGGCGTGGGTACTAGGAGTTGCGTTCCCACGACACGCGTTGCCCGATGAACTCAATTGCCTGTGTTCGCACTCCCTTCTAGTAACATCACCGGAGGGAGCCGGGCGTTTAGTAAGTTATTGCTGTTATTCTTAATATTATTTGGTGCTTTCCACTTAGTCTCGACTCCTGGCCATTGCCTGACCAAATCCCTGCGGTTTTCTTGGCAAGGTTTCCCCCCCCCCAGCTGCGGTTAGAATAGAATAACCGAGTTGGAAGGGACCTTGGAGGTCTTCTAGTACAACCCCCTGCTTAGGCAGGCAACCCTATACCATTTCAGACAAATGGTTTGCCGTTGCTTCCTTCCTAGGGCCGAGAGAGAGTGACTGGCCCAAAGCTGGTTTTGGAGTGACTGACCCAGATGACTTTTCTGCCTCTAAAAGCAAGATTAGAACTCACAGCCTCCCATTTTCTAGTCTGCTGCCTTAACCACGACTAGACCAAAGCCGCTCTAAATTTTGCATATTTTTTTAATCCAGCCTTTGTTATTTTTATAAATAACTCAAGGCGGCAAATATATCTAATGCTCCTTCCTTCTCTTATTTTCGCCATGCAGCAACAGCCCTAGGGTTAGGGTTAGACTTAGGCTGACTAGGAGAGGAATTGGCCCAAAGCTGGTTTCTCATACCTAAGGTGGTACTAAAACTCAGCCCCCACCCCCCAATTTCTAGCCTGGCACCTTCCACCCCAATTGACTAGCTGTCTATTTTTCAACCCAGTGAAATGATATTCACGACTGGGCATACTATGAAGATTAGAAACTAAGATGCAGCAAGAAATTAGTGTGATGTAGGTAGACATAAAACATTTTAATAAATGCGTCAGTTTCAAAACTAGCAGCGAAGGTAAAATCTAATCTCACTCATTTTAATATTAACCATAGCAATAAATTTATGTATGTTTGGTGAGGTTTATCTTTAAAGTTAGCACCTATCAAAGTAACCTTAATTCATCATTACAGGCCTTTTTGAAGGCCGCGCCATCTCTCGCTAAGGGACAAGCAGGTACAGCAGCCCCCAAAAGAAATAAACCTTTTAAATGGCGTTTTAAGTTTATTATTCTTTGTTAATAAAACCATACTAATATTTATTATCTTTAACCTGTCCCCCAGGGTACGCCGCAAAAAGGTGCATCGCCGTCTGTCGCCCTATTAGATTAATAGGCGTTATAATAAGGAAGGATAATAATAACCGTAAAATCCCATTTCAAAAGGTTTGTTTATTTCGGCGGCCGCCAATACCCGCTTTGAACCACGAGTGCACGTTTTTTCCGGCCCATAGCATTACACCTAGAGCCTTCTCGGCATGCGACCTCACCCGTCCCGGTCAAATTGGCCCATCCCCCAGTTCATTGGAATCGACCTCCTATTACGGCCGACGTCTGTCCGTGCTTTTAGGTCATCCGTCGGCACCATTCCCTAGTCCTCGGGGGTGTCATCTGCTCTACAACTAAACGGCTGCCGCAAGAAGGGAAAAAAGCCCTCGTAACAACTGCGCAGGTGATGACCAGAGCCATCCGCAAAAAGAAATAAAGCTTTTAAATGGAGTTTTAAGTGTAGTATTTATTAATGAAACCTCAGTAATATTAGGTGATGTTTTTGTGTCCCCGCGTCGCAGCAAAAGGGCTTCCCTTCGCCCTATTAACATTAATAAGGCGTTACTAATAAAGATAGAGGATAATAACTTTAAAATCCCATTAAAAAGGTCTGTTTCTTTCGGCACAGTTTTACGTCGCAAAGCATAGGCATCGAGGCAATCCCAGGCGGGTGAATCTGGAATGGAGGGTTTAGGGATGGAAGGAACAAGGGACGGGCGGGGAGGCCGGCGGGCAGCTGCTTCTAAGTGTGCATGGTGCCTTGGGCATATGTAAAGTGCGAGGGGAAAGAGGAGGGAAGGAATCTCGGCTGCCTCCAGCTTCACTTGCTCAGCCCATATTGCTGACTGGGAAGCTAAAAAGGGGCTTTCTAAACCTCTAGGGCCGAGATGGGGCAGATGAAATGTCATCATAATAATAAATTATATAGTTTATCATACACCGCTTCTCATCTGTGCGCGCACACACACACACGCAAATCATTGTTATTATATAAATAATAAAGCCGGAGCTAAGGAGCCACTTGGTCCATCATCCAACAACATTGTCTCTTCAGGGGTCCTTGGTGCTCTCTGAGCTTGGTGGTTTACTTGCAGACGTTTCGTGACCCAACTAGGTAACATCATCAGTGCTAGAAGAGAGAGGAATTTGCTCTCTCTTTATATACTTAGTGGCTTGTCCTATCAGGGTTGATGGAGGTGTTCCTGGTAGTTTCTTGATTGGGCGGTTGTTTACTTATTTATTTAGCGTATGGCATATCATACATGGACTAGCAGTATATATTAACATTTCACCTAGATTAGAAAAAGACAATAAAATATAAATGTTAAAAAGATTTTTGTTCAGATACCAATAGGCCGTCTAACCATTGAAGTGCAGCCTCCTTTATAGATAGATAGATAGATAGATTGATTGATTGATTGATTGATTAGATAGATGATAGATAGATAGATAGATAGATAGATAGATAGATAGATAGATAGATAGATAGATAGATAGATAGATAGATAGATTGATTGATTGATTGATTGATTAGATAGATAATAGATAGATAGATGATAGATAGATAGATAGATAGATAGATAGATAGATAGATAGATAGATAGATAGATAGATAGATAGATAGATAGATAGATAGATGTACACGATATGTGGCAGGTGTGCGCAGGCCCCAGCTGCACACGTTCGGTCGTGCGTCAATGCAATTGCAGATAGCTATGATGGGAAGCTGGTGGTTTGGCATTGCCTCCTTACTAGGACCAAGAGAGAAGGACTGACCCCAAGGTCACCACAGTTGACTTTCATGCCTAAGGTGGGACTAGAACCGACAGTCTTCCGATTTCTAGTCCAGTGCCTTAAGTATCCCGCATTGTCTCTCACTGTCTATGGAGATTCTCAGTCATCCGGGTCATAATTGTCCCAAAGATGCTTTTTCAGGAGGCAACTGGACTTTCTGGATTTTCTTTGAAGACGTTTCGCTTCTCATACAAGAAGGTTCTTCAGCTCTGACTGGAGCATCACTTCATGGCCTTGGCTGCTTTTGTAAAACCTAAGCAGTGTCACAACTAGTGGAGGCTAGTGAAAAGATACTATCGGAGTGTATTGTGCCATACGCTAAATAAATACGTTTGTGTTTTTATTTATTTATTGCGATCGCTTGGGGGTTGCCAGCAAATTTTAGGGGACGTCACAAATTTGGAGGTGGTGTACTCGGTCAACCCTGGAGTCCAATTTAATACAGTTCCTGCTTTCCCTGGATAAACCATTTAGTTACCTGCAAACTGCATGCAGGCTTGGGAATTCTGGGACTTGAAGTCCACAAAAATTGCCAAGTTTGAGAAACGCTGGCGACTTACAGGGATTAACTTGTCCCCGTGCTGGCTGGGAATGGATGTGCAATACTCTGTGACACTCACCTTTGCGTTGGGGCTTTTATATAGGGCGCCCCCAATACAATCCAGATTTCTGCATTGTCTTTTTTCCGTCCTTAACTCCAATCCAAAGTCTTCCTCCATATATGCTCCAGCAAACTCGGAAGTCTTGGTTCTACCGTCCGCTCTACAATTTCCACCCGAGCTCTCTGGTTACATTTCTATGGCGATTCCCAAGTTCGATGGTTTCAAGAGCGGAAAGCCCAGTCTGCCCTCCGCTCTCCTTTCCTACCTCTATGGTGCCTTTCCGCTTCTCTGCCGAAATAGGGACGCGCCTTCTGATGGCGTCACAGCCCGGCGACGCCCCGAGAAGGCTGTCCCGCGGCGAAGGAGAAGGCAAAGGTGGAGCCGGCGGCGCTGCCGCCTTTGCATCAAGGCCAGGTGAGGCGGGGGCTTCAGGGAAGCTTCCCCGAATCTGCCGTCGACGCCGCCTTTTCATTGGCGGCGTGGCGAACAGATACTAGGGAGTGTGCGGTTTCCCACGACACGCGTTGCCCTATGAACCAATTGCCTGTGTTCGGCACTCCCTTCTATAAAGCACCGGAGGGAGAGCCGGGCGTTTTAGTAAGTTATTGCTGTTATTCTTAATATTATTTGGTGCTTTCCACTTAGTCTCGACTCCTGGCCATTGCCTGACCAAATCCCTGCGGTTTTCTTGGCAAGGTTTCCCCCCCCCCAGCTGCGGTTAGAATAGAATAACCGAGTTGGAAGGGACCTTGGAGGTCTTCTAGTCCAACCCCCTGCTTAGGCAGGCAACCCTATACCATTTCAGACAAATGGTTTGCTGTTGCTTCCTTCCTAGGGCCGAGAGAGAGTGACTGGCCCAAAGCTGGTTTTGGAGTGACTGACCCAGATGACTTTTCTGCCTCTAAAAGCAAGATTAGAACTCACAGCCTCCCACTTTCTAGTCTGCTGCCTTAACCACGACTAGACCAAAGCCGCTCTAAATTTTGCATATTTTTTTAATCCAGCCCTTGTTATTTTTATAAATAACTCAAGGCGGCAAATATATCTAATGCTCTATCCTTTCTTATTTTCGCATGCAGCAACAGCCCTCGGGTTGGTTAGAATTAGGCGGACTAGGAGAGGAGTGGCCCAAAGCTGGTTTCTCTCATACCTAAAGGTGGTACTAAAACTCCGCCCCCACCCCCAATTTCTAGCCTGGCTCCTTCACCCATTGACTAGCTCTGTCGATTTTTTCAACCCCCAAGGTGGAAATGATTCCTACGGCATACTAGGAAGATTAGAAACTAAGATGCAGCAAGAAATTAGTGTGATGTAGGTAGACATAAAACATTTAATAAATGCGTCAGTTTCAAAACTAGCAGCGAAGGTAAAATCTAATCTCACTCATTTTAATATTAACCATAGCAATAAATTTATGTATGTTTGGTGAGGTTTATCTTTAAAGTTATCACCTATCAAAGTAACCTTAATTCATCATTACAGGCCTTTTTGAAGGCCGCGCCATGTCTCGCTAAGGGACAAGCAGGTACAGCAGCCACCAAAAGAAATAAACCTTTTAAATGGCGTTTTAAGTTTATTATTCTTTATTAATAAAACCTTACTAATATTAGGTTATCTTACTCTGCCCCAGGGTCGCAGCAAAAGGGCCTCCCGTCGCCCTATTAATATTAATAAGGCGTTAATAATAAAGAGAGAGAATAATAACCTTAAAATCCCATTCAAAAGGTTTCTTTATTTCGGCGGCCGCAATACCCGTTTTGACCACAGGAGGGCACGTTTCTCCGTCCCATAGCATTAACACCTAGACCTTCTCGGCATGGCGGCCTCCCGTCCGTCCAAATTGGCCATCCCCCAGTTCATTTGGAATCGACCTTCCTATTATGGCCGACGTCTTGTCCGTTGCTTTTAGTCATCCGTCGGCACCTTCCTGTCCTCTTTTCTGCTCTACGCTGCCGCAAGAAGGAAAAAAAGCCTCGTACTGCCGCAGGTGAGCCGAGCAGCCACAAAAAGAAATAAAGCTTTTAAATGGAGTTTTAAGTGTAGTATTTATTAATGAAACCTCAGTAATATTAGGTGATGTTTTTGTGTCCCTGCGTCGCAGCAAAAGGGCTTCCCTTCGCCCTATTAACATTAATAAGGCGTTACTAATAAAGATAGAGGATAATAACTTTAAAATCCCATTAAAAAGGTCTATTTCTTTCGGCACAGTTTTACGTCGCAAAGCATAGGCATCGAGGCAATCCCAGGCGGGTGAATCTGGAATGGAGGGTTTAGGGATGGAAGAAACAAGGGACGGGCGGGGAGGCCGGCGGGCAGCTGCTTCTAAGTGTGCACGGTGCCTCTGGGCATATGTAAAGTGCGAGGGGAAAGAGGCGAGCGGAGAATGGCGAGGGGAAAGTGGAGGGAAGGAAATCTCGGCTGCCTCCAGCTTCACTTGCTCAGCCCATATTGACTGACTGGGAAGCTAAAAGGGGCTTTCTAAACCTCTAGGCGAGATGGGGCAGATAAATGTAATCATAATATAAATTATATACTATTATCATACACCCACGCACGCACGCACACACACACACACACATATCATTGTTGTTATATAAATAATAAAGCCGGAGCTAAGGGGCCACTTGGTCCATCATCCAACAACATTGTCTCTTCAGGGGTCCTTGGTGCTCTCTCAGCTTGGTGGTTTTCTTGCAGACGTTTCGTGACCCAACTATGTAACATCAGCAGTGCTAGAAGAGAGAGGAATTTGCTCTCTCTTTATATACTTAATGGCTTGTCCTATCAGGGTTGATGAAGGTGTTCCTGGTAGTTTCTTGATTGGGCGGTTGTTTACTTATTTATTTAGCGTATGGCATATCATACATGGACTTGCAGTATATATTAACATTTCACCTAGATTAGAAAAACACAATAAAATATAAATGTTAAAAAGATTTTTGTTCAGATACCAATAGGCGGTCTAACCATTGAAGTGCAGCCTCCTTTATATTAGATAGATAGATAGATAGATAGATAGATAGATAGATAGATAGATAGATAGATAGATAGATAGATAGATAGATAGATAGATAGATAGATAGATATATAGATAGATAGATAGATAGATAGATAGATAGATAGATAGATATATAGATAGATAGATAGATAGATAGATAGATAGATAGATAGATAGATAGATAGATAGATAGATAGATAGATAGATAGATAGATAGGGTAGATAGATAGGGTAGATAGATAGGGTAGATAGATGTACAAGATATGTTGCAGGTGTGCGCAGGCCCCAGCTGCACACATTCGGTCGTGCGTCAATGCAATTGCAGATAGCTATGATGGGAAGCTGGTGGTTTGGCATTGCCTCCTTACTAGGACCAAGAGAGAAGGACTGACCCCAAGGTCACCACAGTTGACTTTCATGCCTAAGGTGGGACTAGAACCGACAGTCTTCCGATTTCTAGTCCAGTGCCTTAAGTATCCCGCATTGTCTCTCACTGTCTATGGAGATTCTCAGTCATCCGGGTCATAATTGTCCCAAAGATGCTTTTTCAGGAGGCAACTGGACTTTCTTGATTTTCTTTGAAGACGTTTCGCTTCTCATACAAGAAGGTTCGTCAGCTCTGACTGGAGCATCACTTAATGGCCTTGGCTGCTTTTGTAAAACCTAAGCAGTGTCACAACTAGTGGAGGCTAGTGAAAAGATACTATCGGAGTGTATTGTGCCATACGCTAAATAAATACGTTTGTGTTTTTATTTATTTATTGCGATCGCTTGGGGGTTGCCAGCAAATTTTAGGGGACGTCACAAATTTGGAGGTGGTGTACTCGGTCAACCCTGGAGTCCAATTTAATACAGTTCCTGCTTTCCCTGGATAAACCATGCAAACTGCATGCAGGCTGGGGAATTCTGGGACTTGAAGTCCACAAAAATTGCCAAGTTTGAGAAACGCTGGATGACTTATAGGGATTAAACTTGTCCCCTGCTGGCTGGGAATGGATGTGCAATACTCTGTGACACTCCACCTTTGCGGGGGGCTTTTATATAGGGCGCCCCAATACAATCCAGATTTCTGCATTGTCTTTTTTCCGTCCTTAACTCCAATCCAAAGTCTTCCTCCATATATGCTCCAGCAAACTCGGAAGTCTTGGTTCTACCGGCCGCTCTACTATTTCCATCCGAGCTCTCTGGTTACATTTCTATGGCGATTCCCAAGTTCGACGGTTTCAAGAGGGGAAAGCCCAGTCTTTCCTCCGCTCTCCTTTCCTACCTCTATGGTGCCTTTCGGCTTCTCTGCCGAAATAGGGGACGCGCCTTCTGATGGTGTCACAGCCCGGCGACGCCCCGAGAAGGCTGTCCCGGGGCGAAGGAGAAGGCAAAGGTGAAGCCGGCGGCGCTGCTGCCTTTGCAGCAAGGCCAGGTGAGGCGGGGGCTTCAGGGAAGTTCCCCGAATCTGCCGCTCGACGCCGCCTTTTCATGGGCGGCGTGGGTACTAGGAGTTGCGTTCCCACGACACGCGTTGCCCGATGAACTCAATTGCCTGTGTTCGCACTCCCTTCTAGTAACATCACCGGAGGGAGCCGGGCGTTTAGTAAGTTATTGCTGTTATTGTTAATATTATTTGGTGCTTTCCACTTAGTCTCGACTCCTGGCCACTGCCTGACCAAATCCCTGCGGTTTTCTTGGCCAGGTTTCCCCCCCCCCCCAGCTGCGGTTAGAATAGAATAACCGAGTTGGAAGGGACCTTGGAGGTCTTCTAGTCCAACCCCCTGCTTAGGCAGGCAACCCTATACCATTTCAGACAAATGGTTTGCCGTTGCTTCCTTCCTAGGGCCGAGAGAGAGTGACTGGCCCAAAGCTGGTTTTGGAGTGACTGACCCAGATGACTTTTCTGCCTCTAAAAGCAAGATTAGAACTCACAGCCTCCCACTTTCTAGTCTGCTGCCTTAACCACGACTAGACCAAAGCCGCTCTAAATTTTGCGTATTTTTTTAATGCAGCCTTTGTTATCTTTTAATAAATAACTCAAGGCGGCAAATATATCTAATGCTCCTTCTCTTATTTTCGCCATGCAGCAACAGCCCTAGGGTTAGGGTTAGACTTAGGCTGACTAGGAGAGGAATTGGCCCAAAGCTGGTTTCTCGTACCTAAGGTGGTACTAAAACTCAGCCCCCACCCCAAATTTCTAGCCTGGCACCTTCCACCCCAATTGACTAGCTGTCTATTTTTCACCCCAGTGAAATGATATTCACGAATGGGCATACTAGGAAGATTAGAACTAGATGCGCAAAGATTAGTGTGATGTAGGTAGACATAAAACATTTTAATAAATGCGTCAGTTTCAAAACTAGCAGCGAAGGTAAAATCTAATCTCACTCCTTTTAATATTAACCATAGCAATAAATTTATGTATGTTTGGTGAGGTTTTTCTTTAAAGTTAGCACCTATCAAAGTAACCTTAATTCATCATCATAGGCCTTTTTGAAGGCCGCGCCATCTCTCGCTAAGGGACAAGCAGGTACAGCAGCCACCAAAGAAAGAAACCTTTTAAATGGTGTTTTAAGTGTAGTATTCTTTATTAATAAAACCTTACTAATATTAGGTTATCTTATTCTGCCCCAGGGTCGCAGCAAAAGGGCCTCCCGTCGCCCTATTAATATTAATAAGGCGTTAATAATTAAGATAGAGAATAATAACCTTAAAATCCCATTCAAAAGGTTTATTTATTTCGGCGGCCGCAATGCCCGTTTTGACCACAGGAGGGCACGTTTTTCCGTCCCATAGCATTAACATGTAGACCTTCTCGGCATGGCGGCCTCCCGTCCGTTCAAATTGGCCATCCCCCAGTTCATTTGGAATCGACCTTCCCATTATGGCCGACTCCTTGTCCGTTGCTTTTAGTCGTCCCTCGCAACTTCCT
>JALGBA010000630.1:0-85000 GCA_023970755.1 Azemiops feae
TATTTTATTTTATTATTTTATTTTATTTTATTTTATTTTATTTTATTTTATTTTATTTTATTTTATTTTATTATTTTATTTTATTTTATTTTATTTTATTTTATTTTATTTTATTTTATTTTATATTTTATTTATTTTATTTATTTTATTTATTTTATTTATTTTATTTATTTTATTTATTTTATTTATTTTATTTATTTTATTTATTTTATTTATTTTATTTATTTATTTTATTTTATTTTATTTTATTGTATTGTATTTTATTTTATTTTATTTTATTTTATTTTATTTTATTTTATTATTTTATTTATTTTATTTTATTTTATTTTATTTTATTTTATTTTATTTTTTTTTTTTTTTTTTATTTTATTTATTTCTATTTTATTTATTTTATTTTATTTTATTTTATTTTATTTTATTATTTTATTTTATTTTATTTTATTTTATTATTTCATTTTATTTTATTTTATTTTATTTTATTTTATTTTATTTTATTTTATTTTATTTTATTTCATTTTATTTTATTTTATTTTATTTTATTTTATTTTATTTTATTTTATTTTATTTTATTTTATTTATTTTATTTTATTTTAATTTTATTTTATTTTATTTTATTTTATTTTAGTTTTTTTATTTTATTTTAGTTTTTTATTTTATTTTATTTTAGTTTAGTTTACATTTTATTTTATTTTATTTTATTATTTTATTTTATTATTTTATTTTATTTTATTTTATTTTATTTTATTTTATTTTATTTTATTTTATTTTATTATTTTATTATTTTATTTTATTTTATTTTATTTTATTTTATTTTATTTTATTTTATTTTATTTTATTTTATTTTATTTTATTTTATTTTATTATTTTATTTTATTTTATTTTATTTATTTTATTTATTTTATTTTATTTTATTTTATTTTATTTTATTTTATTTTATTTTATTTTATTTTATTTTATTTTATTTTAGTTTAGTTTAGTTTATTTTATTTTATTTTATTTTATTAGTTTAGTTTAGTTTAGTTTAGTTTAGTTTAGTTTAGTTTAGTTTAGTTTAGTTTAGTTTAGTTTAGTTTAGTTTAGTTTAGTTTAAGGGCCTGGAGACTAAAACATATGAGGAACGGTTGCAGGATTTGGGTTTGGCTAATCTAGCGAAAAGAAGAACTAGGGGTGACATGATAGCAGTGTTCCATCATTTGAGGATCTGCCTTAAAGAAGAGGGGGTCAACTTATTTTCCAAAGCAGCAGAAGGCAAGACAAGAAACAATGGATGGAAATTAATCAAGGAGAGAAGCAACCTGGAATTAAGGAGAAACTTCCTAACAGGGAGGACAATTAACCAGTGGAACGGCTTGCCATCAGAAGTTGTGGATGCTCCATCACTGGAGGTCTTCAAGAAGAGACTGCCCAGCCACTTGTCTGAAATGGTATAGGGTCTCCTGCTTGAACAGGGAGTTGGACTAGAAGACCTCCAAGGTCCCTTCCAGCTGTATTCTGATTGAAATCACAACTATGCTACTGAATTTCAAACTAAGGAAAATAAAAACAGACAAAATAATTGGAGACCTAGATTATAACTTTTCAAAATTCCAACTCTTTTAATTATTACCAAGGGAAAGAAGCAAAAATAAATTCCAACATCAGACCTGGGATTTTCCTACAACCCTGCAGGATAGGTATTGCCCAGAAAGAAATATTCTAAAGAGAACAGCTCTTCAGAATAATTAACAGCACTGATTATGTTACCTAGTTGGGTAATGAAACATCTGCAAGGAGACAGCTCAGAGAGCATCAAAAACCCTATTTGAACACTGAGCTACAAATATTCTCTTCTACTGGAACATCACCAGTGCAAGAGAGTGTGGACTTTATATGGTAGCTACACGACGTTCCTGATGATGTTACCTAGTTGGGTAATGAAACGTCTGCAAGAAGACAAACGAGCTCAGAGAGCACCAAGGTCCCACAGCCCTCTCTTCCAAATTACTCTCTTCCAAATCAGGTGCAAGAATTGTATTTTTTTTCAAAGCCATTTATCTCCCCCCCCCTCTTCCCCAAAATGGCAGTGTCCAGCTGATTTTGGCTGATTTCAAAAACAAATCTGTGGGTTCGAACTATTTAAAATATTTGGAGAGGAAACCAGCACAAAATCGTAGAATTGAAATCTAGTCTGCAAAATCCAAAGAAATCAAAGAAGAAGGTTTTTTCTTCTTTCTTCTTCTTCCTTCTTCTTTCCATATTGTTGTCTCCAAAATATTCATTTCAATGTTACCACAGCAATGTCAAGCTTGAACTCAAATACCTATCTATCTATCTATCTATCTATCTATCTATCTATCTATCTATCTATCTATCTATCTATCTATCTATCTATCTATCTATCTATCTATCTATCTATCTATCTATCTATCTATTCATCCACCCACCCGTCTATCTGTCTGTCTGTCTGTCTGTCTGTCTGTCTGTCTGTCTGTCTGTCTGTCTGTCTGTCTGTCTGTCTGTCTGTCTGTCTGTCTGTCTGTCTGTCTGTCTGTCTGTCTGTCTGTCTGTCGGAAGTAAAATCAGATCCAGTTCCAAGCCGGGAGAAAGACACTGAAATAAAATGGAGAGGCAGTTGTATTTTGAAAAGGAGGCCTCTGTTTATTTGGTAGCCAGAAACTACAGTGACAGCAGCATGTTTCTGGGGTGACTGACAAAATGGGGTTGAGAGTAGGGGGGCGTTTATACATTCTTTGGGACTTTGTGATTGAGATGCCTGTTCCTGTACAAGAATATGTCCTTAAATATTTTAATGGCTGTTGCCAGATTCCTATGGGGTCATGTAGGGGTCATGGCTGGCTCTACAGGCAAAAGGGGGAAATGCAAATCCTAGGTTTTGTTTATCTGTTTTGTTTATCTGAGCTAATCTGGTCAGTTTCGGCTCCTTGCCCATTGTGTTGCTTATTCAGAGTTTCTGGCTGCTTTTTGTTTATGAATAGAGTGGGCCAGGCTTTCTGAATGGATACCAAATATCCATTCCTAAAGACTAGCCCAGTGGTGGCGAACCTATGGCACGCGTGCCAGAGGCGGCACTCAGAGCCCTCTCTGTGGGCACACGTTCTGCCACAGCCAGCAGCTCGTACAGGTCCATTAAGCCACCATGGCGGCCCGAGGCAGGGCCAAGGTGCATCGGGTGCGTGAGGGGAACAGACTCCATGCGTGGGCCAAGGGCAAGATCAGCGAGGGGGCCAAGATGACCAGCAGCGACCTGCTCTCCAACCGCAAGCAAAAACAGATGGGACGGAGTAGGCGCGTCCGGCGGTCTGCATCATGTGCCTCCCCCCGCCCTACTCTGCCTGCTGCTGGAGGGCTGGCCTGGTATTGGCAGCAAACTGCGGAGCCCCAGAGTGTACCGGTTGAGTGGCCGGCAGGCTATGGCTGCTGACGGACACCATTGGCCTCCATGCACTCGCTGGCCTCTGTGTGCGGGGGCTGATGGTGTCAGGCAGCCGCCGCCCTGGCCCCTGCCTCGCCTCGCCTTGCCCTGTGGCAGTGGCACCCCCACCCTGCCCCCTGCCTCACCCCGCAGGATGAGCCTCCTGCCCACCGCCCCACCCACCAGAGACCTCCTGGATCTCCCCCAACCCTGCCCGGCACCCACAGGCGTCCCCCCCCATGAGCAACATCAAGGTGGACATGCCCACCGCAGCCACACCCACCCAGTCTGCCGTGACCACTGCAGTCACGCCCACCCAGTGGGCCATGCCCCTCCCCCTCCCCCCTGAGGGCACCACAATGCTGATGTGGCCCTGGCACTTTGCGATAAATAAGTGGGTTTTGGGTTGCAGTTTGGGCACTCGGTCTCTAAAAGGTTCGCCATCACTGGACTAGCCTCTTCAGGCTTCTGCTTGAGGCTATTTTCCCATCACAGGAAGACTGGGGATGCATTCTGCATTTATGAAGATGTTTCTCCTCTTCTCCTTTACAGGAAATATAATATCCTGCCTTTTTTTAATATTAAGAATTAAGAATATTTTATTCTGGGGAGCTTTCCTACATTATCTGTCTGTCTGTCTGTCTGTCTGTCTGTCTGTCTGTCTGTCTGTCTGTCTGTCTGTCTGTCTGTCTGTCTATCTATCTATCTATCTATCTATCTATCTATCTATCTGTAATGTACTGAGTTGCTAAGACAAGCAGGTGCAGGGCGGGAACCAGGCAAAGCTAGCGGCCACGTGGTTGCTGCGGAGACTGGATGTCTGGAGACCCGGGCATGCTTGTTTTTAGCGCGGGAGAAACTCGTGCAATGATTGGTTACAGTTACCAATCCTTGTATAAAAGGGCGGAGCCAGTTTCATTTTCTGTTCTGTTCTGTTTCCTGTGTGTGATGAATAAACCTTGTTGTTGTACTTGCAAGTCTCTTCAATGTCTACCATTCTAAGGACAGAACACTATCTATCTATCTATCTATCTATCTATCTATCTATCTATCTATCTATCTATCTATCTGTCTGTCTGTCTGTCTGTCTGTCTGTCTGTCTGTCTGTCTGTCTGTCTGTGTCTGTCTGTCTGTCGTCTGTCTGTATATCTCTGTCTGTCGTATGTCTATCTGTCATCTATCTCTATCTATCTATCTATATCTATCTGTATGTCTGTCTGTCTGTCTGTCTGTCTGTCTGTCTGTCTATCTCTGTCAGTCTGTCTGTCTGTCTGTCTGTCTGTCTGTCTGTCTGTCTGTCTGTCTGTCTATCTATCTATCTATCGATCTATCTATCTATCTATCTATCTATCTATCTATCTATCTATCTATCTATCTATCTATCTATCTATCTATCTATCTATCCTTACCTTTTCTGTAACTTTGTCTTATATAATCTTTTGCTGCCATTTTTTTTAGTTACTTTGCTATAACTTCTGTGCCACATTATTATTAATTTTTTCTGGTTCAAAACAAAATGCACCAGCACTGCTCCCAAGCCTGATTCTCAACTCCTTTATTATTTCCTTGTCTGTCTTTCTACATTTTCTCTTCAAGCCCTCTGAAAAACTAATGGCCAGCCACTTCATCATTTTGACACCAGGGAATAATGTGGTTTTTATTTGGCGGGATCATTATGCTAGAAGGATACGGGAATGAAGCTGCAGGATAAACTGCTATTCCCAATATGTATTTCGCTCCAGTTGCTTTGGCTGAGCTATTTTTCTTGTCTCAGATGCTTTTCTGAATCATGTGTCATAATTGTTTAATGGGAAGTGAAAGCTCTTCTAATTTCCTGTTGATCTAGCCCTTTTAAAATCTAGAACACAGTTCGGCAAGGGGATTCCTCCACCTCCCCATTCAATAGCAAAAAAATACCTACAAAATAGTATTTTTGTGTTATCCATTATCACATTTCAATTCTGCGTTGGCTGAGCACCTGTAGAGAGATTAGGGAGAGAGTCAGGTAAGATAAGGGAGGGGAAAGGTGGATGGAGAGATGGAGGAAAGGAAGAGAAAGGAAAGGAAGGGAAGGAAAGAGGAAGGGGAGGGAAGTAAAGGAAAGGGGAGGGGAGGGGAGGGAGAGGAGAGGAGAGGAGAGGAGAGGAGAGGAGAGGAGAGGAAAGGAAAGGAAAGGAAAGGAAAGGAAAGGAAAGGAAAGGAAAGGAAAGGAAAGGAAAGGAAAGGAAAGGAAAGGAGGATAAAAGGAGGTAGAGAAGGGAAGGGAAGGGAAGGGAAGGGAGGAAGGAAGGAAGGAAGGAAGGAAGGAAGGAAGGAAGGAAGGAAGGAAAGAAGGAAGGAAGGAAGGAAGGAAGGAAGGAAGGAAGTTGCTCTGGACTTTTCTATCACTTACTCATTGCTTACATAGAAAAGTATGGCACATTAGTGTGTACTTTACATTCTGTATAGTTTGGCGTATACTTTAATGGAGAAATGCCCATCAATTTCCCCCCATGGATTTGGAAAGACGCCTTTTCAAAAATAACATCTTCCCTCCATTTGCCCAACATGCAAAATAACACGCTTCTTTCTAAACATGTTGTGTGTTTACAGAATAGATGAGACTTGCTAACATATTCCTTACATTAGACTCATCTGTACGTTTCTTGTATCAGGACTCACTAATCTTGTTATTAAGAAACACCAGGTTGTACTGGTGAAAAAACCCACTTCTCCCAAGAAAGAAATTTATAGGTCTACAGCCGTTCGGTTATTTATTTACAGTAAGTTTTAAAGACTTAATTAGCTTCACGTATCTCACCTAGATTATTGCTCAGTCCCACCTATGCACTGTTGATTGAGAACAGTGTGCCCTGAAGGACTCTCTTTGGAGAATCACATTATTTCTGGCTCAAGAAAATCCATGCTGGATTTACTTTATATTTGTAGGTGGGAAAAATCCAGGGATGTTGTATTGAGTCATTTGTTCAATTTATATCCCTCTTTCCTCCAGGAGTTCAGGGGAGAATAACTAATGCTTTCTTCTCCAATTTTCCCATATCCCATAAAAAGAATTCTGTAAAATAAATTTGAGCTGCAAGGTAACATTGGCTCAAAGACACCTGGTAACTTTGGTGGCGATGTGTGGACCTCAACCTGGAATTCCTGGACCTCACTTTAGGCTCATTAAATAATATCCTAATCTGCTTCCTTTCTCACTTTGAATCTTGTAATCATAGAATCACAGGACTAGAATGGACCTTGGCAAGAGTCTTTATACCATTCTAGTGTTGAAAGGAAAATCAGGTTCAGTTCCAAGCCGGGAGTAAATAAAATGGAGGCTAGCTGCTTAGAAAAGAAGGTTTAATGATGAGCAGAACCGGCAACAGCATGCAGTCCTGGGACAGCTGACCAAATGGAGTTGAGCGTGGGTGGGTTTTTAATACCTTCGTTGTGGTTTTGTGTTTGAGATGCCTGTTGTGAAATGTACTTGGACCTGTGCTTGAGTGTGCCCTTTTGGTATTCTAATTGTTGTTGCCTGACTCCCATTGTGGCTGGGAGGTCCTGTCCTGTCCTTGGCGCTGGGTGGTGGAATGTACATTCTTAATCCCATCAGCTATGGGGGCTGAAGCCATTTTGCTTATGAATAGTGTGCCCCAGTCTTTCTGAACGGATTACCAGATCTCTATTTCTAAAGATTGGCCTCCAGAGGAAAGAGAGACTGGTCTTCTGTCTTTGTTAAGATTTTTTTTCTCCATTTCTCCTTTAGGGGAAATATTCTATCCTGCCTTTTTTAAATATTTCCCAAAATATTTTATTTTCTGCGGGGGTGGGGGGGTTGCTGACTTCCTACACTAGACAGACGATGGTCCATTTTTTTCTTGAAAACCTCCAGTAATGGAGCATCCATAACTCCAGGAGGCAAACTGTTCTGTTGATTAACCATTCTCACTGTCAGGAATTTTCTTTTTTATTTCCAGGTTGGGTCTCCCTCTGATGAGCTTCCATACATTGCAGCTTGTCCTGCTCTCAGGTCCTAATCCAGTGGTGGCGAACCTATGGCACGGGTGCCAGAGGCGGCACTCGGAGCCCTCTCTGTGGGCACACATGCCATTGCCCAGGCTTGCCTCTGCCCACGACCCCTCCTCACCAGCAACCCCCCTGGAGGAGAGTCACCCCCGAGCGTGGCCCATGCGGAGCAGCGCAGCCAAGGACATGGCAGCCAGGCAGCGTAGACAAGACTCTGACCTCACGCCCCATCACGCACAGTTGATGTTGTGGGGCATGGGCAGAGGGCGTGGCCGCCATGGCGCTGCTGGGCTGCCTGGGTGATCTGTGGCGGGCCCTGGAGGTGGTGAGTGGCCCTGCGGGCAGACGGGGTGGGGGCGGGGCAGGGGGTGGGGCAGGGGCGGGGCCAGTTTTTGGGCACTCGGTCTCTAAAAGGTTCGCCATCACTGTTTAATCCTTCTCATCGTTAGGCTAAACACACCTTAGCTCAGAGGTCTTAGCTGTTCATGTTACAATTTAGCCTCTAGACCTGATCATTTTTGTTACTCCTCTCTACACTTTTTCTAAATATCTTGTAGTGACCAGAACTGGATGCAGTATTCCAAGTGTGGTCTCACTAATGCAGGATAAAGTGGTCTCACTTCTCGTGATCTTGATGTTCTCCCTCTGTTGATAGAGCCTAGAACTGCATGAGCTTTTTTTGATGGCTGCAGCTTCTACTTAAATGGTGATCCACCAGGAAACCTAGATCTAGATACTAGAAAACTCGATACTGGATCCAGTTTTGGTCACCACATTATAGAAAAGAATAGAATAACAGAGTTGGAACGGACCTTGTAGGTCATCTACTCCAATCCCCCCACCCACCCAAGCAGGAGACCCTACACCATTTCTGATGGAGGGTAGTCCAGTCTCTTCTTGAAAGGCCCCAGTGATGAAGCTCACACAACTTCTGAAGGCAATCTGTTCCATTGGTTGACTGTTCTCCCTGTCAGAAAATTTCTCCTTATTTCTAGGTTGACTCTCTTCTTGATCAGTTTCCATCTGTTGTTCCTTGTCTGGCCTTCAGGTGCTTTGCAAAATAGGTTGATCCCCTCCTCTCTGTGACAGCCTTTCATGTCTCCCCTGGTCCTTCGCTTCACTAGATTAGCCATGCCCAGTTCCTATAACTGTTCTTCATATGTTTTAGCCTCCAGTCCCCTAATCATCTTTGTTGCTCTTCTCCACACTTTTTCTTATAAAAAAGACGATGAGACTCTGGCAAGAGTGCAGAGAAGAACAACATGGATGATTACAGGGCTGAAGGGCAAAACATGCATATGAAAAACGGTTGCAGGAATCGAATATGACTACTCAATTCAATTTAATGGAAAAAAGGACTAGTGGTGACATTATAGCAGTCTTCCAACATCGAAGGGGCTGTCACAAATAAGTGGGGGTCAAGCTATTCTCCAAAGCACCAGAAGGCAAGATAAGAAGCAATGGATGGAAGCTAATCAAGGATAAAAACAACCTAGAACTAAGGGGAAATTTCCTGAAAGTGAGAACAATCAACCAGTAGAACAGATGGCCTACAGAAGTTGTGGGCGCTCCATTTAAAGATGAGATTGGATAACCAGTTGTCTGGAATGGTATAGGATCTCTTGTTTGAGCAATGGGCTGGACTAGAAGACCTCCAAGGTCCCTTCCAACTCAGTTATCCTATTGTTGAGCCAGGTACTGCCTATCCTATACCTGTGCATCTGGTTTTTTTTTCCCCTGCAGAACAGCAAAAAAAAAAAATGGAAGAAGTGCAAAGAAGATCTTGGGGAAAGTCTAGATAATGAATTGACCCACTAGTGCTAAACATAGCCTGATTTTTTTTTTTAAAAAAAAAAATCTCCTTATTGTTCTATTGCTGCCTTAGAATATATTTTGGTGATATAGGAATTTCAGACATCCTTATTGCAAAACAGATAAATATCAGTTAATAAATAAACTTGTTTCCAGGCCTGCCTGCACACTTCCTTCCTTCTGATTTGCTGAAATGTGAAATGAAACCATCACTTATCTTAGTTCCCAGTGAAGCAATCCCACCTAAAATCAAACAAATCATTTAACCTTGTAATATAAAGGTAATATAAAACTTCATTTTATTTTCCAGTAGCTAGACCTCACCTGGTGTACTTTGTCCATCTTAGTTTGAGGGAAAGGATCCAAGGGGTACCAAAAAGTCAGGAGGAGGAGGAGGAGGAGGAGGAGGAGGAGGAGGAGAAGGAGGAGGAGGAGAAGGAGGAGGAGGAGAAGGAGGAGGAGGAGGAGATTATTCCATATTTATATCCCAAAAAACTCATGTCCTTATTGATTTAGTCATTTAGAGTCAAGATCAACTTGAAAGAAACTTTAACATTTTCACCGTAGTTTAGACCTTACAATAGAATTATCATTTGTACTTTCACTCAAAATACCGAAAAAACTAAAGAACTATTTGTTGCCACTTAAAATAGGTATCCTTGTTGGGAATTATATCTGGAGCTTCAGGATTTATTTCTATTGGTTGTTGCAATCAAATTTGCTTTGAAATTAGACTAGATCATACATTGGGACTTATCCAATCTTATGAAATCCCTGGGGAAAATTAAAAACAAGCTGTAATTTTCAAACAAAGAAGCAAATTGTACATAGCTGGGATCTTGAAGTTGTTTAAAAAAAAAAAAAAAAAAGATGCAGAGCATATTATCTACAACTATATTTGCAAAGTAATAGATTTTTTAATGCATTATGAAAAATGTATTTAAGTGGAAATAGAGTCCACATTTCAAAAATCTGCCTGCAAATTTCTTTACCTGGCTGAACAGCTGTTCTGGTCCCTTGAGTAAATAATTAAATGTTTTTAATGAAGCTGCACTTACACCGATTTACCAAATAGACTGGAACAAAAATTAGAATGCTGTAAATTAATTGCCCTAGTTGGTTATAACAGTTTTGTTCTACACTAAGAATCACTGATAGTTCTCTTTGGAAAGATTAGCAAACCATGAAAGCTTACTCAGTTTTACAATGAACGAAAGAACGAATAGGGTGAACTTTGATCTCATCATTGATTGATTGAAGATTTTCTGGAGGAGAAAATCTATCTGAGCGTCTTTCAAGTTTGTGGTGTACGTAAAGCAAGATTTAATTCAGAACATGGATTCCGTGGATATGCAGCCATGTCTGGATCCAAAACCCAAGTCATTCATTTTCCGTCAAGCCTGAGTCCAAAATGCACTTGGGGAAAAGCCATGTCTTCCTATAATTACTCAGTCACTGATACAGAGCTTTATACTTTGGAAACAGTGCAGAGAAGAGCACTTTTAGAATGATTAAAGGCCTGGAGATGAAAACACATGAGGAACTGAAGAAGCAAAACATCTTCAAAGAAAAAACAAGGAAGTCCAGTTGCCTCGCGAAAAAGCATCTTTGGGATATGAAGAACACTTGCAGGAATTGGGTATGGCTAGTCTAGTGAAAAGAAGGGGTAGGGGTGACATGATAGCAGTCTTCCAATATTTGAGGGGTTGCCAGAAAGAAGAAGGGGTCAACCTGTTCTCCAAAGCACCTGAAGGCAGGACAAGAAACAACGGATGGAAGCTAATCACAGAGAGAAGCAACCTAGAACTAAGGAGAAACTTCCTAACAGTGAGGACAATTAACCAGTGGAACAGCTTGTCTCCTGAAGTTGTGGGTGCTCCATCACTGGAGGCTTTTAAGAATAAATTGGATAGCCACTTGTCTGGAATGGTATAGGGTTTCCGCTTGAGGAAGGGGTTGGACTAGAAGACCTCCAAAGTCCATTCCAGCTCTGTTATTCTTTTATCTGTTCTGTAGTTTATTGATTTTTGGATAAGTTGTGTGGATCTTTTGCTGTAGAAAGAAACTGAGACTAACCTGTCCAATCGATGGTGAACATTCTTCACCTTTACCTTTTGAGTGTAGCTTTTTAAGCATACAACCTATAAATTTCTACATTTCTTGTCAACGGCTGGATTAAATTTGCAGCCGTTGTTCAGGAATTCATCCATTCTGTGGGCATCAGACCTGTCACAGGTACAGAGAAGATTGTATAATGGAAATCTTTAAAGATTTTTCATTGGGAGGAGGATTTAATACGAAAGAGGGGGTATTATATGAAGCTAACATACATCTTAGTCATGCTCTTTTGTGAGGCAAATGCCAAAAATCCTAAAGAATAGATGCAAAGTTTTAGGGAAGGAAAAACAATAAAGCTAGAGATTGTTTTTGGATCCATTGCCAGCTGATCAGTGGTCTTTTATTCACTAGTAGATAGGTAGATACTGTAAGTAGATAGGTAGGTAACTATGTAGATAGATGATAGATGATAGATACATAGATGATAGATAGATAGATAGATAGATAGATAGATAGATAGATAGATAGATAGATAGATAGATAGATAGATAGATAGATAGATGCCTTCCTCCTCTTCCTTTCCTTCCCTCCCCTTCCCTCCCCCTTCCTTCCTTCCTTCCTTCCTTCCCCCCCTTCCCTCCCCTTCCCTTCCCTTCTCTTCCCTATTATTTTGTGCTCTATGTTCTATGAATACATGAATATTTTTGCCCAGTAATTTCTCCTTGTCAAGTATATAAAAAATAACCATCCATATATAATTTATTGATTTGATTTGATCTGTATTCTACCTTTTGCAAGTAGATCTCAAGACAATATTCATAGTACTCCCTCCTTCTATTTTTTTTTTCCACCACAACCCGGTGAGATAAGGTAGACCAGGGGTCCTCAACCTTGGCAACTTTAAGACTTGTGGACTTCAAAGCTGGCTGAGGAATTCTGGGAGTTGAAGTCCACAAGTCTTAAAGTTGCCAAGGTTGAGGACCCCTGAGGTAGACTGATATTTTTTGACTGAGTCAATAATCACCTCAGGAACTTCCCTGATTAAAAGTGGACTAGATGCTGGGTCGCTCCACCCCTAGTCCAACACCTTCACCACTTCACCACTTCTGAACTGAGATAGAGGAAACCTCTGTAGCTAAGGTGGGACTAGTACTGGATTTCCCCAGTTCAAATACAAAAAAGAATCCTAAAAGTTAAATTGGACTAAGAGAGGGGGGGCTGTAGAACATAGAATACCGAATAACAGAGTTGGAGAGTACCTTGGAGATCTTCTAGTCCAGGGGTAGGCAACCTTGGCTCTTTTATGACTTGTGGACTTCAACTCCCAGAATTCCTGAGCCAGCCATGCTGAGGGGAAAGGGAGAGGTTTCCAAGCTGAGCCATGCTGGCTCAGGAATTCTGGGAGTTGAAGTCCATGAGTCATAAAAGAGCCAAGGTTGCCTACCCCTGTTCTAGTCAAACCCTCTGCTCAGTCAGGAAACCCTATACCGTTTCTGACAAATAGCTGCCCAATCTCTTCTTAAATTCCTCCAGTGATGGAGCACCCACAACTTCTGGAGGGAAGTCCTTCCACTGGTTAATTGCTCTCGCTGTCAGGAAATTTCTCTTTAGTTCTAGGCTGGATCTCTCCTTGAGAAGTTTCTATCTGTTACTTCTTGTCTTCCTTCAGGTGCTTTGGAGAATAGGTTGACACCCTCTTCTTTGTGACAGCTCCTCATGTACTGTTACAAAGTCCCTCAGAGACCTTCCATAGCTGGTGGGTAGGAGACTGAATCTGGCTTTCCTTATTGTGAGTCCAGCACCTTCACTACTGCACCACACTCACCGTCACACATTTTGCCTACCATGAGGACCTAATTAGCTTCTGTTTTCTTAAATAGTGTATAGTTTATTGCCTCAGGACAACTTTTACATAACAATTTAAACTACATAAAAAATAAATTAAGGCCACAAGGGGAAAACACACGATCTCCCCTTGCATTCCTTAAGTTATTCGTATTTCTCCAGTCAAAAGATTCAGGTATAGATGGAATTTGAATACATGCAGTTACCCTACTTTGGACTCCCCCCCCCAGGAACTCAAGACAACTTATTCAGAGACTCGTTTCCCACTTAGGTAGGCTGAAAAGAGAGGAAAGGAGGGAGGGAGAGAAAGAAAGAAAGAGAGGGAGGGAGAGGGAGAGGGAGAGAGAGAGAGAGAGAGAGAGAGAGAGAGAGAGAGAGAGGGAGAGGGAGAGAGAGGGAGAGAGAGAGAAAGAGAAAGAGACTGGCTTAAAGTCCCACTGTGGGTTTCCTCATTTGGTTGGGTTCTCTGAGCCCTAGTAACTTCAGTCTGGGTATGCCACACAAAGAAAGAAAGAAAGAAAGAAAGAAAGAAAGAAAGAAAGAAAGAAAAGAAAGAAAGAAAGAAAGAAAGAAGAAAGAAAGAAAGAAAGAAAGAAAGAAAGAAAGAAAGAAGGGAGGAGGAGGGATGGAGGGGAGGAAGGAAGGAATGAAGGGGAGGGAGGAGTGAGGGAGGGGAGGAGGAGAGAAGAAGAAGGAAAAAGGAAGGAAGATAAAGGGGACAAGGAAGAAGGAAGAAATGAAGGATTAAGGTGGAAGAGGATGGAAGAAAAGGGAGGGAGGGAGGAGGGAGGGAGGGAGGGAGGGAGGAAGGAAGGAAGGAAGGAAGGAAGGAAGGAAGGAAGGAAGGAAGGAAGGAAGGAAGGAAGGAAGGAAGGAAGGGCCAGCTTAGATTATACAAGGAAGTGCTTTATAAATATGTAGCCAAGTAGAACAGGAATACGGAAAGAAAGACAATTGTGCTTGGTGATCCATAATCACATTAATACTTTATCCGTCTATTTGTCAATATATTAACACAATATTTTATGGCATGCATTATTTATCCCTGCTGCTAAATGTTTCATGCAGACCTTTACAACTTGCCAAAGGAAAACAAAGAGCAGAAGAAACTCTTTGATTTTGATGCATGCTAATCCCAGAGAGATCCTTGTTTATTTTTAGAAAAAAAATGAAGCAGTGTTCACCGTCCCAGAATCCGCAAGACTCATTTCACGTAAACAGAAAAAGGTGGCAATTTTCTTCTCTCTCTCTCTCTCCCTCTCTCTCTCCCTCTCTCTCTCTCTCTCTCTCTCTCTCTCTCTCTCAGAGCTTGGGGCTTCCAGCTTCCTCCCTTGCCATCACTTTGAAAAAGCAGAGAAGAAACTCCAGAGTCAGTTTTGCTCATTTCATGCTTCTGCCTGGTATCTTTCTGAAACATCGATTAACGCCATATAAAAGTTGCCGGGGGAATAGGGTTGAACTGCTCACTGCCTTATCTTCAGCTGCAAGATTTCCACCACAGGAAATCTTTGGGAAGAGCTGATTCTGAAAACATGAGGTCACAATCTATTTTTTTTAAAAAAAAAAACCCTCTAGCAATTGGTGTTCTCATGAAAATTGTAGGCTAGCTCAGAATCCAAATGGTAAATGAGGGCTTTTTAAAAAAAATTTGGTTCTAAGCAAGACAAAGACCGACAGAAGAGAATATTGGCAGCTCAGGATTGGATTGTGGGGTCCCTGATGCTCTCTGAGCTTAGTTGATTTCATGCAGGCTGTTCATGAGCCAACTAGCTAGCGTCATCAGTGCTGGAAGGGAGTGGGGTTTTGGGAGAGGAGGAGGAAGAGGAGGGGGGAGGAGGAAAGAGGGTGAAGGAAGGAGGAGGAAGAAAGATGGAGGAGGAGGAGGAGGAAGGAGGAGGAGGAACAGAAGGAGGAGCAGGAGGAAGAAGGGATGGAGAAGGAGGAGGAAGGAGGAGAAGGAAGAGATGCGGAGGAGGGAGGAGGAAGGAGGAGCAGGAGGGAGGGGAGGAGGAGGAGGGGAGGAGAAGGAAGGAAGGGGAGGGGATGGGGAGAGATGAGCAGGAGAGGGGAAGGAAGAGAAGGAAAGGAGGAAGATGAGAGGAGAAGGAGGAGAAGGAGGCAGGGAGAAGGCATGGATGAGGAGGAGGAGGAGGGAGGAGCAGGATGGAGAAGGGATGGAGGAAGAGGGAGGAGGAGGAGGAACAGAAGGAGGAGCAGGAGGGAGAAGGGATGGAGGAGGAGGAGGAAGGAAGAGAAGGAAGAGGAAGAGGAGGAGGAGAAGGAGGAGAAGGAGGCGGAGGGAGAAGGCATGGATGAGGAGGAGGAGGAGGGAGGAGCAGGATGGAGAAGGGATGGAGGAAGAGGGAGGAGGAGAAGGAGGAGAAGGAGGAGGAGGGAGAAGGCATGGATGAGGAGGAGGAGGAGGAAGGAGGAGGAAGAGAAGGAGGAAGGAGAAGGAGGAGGGAGGAGGAGGAGGAGGAGGAGGAAGATGACGACCGTGGGCTCCTTGGTGCTTTCTTAGCTTTGTTTTCTCACACTTCGTAAAAACGAAGTGTGCTACAAAATACACCTTTTCGTTGAAAATATTGGAAGAACTTTCAACAAGGACATGCGTATTAATATGTATTGGGGTGAAAACCTCCTTCGGGATCCCATTTGTTGTCATTTGTCTGAAATGTTACAAACCACCAAAGGCACCAACTTGGGGGGGTAAAAGAAGCCCGGGAACGAATGTAAAACCGTGTCCGTCTTTCACATCAAATTTTCTCCCAGACTTGTAAAATCACAGATCACTGTGGAAACGGCCTGGAATAAAGTCATGCGAAAAACAACATAAACATTTTATATCGAGTGGAAATGAATGAATTTATTCCACCATCCCTATCACCACCGTGTCGATCTTCTGTCTCTTCCAACCGTCAACACTGTCAAAAAGCTAAAAGGACCTCCCCCCTCCCCCCCATGCAGGTGAAGCAGCTTCCTGGACTTATGTATGATTATTGTGAATCACTGAATCAGAGGTAGATATCAAATATTGCAAAAGAAAATAAATCTTGGCCTTTCCCCAAAATCATAACAAATGTGAGTGGCGGACTTCACACGACATGTAGGCCTCGATCAAAGTTACAAAAAAAAAAAACCACTTACGACTGTTCCTCATACTTATGACCGTCACAGCATCCTCATAGACCGCTGATCAAAATCGGACACTTGGTGATTATTTGCAGTGTCCCAGGATCACATGACTGCCATTTCCAATAAGCAAAGTCAATGGAGTGGGCTGGATTCGCTTAACGACCGCACAATTCACTTAACAACTGCTGAGGTTTGCTTAAAAAACTGTGGCAAAAAACGGTCATAAAACTGGGCCCGACCCACTTAACAGCCACCTTCCTTAGCAATAGTGATTCTGATCTCAAATGCAGACATAAATTGAGGACTAACCTATATATTTCATCCCCTGGTTGTTTTAATACAGTAATCTCCATTTGGGAAGAGAAAGCTGTGGCTAAAATAGGGTAAACATTCATATCAGAAACATAACGCAAGAAAATTGGGTATGTCTATGAAGAGAAGGACGAGGGGGGACATGATAGCAGCCTTCCAGTATCTCAGGGGCTGCCCCAAAGAAGAGGGAGTCAAGCTATTCTCCAAAGCACCTGAAGGCAGGATAAGAAGCCACGGATGGAAATTAATCAAGGAGAGATCCAACCTAGAACTGAGGAGAAACTTCCTGACAGTTAGAACAATTAACCAGTGGAACAACCTGCCTCCAGAAGTGGTGAATGCTCCAACACTGGAAGTTTTTAAGAAGAGACTGGACAGCCATTTGTCTGAAATGGTGTAGGGTTTCCTGCCTGAGCAAGGGGTTGGACTAGATGACCTCCAAGGTCCCTTCCAACATTATTATTATTATTATTATTATTATTATTATTATTATTATTATTATTATTATTATTATTATTATTATTATTATTATTATTATTATTATTATTATTATTATTATTATTATTATTATTATTATTCAACCAGAGGCAGTGCTTCTCTTCAAATTTTGCAACCGGTTTGTGGGAATAAGGCTGAGCAAATGAGGCGTCATCAAATATATTTACAGTATTAATCCAAACCGACCAGTTAATTTCACTGTGTCAAACTAGCACAGCTGTCCTCTCTTCAACTTTGCTTAAATACGTGACTAAATCAAATATTACTTCCTTAAGTCTGCTCTCGCTTCTGTCACGGATAAACCTGCTTCCGGTTTGCTACAGGATGTATACTGATGGAACATAGAATAACAGAGTTGGAAGGGACCTTGGAGGTCTTCTAGTCCAACCCCTTGGTCAGGCAGGAGGCCTTATGCCATTTCAGGCAAATGGTTGTCCAGTCTCTTTTGGAAAAGCTCCAGTGATGGAGCACCCACCACCTCTCCTTAGTTCTAGGTTGCTTCACCCCCCACTCAACCCTATACCATTTCAGGCAAATGGCTGCCCAGTCTCTTCTTAAAATCCTCCAGTGATGAAGCACCCACAACTGCCTATGACAAGCTGTTCCACTGGATAAGTGTCCTCATTGTTAGGAAGTTTCTCCTTAGTTCTAGGTTGCTTCTCTCCTTGATTAGTTTCCATCCATTGTTTCTTGTCTGGCCTTTTGGTGCTTTGGAAAATAGTTTGACCCCCCCTCATCTTTGTAGGAGCCCCTCAAATATTGGAACACTGGTATCAGGTTATCCCTAGTCCAGTGATGGCGAACCTTTTAGAGACCGAGTGCCCAAAAACTGTCCCGTCCACCCCCCTACTCCGCCCCCGCTCCACCCCATCCACCTGCAGGGCCACCCACTGCCTCCATGGCCCACTGCAGATTGCCCAGGCGGCCCTGCAGCACCATGGCGGCCACGCCCTGTGCCCGCGTCCCACAGCATCATCTGCACACGATGGGGCGCGAGGGCGGAGTCTTGTCCCTGCTGCCCGGCTGCCATGTCCTTGGCTGCGCTGGTCTCCTTCGGGGGGGCTGCTGGTGGGAGGGCTGGGGCGACAGCACGCGTGCCCACAGAGAGGGCTCTGAGTGCCGCCTCTGGCACGCGTGCCATAGGTTTGCCACCACTGCCCTAGTCCTTCTTTTCGTTAGACTAGCCAAGGCCAATTCATGCAACTGTTCTTCATATGTTTTAGCCTTCAAATCCCCAATCATCTTTGTTGTTGTCCTGCTGCTGCTCCTCTTCTTCTTCCCATCCTCCTCCTGCTTCTTCTCCTCCCCCTCCTTTCTCCTCCTCCTCTTCCTTCCAGCCTCCTCTTCTTCCCATCCTCCTCCTGCTTCTTCTCCTCCTGCTTCTTCTGCTCCTGCTCTTCCTGCCAGCCTCCTCCTCCTCCTCCTCCTCCTCCCCTCCCTCTTCTCTCCCCCTTCACCTCCTCCCCTTCCTTTATCCTCCACCTCTTTGTCCTCTTCCTTCCTCCTCCTCCAACTCCTTCCTCCTCCTTCCTCTTTTTTTTCCTCCTCCTCTTCCATCCCTTCTCCCTTCTGGTCCTCCTCCATCTCCTCCTCCTCCTCCTCCCTGCTTCCTCCTTCTTGTCTTTCTCCCTCCTCCTCCTCCTCCTCCTCCATTGTGACTTGGCTTCTCACAGAGCAGGATGAGGCCAGCTGCTCCACGGAGAATCTTCTGCTCCACCGCTCCTGCCTCTTCAGCAGAGAGACAAGTCTCTCTCTCTCTCCCCCCACCCCCCCATTGCTGACATGTGCTCTCCTGCTTCAGGTAACTCATTTAGCTTTGGTGTCATTTTACAATAAATATACCATCTACCGACACAAATTAGACAGCTATTGAGATTAATTCGGAAGCTCTATCGGCAACATCTTAAATCAAAAATCTGTCTTTATTAGCATGCTCAGCTCTGCAGTCCCTGCCTCTGTTTTGCTCCCTCTCTCTCTCTCTCTCTCTCTCTCTCTCTCTCTCTCTCTGCCCATTCTGCCACCAGAATAAATGAGGCCCTTTGGTTGACACAGCATATCAAGTGTTTTATAATGGTCTAATTGTAGCTAATGGTTTGTGCAGCTAATTAAGGCCCTATGAATTAGAATAATCACTCAGTCTCATCTTTGGAGCCAGAGAGAGTTGCAGTTGCTGCACACCCTTCCTTCAGCAAAGGGAAGAAGGAAGAGAGAGAGAGAAAAAAAACAGTCAACATAATGAACCTTTCAACTCATTAGAGCACAAAAAAAGAAAAGAAAAAAAGAAACGAAGGGAACCGATTCTATTTTATTTATTTTGATCTGCACACATATGTTTGGCTCGAGAATTATTACAAAAATATTTACTTAAGAGGACCTCGGTTCGTGCTGTGTGAGAAAAGAGGAATATTTTTTTTCCCCCGTTTTTGCCTTCCCTCCAGAGAGAATTCATTAACAATGCTAGCGTGTGTCTTGAGGGAAAGCACTGGGAGTAAATTCTAATTGAGACGGAGGCGGGAGAGAGAGAGAGAGAGAGAGAGAGAGAGAGAGAGAGAGAGAGAGAGAGAGAGAGGGAAAGGAAATAAGGCATTCAGGTGAAAAAAAAAAGAACTATCGGAAATTTAATATTGTGTTTCTGTTGTTATTACTTCACGAAGCCACGTGACTTTGCATCTGTACAACAATACGACATCCTTACTTACAAGTAGTCCTCAGCATACAACAATTGGTTTAGTGACTGTTCAACATTATAGTAATAACAGAACAGAATAACAGAGTGGGAAGGAATCTTGGAGGTCATCTATTCCAACCCCCTGCTCAAGTAGGAGAAGACCCTATATCCGTGGTGGCGAACCTATGGCACGCGTGCCACAGGTGGCACGCAGAGCCCTCTCTGTGGGCACGCACACCGTCGCCCCAGTCCTAGGCCTTCAGCTGGGTTTTATAAAACCTTTTCGCTTTAGGCCTCCGCCGCCGTGTGCAAAAAAAAAAAAAGGTTCAATCAATCAATCAATTTCAACTTCTCGCGGGAAAAAAAAAGATCTCGCAAAGTTGGAATTGATTGATTGAACTTTTTAGTCCCACTCAGTCTGCCATTACCACTGCAGCCATGCCCACCCAATGGGCCATGCCCACCCAATTAGCCACACCCACCCAATGGCCCACACCTACCCAATGGGCCACGCCCACCTGGCACCCGATGATACATAAGTGGGTTTTGGGTTGCAGTTTGGGCACTCGGTCTCTAAAAGGTTCACCATCACTGCACCATTTCAGACAAATGTTGCCCAATCTCTTCTTAAAAATCTCCAGTGATGGAGCACCCACAACTTCTGAAGGCAATTTGTTCCACTGGTTGATTGTCCTCACTGTCAGGAAATTTCTTCTTAGTTCTGGGTTGCTTCTCTCTTTGGTTAGTTTCCATCCGTTGCTTCTTGTCCTGTCTTCAGGTGCTTTGGAGAATAGCTTGACTCCCTCTTCTTTGTGGCAGCCCCTGAGATATTGGAATACTGCTATCATGTTACCCCTAGTCCTTATTTTCATTAAACAAGACATAGCCAATTCCAGCAACTGTTCTTCATATGTTTTAGCCTCCAGCCCCCCAATTATCTTTGTTGCTCTTCTTTGCACCCTTTCCAGAGTCTTAACCTTTACCAGTTTGGCCTAAAAGATAAGATAACCTTTATTGTCATTTTTTTACTGTGAGCACAGTGGCCCATATTAAAAATTAAATTCTGTTGCCTGCTCTCAAAAGAAAGTATATATGTACCCACACCCATACATAACACACACACACACACACACACACACACACACATATAGGTCTTTGGTAATTCGGGTTTTCTCCCGCGTAAAATTGGAAGTGTCTTGGCGACGTTTCGATGAAGTCTCATTCGTCATCTTCAGGCTGGTGTCTTCAGCCTCGTGCTTCTAGGAGCAATGTGTGATCGCAGCTGTTTCTTCCTTTTAACTGCCAGTGGGGGTATAAACTGATTGGGTGGGAGCTTGGCTGTGTTCTGATTGGGTGGAGGTGTGTTTTGATTGGTTAGGGGCTTGGCTGTGCTCTGATTGGATGGGGGGTTGGCTGTGCTCTGATTGGATGGGGGTGTGTTCTGTTTGGGTGGGGGCTTTGTTGCGCTCGGATTAGTCTGAGTTGCAGGGGGATTTGAGATGGAGAGCTGCATTGCTGTTGTTTGGCTTCGTGTTCGTGGTCGTGCCATATCATCAAGGTGGGTGTCAGTTTGTGTGTGTATATATATATATATATACACACACACACACACACACCTATGTATATACCTAGACTCTTACATATAAATACATACAAATATTAATCACTGTCCATTTTGAATACATAGTGGAAACAGGAAGCTTGAGAGTCCGAAAGGTTGATACTATATGGAACAAAACAGTGGCTGATCTGGATGTTCTGGTTCGGATACCACGAAGTTAACAAGGAAAACAGGTGGTGGAGAGGATGTGTGGTGTCCCAGACAATCCTGCGGACCCTGATCAAGCCTCGCTTATATGCCATGTCCTGGATGGAAGGGAGGGAACTGCCAATGATATTTTCAGCCATCCTCACCACTCTCTGCACTGCCTTCCTGTCTGAAGAAGTGATGCTTCCAAACCAGATTGTGATGCTGTAGGACAGGATGCTCTCAATCATCCCTCTGTAGAAAGTGGTAAGGACAGGGGAAGGAAGACGTACTTTTCTCACGCGACACAGAAAATGCAGGTGCTGCTGTGCCTGTTTCACCAGTGAATCTGTACCTGCTGTTTATGCGTCATTCAAAAACTTGCCATAGAGAAGAAGCTACGTTTTAAATTAATATTAATATTAATATTAACAATAATATTAATATTAACAATAATGTTAATTTTAACAATAACAATAACAATAACAACAACAATAACAATAACAATAATAACAATAACAACAACAACAACAACAACAACAACAACAACAACAACAACAACAACAACAACAATAATAATAATAATAATAATAATAATAATAATAATAATAATAATAATAATAATAATAATAATAATAATAATAATAATAATAATAATAATAATAATAATAATAATAATAATAATAATAAAGTGTACCAAACAGAATATCCCATTGGAAGAAGATAGGAATAACTGCTTTTTGAAAAGAAAAACCTGACTTTTTGGAAAGAGGTCTACAAAACGTGGTAGCTGAAGGAAAGCTGAATGGAACTTTATGAAAATAAGATTGATCTGAATTGAATTTGGATTGATCTGTCCATTCTTATAATCAGATTCACGTGGAAAAAACCTACATTGTGCTTAGACAGTCCCAGCCCAGTATCTTCCAGATATGCCAAGACTACAATTCCCTGGAATTTGACAGGGAAGAGTTCAAAAGCACTCTGAATTTATTCCATACTCCCTGTAGACAAGAATCTGATCTACAAAGGGTCGGTGTGAATTGGAGCCAGATAAGAGTCAACGGATTTCAAGGGAGGCTGGAGTTAGGTCTCTTTTGCGAGAGTAGGGACTCCAGTCTGATGATGTATTTGATTCCGCCCCAGGGCTCAGCCTGTTCATCTCCTGCAGAAACATCTAAAGAACATCAGACCAGGAGAGACTTCTCTGGTTTCTTCCAAAGTCAGGATTGGAAAAATCAGCACAGACTCCCCATAGTTAGCATAGGCTTTTCTGAGTCTTGTGCATCTAAGGAGGAATATCTACTGTTAGAATGATATTCCTCCTCCTTCTCCTTCTTCTCCTTCTTCTCCTTCTTCTCCTTCTTCTCCTTCTTCTCCTTCTCCTTCTCCTCCTTCTCCTTCTCCTTCTCCTTCTCCTTCTCCTTCTCCTTCTCCTTCTTCTCCTTCTCCTTCTCCTTCTCCTTCTCCTTCTCCTTCTCCTTCTCCTTCTCCTTCTCCTCCTTCTCCTTCTCCTCCTCCTTCTCCTTCTTCTCCTTCTCCTTCTCCTTCTCCTCCTGCTCCTGCTCCTGCTCCTGCTCCTGCTCCTTCTCTTTTCCTTTCCCCTTCCCCTCTCCCTCCCATCCTCCTTCTCCTTCTCTTCCTTCTCCTTCCCCTTCTTCTTCCCCTTCCCTATTTCCTTCTCCTTTTCAGAAGATGGGACTGGACTATCCATTGTATTTCAAACATAGCCCATGATGTCTTATTTCATGTATTTAAAAAAAAAAATCTACAAAAGCAAACCCTCATGAGTTTCTGATGGATAGATAGCAAGATGGGTTGTATTTGTGGGGTCCTTGATGCTTTCTGGGCTTGGTGGTTTTCTTGAAGACATTTCATTCCCAAACTAACAACTTCAGTGCTAGAAGAGAGTAGGGTTGGCTCTCATTTTATGTACTAATGGTTTGCCCTAAGCAGCATTTATCCTCCTTTCTTTTCTCCTTTTTTTTTGTTGGTGTGACTTTGATATCTTCTCTCCTTTTGAGTCAAAGGGATGAGAATTATATCAAGCATTACATCTGGAATTGTGTCTGGGAACTGAAAGAATTTGGGGCTCTCTGCCTTGAACATCTGTCCTTAGCCTTCCTTCTGTCACTTTTCCTCATGATGTCGATGGAGATTCTCAGTCATCCAGATCATGATTGTCCCAAAGGTGCTTTCTCAAGACGCAAACTGGACTTTCTTGGGGGGAGGGGGTGAAATTTTGCTTCTCATCGAAGAAGCTTCTTCAGTTCTTCAGTTCAGTTTTCCTCAAGATATATGCTACTGTCAATGTGGCAAAGATGGGAAGACTTTAATGGAAGTAGGAGCAGATATCTGAGGCTGGATATTATCTTCTAAGAGGACCTTTCTTTTTAATTTCTCACAGTGGAGGATCTCCGCTATCTTGTAGTCTCTGTGTCCGACCTGCCCCAGTCTGATCCCTTAGGAAAGAAAACCTTTGACTCCATTTGGTTAAAGCAAAGGGTTCTTTTACTAAGGATATTGGTTGCAGTAAAGTCAAGCCAGCTCTGAAATCACCATGCTCGCTAGATATGAAAATAAGGTGTAGGTTTGTCCCCCCCACCCAGCCGATCTCTTCCCCCATGACCAGTCTGTGTCTATTTCTGGATATTTCTCAGGGTGTCTGGTTGTGGGATTCTGCTACAAACAAGAACTGGCTGATCTGATCCTTCTCACCTGTCATTCCCTGATTCCCTATCATGTACACGCAAATATTGCCCTTTCATCCTTCTCTCCCTTCTTCCCCCTTTCATCCTCCACCCCTCCGCCCTTCTTCTTTAGATGGCAGGATGCTTGTGAGGCCCCAAGATAAGCCAGGCAGAGTTGACATTCTGAGTTTGGAATGGGATAACTCACTATGGCCAGCTCACCACAACCAATTCCCCACGGACATTTGGACATAGAGAATTCTACAGTACGTGGGATAACTCAAGGCGATAAAACATTGTCCACCATAGTTTTTCCAACATTATTTCCATTGACAAAAATGGAAATAATGTTGAAGAATCAGTTGGGTTATCCCATGAAGAATTGTCTGTGGCAAGTTGGCCACAGTGAGATGTCTGCAGCTAGTTGGCTGCAGAGAAATGACAGTGGCAAGTTGCCTACGGTGAATTGTCTTTGACCTCTCTTCATCAATGACTTAGATGAGGGAATTGAAGGGGAACTCATCAAATTTTCAGATGACACCAAACTGACAGGAGTAGCCAACACCCCAGAAGACAAACTCAGGATCCAAAAAGATCTTGACAAACGTGAACAATGGGCCCTATCCAACAAAATGAGTTTCAACGTGGAGAAAAGCAAAGTCTTACACTTAGGCAGGAAAAATCAAAGATATAAGTACAGATTAGCTGAGACCTGGCTCAGAAATAGCAACTGTGAGAGGGACCTTGGAGTCCTAGAGGACGATCACTTGACTATAAGCCAGCAGTGTGCAGCAGCAGCCAAAAAAGCTAACACAATCCTGGGTTGTACAAACAGAGGCATAGAATCAAGATCACACAAAGTATTAGTACCGTTTTATAAAGCCCTAGTAAGGCCGCACCTGGAATGCTGCATCCAATTTTGGTCACCACATCACAAAAAAAGATGTTGAGAGACTGGAAAAAAATCAGAGTAGAGCAACTAAGATGATCAAAGACCTTGGAGTCCTAGAGGACGATCACTTGACTATAAGCCAGCAGTGTGCAGCAGCAGCCAAAAAAGCTAACACAATCCTGGGTGGTATAAACAGAGGCATAGAATCAAGATCACACAAAGTACCGCTTTATAAAGCCCTTGTAAGACCACACCTCAAATACTGCAGCCAATTTTGGTCACCATATCACAAAAAACATGTTGAGAGACTGGGAAAAAAATCAGAGAAGAGCAACTAAGATGATCCAAGGCCTGGAGACCAAAACATACGAAGAACGGCTACAGAACTTGGGTTTGGCTAGTCTAAAGAAAAGAAGAAATAGGGGAGACATGATAGCAGTGTTCCAGTATCTGAGGGGCTGCCACAAGGCAGAGGGGGCCAGGCTGTTCACCAAGAAACAATGGTTGGAAACTGATCAAAGAGAGAAGCAACCTGGAATTAAGGAGAAACTTCCTGAAAGTGAGGACAATCAACCAGTGGAACAGCTTGCCACCAGAAATCGTGGGCGCTCCATCACTGGAAGTTTTTAAGAAGAGACTGGACAATCATATGACTGAGATGGTATAGAGCCTCCTGCTTGAGCAGGGGGCTGGACTAGAAGACCTCCAAGGTCCCTTCCAGCTTCTATTCTATTCTATTCTATTCTATTCTATTCTATTCTATTCTATTCTATTCTCCGAGTTTCCTCCCAGGATAACTCTAGAATTACAACTTGGTGTAAGTTGAAGTGACTACAACCTGAATTGCATCTCAGTTCCTACCCGAAACTCATGCCCTACTACAGAGATATTGTCTCCCCTCTGAATTCTCGGCTATTACCTAGATAAACCAGTTGACTCCACCCTTGGGGATATATTGCAATATACAAGGCTGAAACCTCCAGTGACAATTAAGCTCTTGAATTACAGAGCTATAACCCTATCCAAGGTAGGCATTGCGGTGCCTGAAAATGGTGACTTTCCCAAAGTGAGCATGATAAATGGGAGCACTTTCTCCTTGCTTGAGACACTAGTTTTATGTGACTATATTGCAGCAGCAGGGTGGAAAAAATCCTTCATTTGTGTTTGTAAATATTATTGACACTGGCAGCATATTCTGTCTCTCTCTCCCCCTAAGATCTAAGATTTATTACAGTTTATTCCAAGCAATAACGGTTGGCTGGAATTTCTCAGTGTAAGGTCTGATATCTGTCTTGCTGTTTGGAAGTTTAGGCTGCTCAGACCTGAGAGAGAGGGAGGGAGGGAGGGAGGGAGGGAGGGAGAGAGAGAGGCTGAGAGAGTGAGAGAGGGAAGAGGGAGAGAGAGGGAGAGAGAGAGGAAGAGGGAGAGGGAGGGAGAAAGGGAGAGAGAGAGATTGAGAGAGGGAGAAAGGAAGTGGGAGAGAAATGGAGAGAGGGAGAGGGAGAGGGAGAGAGGGGGAGAAAGAGAGTGAGAAAAGAGAGAGAGAGAGAGAGGGAGAGAGAGAGGGAGAGAGGGAGAAAGGAAGAGGGGGAGAGGGAGAGGAGAGAGAGAGGAGAGAGAGAGAGAGAGAGAGAGAGAGAGAGAGAGAGAAATTATTTCTCTCCCTCCCTTGCTCACTTTGTTCCACTTCCTAAGACAGGTGACAAAATCCTAGAAATTGGGGTTGCATGCAGAAATATATTCCTAGGGTTCTTGATTGCTAGAACTTGAGATGTGAATCCCTCTTTCTTTCTTTTTTTATTTCTTTGCAATCTTTTAACAAATACAAAACTAAGTCCATCTGGCTCCTTCTGCAGAAACTTGGAAATTCACTCATGCCCCCCTGAAGGGTCCCATGGAGAGATCCCCCTTGGTAACTCTCAGGGGAAGCCCCACAAAGCATGGATGATGGATATTTGCTGCATCTGAAATTCACAGTTCAGAATTGAAGGTGCAGCCAAGCTGCTTTCCAACCGTTGTTAAATCCCATCAGGATTTGGAGCAAGACACGGTCACCACTGTTCTCAGATATACGTAGTCTGGAGACAATGGAGCTTCATGTAGCTCCTGAAAGACTTGGGTTGGGGGGTTCCTAGATTCCTCCAAAATGTGCTGTTGGATGGTAAATTGTAATCCGGAAGAGGGGGAAGTTATATCCATGATGGGAAAATAATTGCATGATCATCAACTTCATCTGAGTTATATTAGAAGTAAATCAGAGATACACAAACACACAGACACACAGACACAGACACACAGACACACACACACATATATATGTGTCTGTGTGTCTGTGTGTTTGTGTGTCTGTGTGTGTCTCACACAGACACCAGACACACAGACACACATATGTGTGTGTGTCTGTTTGTGTGTGTGTCTCTGTGTGTCTGTCTGTCTGTCTGTCTGTCTGTCTGTGTCTGTGTGTCTGTGTGTATACATATATATCTATATGTATGTATACATATATGTATATGTATCTTCCATGACTTACAATCACAATTGAGCCCAAAATTTATGTTGCTAAGTGAGACATTTGTTACGTGACAAGACAAGACAAGACAACAGCTGTCCTATCCTATCCTATCCTATCCTATCCTATCCTATCCTATCCTATCCTATCCTATCCTATCCAAGTCTTGTCTTCTCATTTTCAAGAAATTTCCCCTTACTCCTAGATTGGATCACTCTTTAACAAGCTTCCACCCATCCCTTCTTGTCTTCTCCTCTGGTGCTTTGACGAATAAGTCAATCTCCTCTTTTCTGTGACAACTCCTCAAGTTCTGGATGCAGTTATCATGTCTCCCCCCCCCAATTCCTTCTTTTCAATAGGCTGGACATACCTAGCTCCCTCAACTGTTCATCGCACAATTTATCCTCCATACACCTTATCATCTTTGTTGCTCTTCTCTGTACTCCTTACAGGGTCTCAACGTCGTTTTCGTATCATGAACTACACTGACGAATAAACTTCCTTTGATGCCTTGTTCTTCATCTCGATGTTAAGGAAGTCCCTTTGTCAAGGTCACCCAAAGAAGTGGATGCACTTAAGAAGATTGTCCGTCTGAAGGACATTCTTTATGAAGGGCAAGTTCACCCTGCCTTGATACCTCCTTTTTCACCTCTCTTTGCCAGAATACAAAGCAGAGAGATAGTCTGTGTTGGGCTGTGATAGTCTCCTTTGCTATATAAAATTGTTGGTAGTGAGAGATACGATAACGGAGAAGAAAACAAGTCTATTCTTAAGTACATCCCATTCTCTTCCTGATATTTGTGCCAAATCATTAACACCTCACTATGCTTTCTTATCAGCCACTTTCCACTGTAAAGGAGCAACATACGTTTCATATCAGAAATAGCTTTATTTTCTAATTTCCTTCGTCTGTTGAGTGATATGCCTGGGATGGTGCTTCAAAACCAAGGCAAAGTCACCATCTCATGCTTGGTTTAGTGAAATATCCATTTAAATTAAACATAGATCACTTAATTACTCCTCAGGAACACATTTCCTCTTTTTTTATATACATTATTATCATTCGGTAGCAATCTTTGGAGATCTCTGTGCACTTCCTGGGTGTGATCCATCATTCTCGAAATAATGGAATAACAGAGTTGGACGGGACCCTGGAGGTCTTCTAGTCCAACCCCCTGCTCAGGTAGGAAACCCTATACCATTTCAGACAAATGGTGGTCCAATCTCTTCTTAAAAACCTCCACCCACAACTTCTGGAGGCAAGTTGTTCCACTGATTAATTATTCTGTCAGGACGTTTCTCCTTAGTTCTAGGTTGGTTCTCTCCTTGACTAGTTTCCATCCGTTGCTTCTTGTCCTACCTTCAGGGGCTTTGGAGAATAGGTTGAACCCCCCCCCCCTCTACCTTATGGCAGGTCCTCAAATATTGAAACACTATTATCACATGTTAGACATGCCCAATTCCAGCAACCATTCTTCATATGTTTTAGCTTCCAGTACCCTAATCCAGAGGTCCCCAACCTTTTGGGCACCGGGGACCAGTTCCGTAGAGAAATGTTTTTCCGTGGTCCGGAGGGTGCGTGGTTTTGTGTGCTGCCTGCATCCCGTGGATGTGGCTTTGCTTGTTTGTGCAGACTGGTTGCTGCCATGCCGTGGCCCGATACTGGTCCAGGGACTGGGGGTTGGGGACCCCTGCCCTCACCATCTCTGTTGCTCTTCTCTGCATTCTTTCTAGATGCCCAATAGGTCCACAGTTGCTTTTCCACAGCCAGTGTTTGCCTGTCAAGTCCTTAAGTCTTTGTTTAAAAGCCTAGCAAACCTATTAGGTCAGAGCAAAGGTGGTGGGTGGATGCTGTGATTTCATCAAATGTTCTGATTGCTTTTTAAAAGATCCTTCTCCTATGCAATGAGAGTGACACTTTTGAAAGTTGTCATATAATTGGAAATAACTTCGTCGTACTGTAGTGCGTTCACAGGACGCCATAGCTAGCCACCCTTTTCTTTTTTTTTCTTTTTTTTTCTTTTTAGAGATTTATTTGTTTATTTAAAAAGATAGTTACAATATAATTTGTATATATATTTTCCAAAGATATGCATTTTTATTTGCAAGTTTATACAATATACATGCCATAATAATACATGTTATTTTTTATTTTTATTTTTTTAACAAAATAATTTTTATTGAATACAAAAAAAAAAGATTAAAAAACATTGAACATAGTGTATCATCTTTGACATACATCTTTGTCTAAACATTCCTTATTATACACATACTTTATACATTTCAGATATTTTTCCTCTATTTACATCCCTTCTAATGACCTTCCTTCTTTTTTTTCCTTCCATTTGTAAAATTTATTCCAGCTTAAATAGTATTCTGTTTCCTCCTGATTTTTTAATTCTTTCGTCAACTTATCCAATTCTGCGCAATACAAAATTTTCCTTATTAACGCATCTCCACTAGGCACTTCATTTGTTTTCCAATTTTGGGCAAACAAAATTCTTGCCGCCGTTATTACATGAATAATTAAGTATATATCATCTTTGTTTATATTTTTTTCTAATATGCCAAGTAATGACGGGTCAAAAAACTCAATATAAGCTAGCCACCCTTTTCAAAGGGTTAATGGCGGGTGGGATTGATGTTAAGTTATAAGTGTAAATGGCTTTTGAAAATTTCAGTGGACTGAGTGATGAGTCGATGGTGGACTGTTTCGAAGGGGAGCTGAGATTCTCCCATAATTTCTCAAGGGATGGAATTCTTTTTAGTGGTGATAGCAAGCACTCCTACTTAAAAACAAAAAACAAAAAACACCCTACCATTCCTGAAAAAAAATCCTGCCGATATCTTCCCTAGGAATTTGGACATGTGGGAAGCAAAACAAGAGATATGGATGTACAACACAGTTTTCTATATTTAGATGTATTAGTACCGCTTTATAAAACCCTAGAGAGACCACACCTGGAATATTGCAACCAATTTTGGTCACCATGCTACAAAAAAGATGTTGAGAGTTTGGAAAAAGTTCAGAGAAGAGCAACTAAGATGATCGAAGGCCTGGAGATTAAAATATACGAAGAACGGCTGCAGGACTTGGGTTTGGCTAGTCTAAAGAAAAGAAGAAACAGGGGGAGACATGATAGCAGTATTCCAGTATTTGAGGGGCTGCCACAAAGAAGAGGGGGTCAAACTATTCTCCAAAACACCAGAGGGCAGGACAGGAAACAATGGTTGGAAACTGATCAAAGAGAGAAACAACCTGGAATTAAGGAGAAAGTGAGGACAATTAACCAGTGGAACAGCTTGCCTTCAGAAAAAATGGTCACTCCATCACTGGAGGTTTTTAAGGAGATTAGACAGTCACTTGACTGAAATGATACAGGTTTTCCTGCTCGAGCAGGGAGCTAGACTAGAAGACCTCCAAGGTCCCTTCCAGCTCTCTTCTCTTCTCTTCTAAACTTCCAAGGTCCCTTCCAGCTCTCTTCTATTCTATTCCATTCCATTCTATTCTATTCTATTCTGTTCTGTTCTGTTCTGTTCTATTCCTTCTAAAGCTACTTGGAATTGTGGGACCCTTGGCGCTTTCTAAACTTGATTGTTTTCTTGCAGAAAGATGCCTGTGGAGATTCTCCGTCATCCAGGTCATGGTTGTCCCAAAGGTGCTTTTTCAAGAAGCAACTGGACTTTCTTTGTTTTTTCCTTGAAGACGCTTTGCTTCTCCTCCAAGAACCTTCTTCAGAACACTTCTTCTTTGGAGAAAAAGTGAAACGACTTCAAGGCGAAACAAAGAAATTTGAGGGCTAATCCACATGGAGCTCTGTTTCCATCTGTCCTGTTTGCCATCGTTCACTCCCTAGAGACTAAAATGGAAGATCTGCAACTTGAGCTGGCCACGAACAAGGTGTGTATATCCGAGGTGGTGGCCCTTTGAGAGCTGTATGCAACAAAATTTCATTTTAATGTATGCCGATTGGTGTACATTCAAATTTACAATAAAGTTGTTGTTGTTGTTGTTGTTGTTGTTGTTGTTGTTGTTGTTGTTATTATTATTATTATTATTATTATTATTATTATTATTATTATTATTATTATTATTATTATTATTATTATTATTATTGATCATCGCACAGTCAGCCAGATGTTCAGACTGGATTTGGCATTTTTGTCTACCTATCGAGTCCTTACCTGGGATAGGCAGATGTGGATGTTTGATGGTATTACAGATCTCGTCGCAGGATGGAAGCAGTTCCTAGTAAGGCCGCCTTTTGCAATTGACTGATGGCGAATTTGTCAATGCCAATGGTGTTCAAGTGGTGCTCCAGTGTTTTGGGATTGCACCCAAGGCACCTATTACTAATGGTACTACCCTTGCTTGCCTTTGCCACAGTCGTTCTATTTCTATTTGTAGCTCTTTGTATGTTGTTGTTGTTGTTGTTGTTGTTGTTATTATTGTTTTTATTATTATTATTATTATTATTATTATTATTATTATTATTATTATTATTATTATTATTATTATTATTATTATTATTATTATTATTATTATTATTATTATTATTATTATTATTATTATTATTATTATTATTATTATTATTATTATTATTAAAATCCAGTTGTCTCTGGAAAAAGCACCTTTGGGATTTATTGCAGATGTTTCATTACCAAACTAGATCACATAATCAATCCTAGGCTGCATTAATAGAGGGAAAGCATCAAGATCACATGAAGTTCTAGTACTACTTTACAAACCCTTAGTAAAACCACACTTGGAATATTGCATCTGGAAAGAGTGCAGAAAAGAGCAACAAAGACAATTAGGGGGCTGGAGTCTAAAATATATGAAGAACTGTTGCTAGAATTGAGCATGTCTAGTTTAGTGAAAAGAAGGACTAGGGGTAACATGATAGCAGTATTCCAATATCTCAGGGGCTGCCACAAAGAAGAGGGAGTCAAGCTGTTCTCCAAAGCACCAGAAGGCAGGACAAGAAGCAACGGATGGAAACTAAACAAGGAGAGAAGCAACCTAGAACTAAGGAGGAATTTCCTGATAGTGAGAATGGCTTGTCTTCAGAAGTTATATGGGCTCCAACTCTGGAGATCTTTAAGTAGAGATTGAACAACCACTTGTCTGAAATGATATAGGGCAGGGGTCTTCAAACCTGGCCCTTTTATGACTTGTGGACTTCAACTCCCAGAATTCCTCAGCCAGGCACGTTGGCTGAGGAATTCTGGGAGTTGAAGTCCACTAGTCATAAAAGGGCCAAGTTTGAAGACCCCTGTTCTAGACCTTCACGGTCAATAGATTCCAGCTTGGGGGAGCTGTACCAGAATAACTGAAAGTGGGTGTTATTTGGGTGCAAGTCCTGTTCATGCACACCTGCTATTATCTGAATGCTCTGGAGAGATAAGGAAAGCTGAAGAAGAGAGTGTGAAATGGATTAGTATCAACCCCCACCCACCCTGGGGAAAAATGGAAACATGACATAAAAAACCGAATGCAAAGCTTGATTTTGAATATACTGGATGTTTCAGTATATACTTTGGTTCAGCCTATGTTAAGCACGCAAAGCCCCATGCTTTCCGAGAGAAAGAGGAAGGAGGAGAGAGAGAGAGAGAGAGAGAAAGAAAGGGGGAGAAAGAGAGAGAATGAGTAAGAGAGAGAGAGAGAGAACAAGAAAGAACAAGGGTCTCCTGCTTGAGGTATAGAGATTGAACTAATGACCTCCAAGGTCCCTTCCAACTCTATCATTCCATGTTCTATGATTTGTGGGAAGGCAGCCCCCCCCCCCCCAGAGAAGGAAATATTAAAAGGGCAGAAAAATATATTTTCTCAAAGGATCTTAAAGAGGCAGAAAAGCATGCCCAGGTTTTCTTAATAGCCCCAGGTCTCCCTCCCCCAAGCAGAAACTAGCACTGTACAAATGCAGATGTAAACCATCAGGAAGGTTGAAGCTAAGAGATTAAGAAGACAAAGACACCTAAAATCTGCATACCTCACCCAAACTCTAAGAGTCATTAGCCCCAGCCCCAGGGAAGCAGGATATGACCTTTGGGACATAATAGGATTAACCTATCACCATCAGAATACCAGAAAAGTACACTCACACTCAGGTTAAAGTTCATGCCACAGGAACAGGAACAACTCCACAAACAAAAGGCTCCAGAGGGTATAAAAACCCACTCCCTACATGTGTTCGCTCTCTTTTCTTCCAGACCCATCTTTCTGTCTGGCTCTCCTCTTCAATAAACTGCAACCTTCTTTCTAAAGCAGTCGCCATGTTGTTTATCCCCGGCTTGGACTGAACCATGATGAAGGCTTTTCCTTCAACAGATTGTAAAGAGTTATTTTTTGTTTTGCTTGTTTTCATTCTTTATGGATCCAGATGTTACAGATTAGAAACTCCCAGGATTATCAGGTAATTCACAATCAGAACAGGAGAATGATCAGAGGATAATCTTGCACTAAGGCAAAACTTTTTGCCATGAGCTTTCATCCAACTCTTCTTTCCAGGAGGCTGTTATCAATTAGCACAGCGTCTCTAGCATTATTGTAGTTTTTCCCTTCCTTCCCTTTTAAAGGCATTTTTTTTGTGTGTGTGCACAGTTGGGTAAGTCCTTCTGAAAGCCTGGATTATTAAACCCCCACAGTAAAACTGATCCATTTCTTTTTCTTTTATTGTTAACTCTCTTTATTTAAGCCAAGGTCAAGGCTGAAGAACGACACCCACGCACACAAGTTATTATTAGGATCGTGGAAAATTATTTATAACTTCTCTTCCACTTGTTCCTCTGGATATCCCTGTGTTGTCATTGACTCATTCTTGTCTAGTCCTCATTCTAAAAATGTTATTTCTATGCTAAGCTAGCAATAAATAATGACAGGGTGCCATAGGAAGGTACAATTCATACTAGACATACCCAAAGATGCATATTAACTAAGATCTCCGTCTGGAGAAAATGAAGGGGGGGGGGAGTGAATAGATGTTATTAAGCATTGCAATCCAGAGGTTCATATTAGAGATATACTTTGACTGATTTGCACTAGTATTTTGTCCAAAGCAAGGCTGGAAGCAAATTTTGGAGAGACGATTGCAAAGACACATAAAACTGTTTTCTTGCAAAAACTGTGCTTTCCATTTGTCATCATCTATGAAATTCAGAGCAAATTAGGAGATTAGTTTTCAGCCAAAACATCTGAGGAATTTGAAGGAAAGCCAGAATGAATTCTGAGAAAGTCAACAATAATACACAGGGCAAGGCTGAAAATCCTTATTTTTCACTGGTGGGGGGAAAATGTTTCCCCAAAGTTATTTCTCCTAATGTAGAACATCTAATGAGTTCTCAAAGAGCTCTCAAACTATTTTTTTAAAAAACAAAAAGCTCTAGTGAAGTATTTGACCTCTAGAAAGCATACCCAAGGCTTTTTTATATTAAGAATGAATGCTAGAATCTTTCAGAACTGAACACTTAGAAAAAAAATATGGGGTCTTTGGTGCTCTCTGAGCTTGGTTGTGTTCTTGCAGACGTTTCGCTACCAAAACAGGTAACATCATCAGTGCTAGAAGACAAGAGGAGGAGAAGGAGGAGGAGGAGGATTGTGCGACCCTTGGTACTCTTTGAGTTTGGTTGTGTTCTTGCAGACATTTCATGACCCAACTAGGTAACATCATCAGTGCTGGAAGGGAATGGAGTTTGGGAGGAGGAGGAGGAGGAGGAGGAGGAGGAGGAGGAGGAGGATTGTGCGACCCTTGGTACTCTTTGAGTTTGGTTGTGTTCTTGCAGACATTTCATGACCCAACTAGGTAACATCATCAGTGCTGGAAGGGAATGGAGTTTGGGAGGAGGAGGAGGAGGAGGAGGAGGAGGAGGAGGAGGAGGATGACAATGACAACGACAACGACAACGACAACGACAACGACAACGACAACGACGACAAGGAGAACTGTGGGGCCCTTGGTACTCTCTGATCTTGGTTGTGTTCTTGCAGATGTTTCAGGACCCAACTTGGTAACAACATCAGTACTACAAGGGAGTGATACTTCCTCTCTTTTTATATACCAGTAGTTTGCTCTGTCAGTGTTGGTGGGAGTGTTCTGGATGGTTCCTCGATTACGCTGTTGGATGGATTAGAATAATTGGATGAAATTTAGTGTTTAGAATATATTTCTTAGAATCTCATCAGTTTCTAGGAAACGTTCTCACCACTTTCTTAGCACTGCAGTGCCAATTTTTCAGGTACACCTGTGGGAAAGGGACAGGGCTTGCATTGTGATGCTGTGGTGCTGCCTACATCAAACTGGCCTCCTTGCCCACCTGTGGATGCTATTGCTAGACACACACCCATATGAATACCATTGCTACAATTGAACTGTTCATAATTATTGACTGTCAAGAAGACAAAGTCTGAGATTTAACCTTAGGTTACAATGCTAATTAACTGTTGCATTAAGTCTACTAGTAGATTGGGCCCCACCTGAGGCTATCTTTGAAGTCTAATCTTGGTACAGAATGCAACTCTTTGTGTACAGACATGTGAGAACAACTACAACTGTATTACACTGGTGAGCTGTGTTGACTCCTAGTAAGCTTCTAAGTATAGATCAAAGTGTGGTCATTACCTATAAACTCTGCATGGCTTGATAAATATCATTATTCTAATCCAGGGGTCTTCAAACCTGGCCCTTTTATGACTGGTGGACTTCAACTCCCAGAATTCCTCAGCCAGGCATGCCTGGCTGAGGAATTCTGGGAGTTGAAGTCCACCAGTCATAAAAAGGCCAAGTTTGAAGAGCCCTGTTCTAATCCATCCAACAGCCCCCCCTCCTCCTCCTCCTGTTCCATTTACTTCAGATGGAACGGCTGACCCAGTGGCTATGTCGTTTGAGGATTTCCAGCAATATGAGATTCAGGAAGGAGGCCAACAGTCCATGTTTCTCAGATTTTTTTCCTCATACCTCTGGATATAAAAGAAAAGTAAAGATAACCTTGATGAAGATATGCAAGAACCATTGAGAAGAAACTCAAAATAACATGTGCAGTGAATTACAATTATCCAAATCTAGTCTAATGAAAACAAGGACTAGGGTGACACGATAGCAGTTTTCCAATATCTGAAGGGCTGCCACAAAGAAGAGGGGGGGTCAGCCTTTTCCCCAAACCACCTGAAAGCAGGACAAGAAGTAATGTATGGAAACTAATGAAGGAGAGAACCAACCTAGAAATAAGGAGAAAATTTTTGACAGTGAGAATAATTAATCAGTGGAATGGCTTGCCTCCAGAAATCATGGATGTTCCATCGCTGGATGTTTGTAAGAAGAGATTGGACAACCATTTGCTTGGGAAGAGGCTTGGACTAGAAGGTCCAAGGTCCCTTCTAACTCTGTTATTCTGTTAAATTGGAGGCGACTAAGACACAAGTCATTATGAGTAACGACTCCCGTTCCATGAAGGTAAATAAATGCTGTACAAGACAAACTCATGCAAAGGTCTACTATCAAGGCTACTATCTGCTATTTATGGGCTGAACAGACAAATATTTCTTATAATTGTTATGGTTTTAGGAATGTGTTTCAAACAGCTAGGAGTTCACATGGAGTCAGTATTGACTCCAGGATGAATGAATGAATGAATGGATGGATGGATGGATGGATGGATGGATGGATGGATGGATGGATGGATGGATGGATGGATGGATGGATGGATGGATGGATGGATGGATGGATGGATGGATGGATGGATGAATGAATTCCCTGTATTGGTAAAGCCCTCAAAGAGTTCAGTGAGATTCATAGTTCTCCTTATTTGTTTCAGTCAGATTCTTCCTTTCATTCAGAAGCTCAAATGTGATTCAGGAATATCTGTCCAAAATGAAAGATGATAATCATCAATAAATTCCCCCACATCAAAGGAACTGCTAAAAGGTTTTGAATGACACCATCAAAACAATCCTTGTTATAAGAACATGTTCAGGCTTTCCTATCCCTCCTCTGAACCACATCACACGTCAATGTTTCTTGAGGTCTCCAGAACGGGAATGAACCACGAGAACTTGATGTGTTTGAAAGTCTGTTGGATACTTTCTTTTTTCTCTCTTTGTTTCTGACTTGACTGAACACTGTTCAAACAGAAAATTCTGATCAGATAGGATTCTTTTTTAGACTTAGCTTTGTAACTTGCTTTCAATCAATCAGAATAGAGCTGAAAGGGACCTTGAAGGTCTTCTAGTACCACCCCCCACTCAACCCTATACCATTTCAGAGAAGATGGCTGTCCAGTCTCTTCTTAAAATCCTCCAATGATGGAGAACCTACATCTTCTGGAGGCAACTTCTGTTCCACTGGTTAATTGTCCTTACTGTTAGGAAGTTTCTCCTTAATTGCAGGTTGCTTCTCTCCTTGATTAGTTGCCATCCATTGTTTCTTGGGTTGCTTTTTGGTGCTTTGGAAAACAAGTTGACCCCCTCCTCTTTGAGACAGCCCCTCAAATACTGAAATACTGCTATCATGTCACCCCCTAGTCCCTTTTTCTCTAGACTGGCCATCCCCAATTATTGCAACCGTTCTTCATATGTTTTTGTCTCCAGACCCTTATATCATTTTAGTTGCTCTTCTTTGCCCTTTTTCCAAAGTCTCATCATGTTTTTTGTGATATGGTGACCAAAATTGGCTGTAGTATTCCAGCTATGGTCTCGCTAGGGTTTTATAAAGCGGTACTAATACTTCACGTGATTTTGATTCTATGCCTCTGTTTATACAACCCAGGATTGCATTAGCTTTTTTGGCTGCTGCTGCACACTGCTGGTTCATAGTCAAGTGATCATCCACTAGGACTCCCAGGTCCCTCTCACAGCTGCTGTTTTTGAGCCAGTTTTTGTCCAATCTGTAGTTGTACCTTTGGATTTCCTGCCCAGGTATAAAACCTTGGTTTTCTTCCCATTAAATTTCATGTTGTTGGATAGGGCCCATTGTTCAAGTCTGTCAAGATCTTTTTGGATCCTGTTCTTGTCTTCTGGGTTGTTGGCTATTTCTTTCATTGGGCCTGCTCAGTTACGAAGTCTATGGAAACATGGGGGAGTTCACAGCCAACCTTTCTACATGGATGATCTAAAGCAGGGGTCTTCAAACTGAGGAATTCTGGGAGTTGAAGTCCACAAGTCATAAAAGGGCCAAGTTTGAAGACCCCTGGTCTAAAGGGAGGCAAATTTAAAGCCCTATGTTGAAAGGTTTAGGAGACACATGGATCATATTGGGTGGAAAATGCTTGAAAACAAATACAAAAGGAATTAAAAATGTATTTTGGGGGTGACATGATAATAGTATCCCAATACTTGAGGGGCTGCCATAAAGAAGAGGGGTCAACCTATTCTCTAAAGCACCAGAAGTCAAGACAAAAGCAATGGATGGAAACTAACCAAGGAGAGAAGCTATCTGGAATTAAGGAGAAACTTCCTGACAGGGAGAACAATTAATCAGTGGAACAGAAGTTGCCTTCAGAAGTTGTGGGTGCTCCAACACTGGAGGTTTTAAGAAGTGATTGGACAGCCACTTGTCTGGAATGGTATAGGGCAGGGGTAGGCAACCTTGGCTCTTTTATGACTCGTGGACTTCAACTGCCAGAATTCCTGAGCCAGCCATGCTGAGGAGAAATGGAGAGGTTTCCATGCTGAGCCATGCCGGCTCAGGAATTCTGGGAGTTGAAGTCCACAAGTCATAAAAGAGCCAAGGTTGCCTACCCCTGGTATAGGGTCTTTTGCTCGAGCAAGGGGTTGGATTAGAAGACCTCCAAGGTCCCTTCCAACTCTGTTATTCTGTATGAATATTCATTTCTGTCCGTCTCCTGTCCTTCTGCCTTCTACGTTTTTCAGAAAGTTGAGAAGACCTAGTAAGTTTATACTTAACGTCCAAAGGAGGATAAAAAAAAAAAAAAGGCCATATGGAGAACTTGGCTTTGAAAGTGGAAAAGAGAAAGATTGTTCTGCTGCTTTCTGGTACTTGGCATTTATACTATGCACATATTTTTGCAAGAATCATCCTAGCAATTTTATGTAACTTGATTCAGATGATTTCTAATGTAATCCCAGGACATGCATCAAAACTATTTGCAGAGGCTTTGAAACCAGTACAGGGAACTTGATGATGTCCTTAAGCCTCAGTCACCGATTTTATGGTTATGATTCAATTAAGTGCCAGTAAATCAGAATAAGAAAAGGACCTTGGAGGTCTTCTAGTCCATCCCCCTCCTCAAACAGGGGACCCTATACCATTTCAGAAAAAATGGCTCTCCAATCTCTTCTTAAAAACTCCCAGTGATGGAGCACCCACAACTTCTGAAGGCAAAGTATTCCACTGGTTAATTCAATCAATCAATCAATCAATCAGAATAGAACTGGAAGGGACCTTGGAGGTCTTCTAATCCAACCCCCTGCTCAAGCAGGAGACCCTATACCATTTGAGACAAGTGACTGTCCAGTTTCTTCTTAAAAACCTCCAGTGATGGAGCGCCCACAACTTCAGGAGACAAGCTGTTCCACTGGTTTATTGTTCTCATTGTCAGGAAATTTCTCCATAGTTCTAGGTTGGGTTTCTCTTTGATTAGTTTCAATTGTTGCTTCTTGTCCTGCCTTCAGGTGCTTTGGAGAATAGCTTGACTCCCTCTTCTTTGTGGCAGCCCCTGAGATATTGGAATACTGCTATCATGTCTCCCCTGGTCCTTCTTTTCATTAAACTAGACATACCCAATTCCAGCAACCATTCTTCATATGTTTTAGCCTCCAGTTCCCTAATCATCTTTGTTGCTCTTCTCTGCACTCTTTCTAAAATCTCAACAACTTTTTTACATTGTGGCAACCAAAACTGGATGCAGTATTCCAGGTGTGGTCTCACCAAGACATTTTTGACTCCTAATGGCCACATAGATTGATTTTCTCCATGATGATCAGTCCCTAACCTGGTCCCTCAGCCCTTCCCATAGTGCAGTCATTTCCACTTGAGTCTATCCACCTTGCAGCTGGCCATCCCCTTTTTCCTTTCTCTTTTACGTTTTCCAGCATTGGAGTCTTTTCCAGAGAGATCAATCTTTGCATAAGATTCCGAAGAAGGATAATTTGAGTCTGGTCATTTGTGCCTCAAGTAAGAAGTTTTCATTGATTTGGCTAAAAGATATGAAGAATGGTTGCAGGAACTGAGTAAGTCTAATGAAAATAAAGACTAGGGGGGGGCATGATAGCAGTCTTCCAATATTGGAGGGGCTGCCACAAAGAAGAGGGGGGTCAACCTATTCTCCAAAGCACCGGAAGACAAGACAAAAAGCAATGGATGGAAATCTAGAATTAAGGAGAAATTTCCGCACAGTAAGAACAATTAACCAATGGAACAGCTTGCCTCCACAAATTGTGGGAGCTCCATCATTGGAGGTTTTTAAGAAAAGACGGGACAGCCACCTGTCTGGAATGGTATAGGGTCTCCTACTTCAGCAAAGGGTTGGACTAGAAGACCTCCAAGGTCCCTTCTAGTTCTATTCTGATTGATTGATTGATTGAATTGGCTCTGGCAAGTTGGCTGCAGTGGGTTGTCCTATTCAGAAGAGTTAACAACAAACTCCAGAGTGATAACGACAAGATGACTACAGAGAATATAAATCCTTCCACTCCCCACCATTTGATCAGAACTGAAGAAGCTTCTTGGAAGCTCCTTTGTGTCATTGTGTGGTTCTTGGTTCCTTGTGCACAAGATAGATAACAACAAAGATGATCAGGGGCCTGGAGGCTAAAACATATAAGGAACGGTTGCAGGAATTGGGTATGTCTAGTTTAATGAAGAGAAGGACCAGGGGGGACATGATAGCAGTGTTCCAATATCTCAGGGGCTGCCACAAAGAAGAGGGAGTCAAGCTATTCTCCAAAGCACCTGAAGACAGGAGAAGGAGCAACAGATGGAAACTAATCAAGGAAAGAAGCAACCTGGAACTCCGAAGAAATTTCCTGACAGTTAGAACAATTAATCAGTGGAACAGCTTGCCTCTGGAAGTTGTGAATGCTCCAACACTGGGAGTTTTTAAGAAGAGATTGGAGATATTTATAAGTAAATATGATATCAAAAGGCTGAGCTTCCTTTCTTGAGTGCTAACTGCACAGCTGATGTGAACTACGACGAGAGACCCAATGATATCCAGTGGGACATTCATGCTATTTCTTCCTTTTACCCATCTTCCAAATATTTCAGGTAGCAAGTGAGATTTTTTTGAAGGCAGCCTTGGCAGGGACGAAGGAGTTAACCTACCTCACATCTGCTTACTTTTCTTGAAGCAGCCTTGAGCAGTTGGTGCTGTTGCTATTAAATATTTTCACATGTAGGTTTTCCATTTGCTTTGAATTACTGAAATACACTAAGCATGGCTCTCCAAGGACCCAAAGCAACGGTGTAATAGGTTCCTGCTAATAGCTTGAAACTATACAGCAATCTTGTTTTAAAATACAACACAAATCTTTATCTAAGAGCGGTAACACCTCACTCCTGTGTTCACCGTTGTTTCCACATTTTCTTCTTGCGGTGCATAGGATAAAGGGGGGTGGTGGAAGGGTGTGTAGGATGGGGAGGGAGCGGCAAACAGCTACAAGAGAAATGATGCTTTCCGGGCAAAGAGCCAATTTGAAAAGCCTGTTCTCTCCAGTTTGCTGTCACTTGTCGTGGTTAAACAAAACACGGAATAGAAAAAGAAAAATTGGCTTCGGTGTAAATGTCAACATTCTGATTAAAGCAAACATGGAGCAATTCTCCATTCTTGACACACACAAAAAAATGAATTGAATTATGAAGATGATGCAAATGAGGGTCTCAGTCTACGTGGTTAAGGGGCTGTAGAGCATTTGCATAATCTGTCGGTATTGTTATCCTCTGTGGGATTAAGCAGGAGGAACTGCCGAAGGAGTGGTCAGTTGGCTTAATGTAGGAAGAGTCCTTCTGGGTGAAAAGGATGGATTTCATCTTGACCAACTGGTCTTGGGTGGGAAGGTGTCCACTGGATTCTTTGAGGAAGTTCCCAAACCCAGACAGGGTGTAGAAAACAATAGAAAAGAATATCGGTAGCTCAGGACTGAACTGTGGAATCTTTGATGCTCACTGAGCTTGGTTGTTTTCTTGCAGACCTTTCATAACCCAGCTAGGTAACGTCATCAATGCTGGAAGGAAGTGGGGTTTGTGGAGAGGAGGAGGAGGAGAAGGACAACTGTGGGGTCCTTGGTGCTCTCTGAGCTTGGTTTTTTCTTGCAGATGTTTCATTACCCAAACTAGGTAATATCTCCAGTCCTTCAAGGAGTGGGGTTTGCAGGGAGGAGGAGGAGGAGGAGGAGGAGGAGGAATGTAGGGCCCTTGGTGCTCTCTGAGCTTGGTTGTTTTCTTGCAGATGTTTCATTAACCGACTAGGTAGGAGGAGGACTGTGGGGTCCTTATTCAGGACCCAATCAGTGCTAGAAGGGAGTGGGCTTTGCTCTCTGTTTATACACAGTGGCTTGCCCTATCAGTGTGGGTGGGGGTGTTGTTTCCTTCTTGGGTGGATCCTTCATTAGGCTGTTGTTTACTGTGGGGTTGTTTGTATTGGTGGTTCCTTGATTGGAGTATTATTTGCTGCTCGAGCTAACCCCACTCCCTTCTGGCATTAATGACATTATCGAACAGAGTAATGAAATGTCTGCAAGAAAACAACCAAGCTCAGAGAGCAGCAAAGACCCCACAGGTTTGTAAACAGATTTTTTTTTTTTGCTGGAATTTAAGATTACACTTGCAGGAATTCGGTATGTCTAGTTCTGGGGTAGGCAACCTTGGCTCTTTTATGACTCGTGGACTTCAACTCCCAGAATTCCTGAGCCAGCATGGGAGAACTATGGCCCCCTCATGACTCGTGGACTTCAACTCCCAGAATTCCTGAGCCAGCATGGCTCAGCTTGGAAACCTCTCCCTTTCCCCTCAGCGTGGCTGGCACAGGAATTCTGGGAGTTGAAGTCCACCAGTCATAAAAGAGCCAAGGTTGCCCACCCCTGGCCTAGTTTAATGAAGAGAAGGACTAGGGGTGACATGATAGAGTTCCAATATTTGAGGGGCTGCCACAAAGAAGAGGGAGGGGGTCCAACCTATTTTCAAAGCACCTGAAGGCAGGACAAGGAACAGTGGATGGAAATTAATCAAGAAGAGAAGCAACCTGGAACTAGGGAGAAATTTCTTGTCAGTGGGAACAATGAATCAGTGGAACAACTTGCCTCCAGAAGTTGTGGGTGCTCCAACACTGGAGGTTTTTTTTTAAAGAAGAGATTGGACAACCATTGTTCTGAAAAGGCATAGGGCAGGGGTCTTCAAACTTGGCCCTTTTATGACTTGTGGACTTCAACTCCCAGAATTCCTCAGCCAGCGTGTCTGGCTGAGGAATTCTGGGAGTTGAAGTCCACAAGTCATAAAAGGGCCACGTTTGAAGACCCCTGGCCTAGGGTCTCCTGCTTGAGCAGGAGGTTGGACTAGAAGACCTCCAAGGTCCCTTCCAACTCTGTTTTTTCTGTCATTCTGCTTGTTATTCTGCCCTGGTGGCACATTGGTTAGAAGGCAGTATTGCAGGCTAACTCTGCCCACAGACTGGAGTTCAGTTCTGATGGGCTCAAGGTTGACTAAGCCTTCCATCCTTCTGAGGTCAGTAAAATGAAAACTGAGATTGTTGGGGGCCCAGAGGCTGACTCCGTAAACTTCCCAGAAAGGGCTGTAAAGCACCATGGGGCGGTATATAAGTGCTATTGCTAATGCAGTTAACAGCCATCAAGAATAGTATCCATGCCCAGGCTGTTCGGCCCTGATTTTGCCTACTCCCACTTCGATCAGCCTGAATTGGTGACCATCACCAGATTCAAGAACAATAAATCTGACCATTTCTGGTCTGTGGGATAAAACACCCTTCTTTTTCTTAACTCCAAATTCCTCTGCTTTTTTTTTTAAAATGTATCACTGAAGGTGCAAATATTTTCTTAAGTTGGTCTCTATCTATCTATCTATCTATCTATCTATCTATCTATCTATCTATCTATCTATCTATCTATCTATCTATCTATCTATCTATCTATCTATCTATCTATCTATCTACCTACCTACCTACCTACCTACCTATCTCCATCTCCATCTCTATCTCTATTATCTATATCTATATCATCTACCTACCTACCTACCTACTTACCTACCTACCTACCTACCTACCTATCTCCTCCATCCATCTCCATCTCCATCTCCATCTCCATCTCCATCTCCATCTCCATCTCCATCTCCATCTCCATCTCCATCTCCATCTCCATCTCTATCTCTATTATCTATCTCTATATCATCTGCCTACCTGCCTGCCCTGCCTGCCTGCCTGCCTGCCTCCTGCCTGCCTGCCTGTCTGTCCTGTCTGTCTGTCTGTCATCTATCTATCTATCTATCTATCTATCTATCTATCTATCTATCTATCTATCTATCTATCTATCTATCTATCTATCTATCTATCTATCTATCTATCTATCTATCTATCTATCTACCTACCTACCTACCTACCTACCTACCTACCTACCTACCTATCTCCATCTCCATCTCCATCTCTATCTCTATTATCTATATCTATATCATCTACCTACCTACCTACCTACCTACTTACCTACCTACCTACCTACCTACCTACCTATCTACCTATCTCCTCCATCCATCTCCATCTCCATCTCTATCTCTATTATCTATCTCTATATCATCTGCCTACATCATCTGCCTGCCTGCCTGCCTGCCTGCCTGCCTGCCTGCCTGCCTATCTATCTATCTATCTATCTATCTATCTATCTATATATCTATCTATCTATCTATCTATCTATCTATCTATCTATCTATCTATCTATCTATCTATCTATCTATCTATCTATCTATCTATCTATCTCTACCTACCTACCTACCTACCTACCTCCATCTCCATCTCCATCTCTATCTCTATTATCTATATCTATATCATCATCTACCTACCTACTACTTACCTACCTACCTACCTACCTACCTACTATCTACCTACCTCCATCTCCTCCATCCATCTCCATCTCCATCTCCATCTCCATCTCCATCTCCATCTCCATCTCCATCTCCATCTCCATCTCCATCTCCATCTCCATCTCCATCTCTATTATCTATCTCTATATCATCTGCCTCCTGCCTGCCTCCTGCCTGCCTGCATGCCTGCCTGCCTGCTGCCTGCCTGCCTGCCTGCCTGCCTGCCTGCCTGCCTGCCTGCCTCTCTGTCCTGTCTGTCTGTCTGTCTGTCCTGTCTGTCCTGTCTGTCTGTCTGTCTGTCTGTCTATCTATCTGTCTGTCTATCTATCTATCTATCTATCTATCATCTTAATACTAAAACAACAATCAACTAGTAAACAACAGTCTATTCAAGGAACCACCGTGAACACTCCCACCAACACTGACAGGGGAAAAAAAATGAACAGAGAGCAAACTCCACTCCTTTCTAGCATTGATGATGTTACCTAGTTGGGCAATGAAATATCAACAACCAAGCTCAGAGAACACCAAGAACTCCAAGGTCATCTCTTCCTCCTCCTCCTCCTCCTCCTCCTCCTCCTCCTCCTCCTCCTCCTCCTCCTCCTCCTCCTCCTCCTCCTCCTCCTCCTCCTCCTCCTCCTCCTCCTCTCTTCTCTAGGATCTTGGTATGTTTAGCCTACAGAGAGGGCTAAAGACTGAAGGAAAAGGTCTAGCAGTGCTCAAATATAATATGAAGCTTGTCACACAGACAAATAAGTGAACCTTATCTTTGAGGACAAAAGCAGAACTAGTAGGTTAAAACTACAAGAAAGGCAGTTCAGGCTAGATGTCAGGAACACGTTCCCGACTGTACAAGGTGTCAGCTAGCACAACAGGCTATTTCCTGAAACTGTGACTTCTCCTTTGCTGGAGAAGGAGAACAGAAGTCAGGCTTACCTGCGTGAATCCCGCACTAAGCAAGGATTCCAATGAAGCTGATCGGAAGGAGATTGGGAACAGACCAAAGGAACCATTTCTGCACGTCACGTGTAATTAACCTGTAGATTTTTTTTTTTATCAAGAGCTTCAGGGATGGAGTTAACTTGGGTGGCTTTAAAGTGGGGTTGGATAAATCCATAGAGGGCAGATTTGTTAGGGGCTATCAGTCCTGAAGAATCCATGTTATCTCTATGTACCTCCTCCTCTCCATAAACCCCACTCCTTTCTAGCACTGATGATGTTGCCTAGTTGGGCAATGAAATGTCTACAAGAAAACAGTCAAGCTCACTGAGTACCAACGACTTGACAGTTCAACCCTCTGCTACAGATATTCTTGTCTGTCAGCAAACCCATCGATTTCTCACTTGGTTGATGTTGCTTTTCTCAATGAAAATCCAGGATGGGGGATTTGTGCAAGGCAGATAGAATCTTCCTCCATGAAAAGCTTAATACAGCACTGGGAAAGGGATGGGGTTCACCTTGTGATGTTCCTTTGTCACCTTATCTTGTTTTTTTATTTATTTATTTGTTTGTTTGTTTATGGAAACTAATTTATTTATTTATGAAAATTAATCAAAGAGAGAAGCAACGTAGAACTAAGGAGAAATTCCCTGACAATTAGAACAATTAATCAGTGGAACTACCTGCCTCCAGAAGTTTTGGCTCAATGCTCTCACTACAATAATTGTTTGCAGTAGTGATTCAAGTCAGATTATTATTATTATTATTATTATTATTATTATTATTATTATTATTATTATTATTATTATTATTATTATTATTATTATTATTATTATTATTATTATTATTATTATTATTATTATTATTATTAATATTATTATTATTATTATTATTATTATTATTATTATTATTATTATTACACAGTCAGCCAGATGTTCAGACTGGATTTGGCATTTTTGTCTACCCATCGAGTCTTTACCAAGGACCTGGGATAGGCAGATGTGGATGTTTGATGGTATTACAGATATCGTCGCAGGATGGAAGCTGTTCCAAGTCAGGCCGCCTTTTGCAATTGACTAATGGCGAATTTGTCAATGCCGATGATGGTGTTCAAGTGGTGCTCCAGTTGTTTGGATATTGCACCCAAGGCGCCTATTACTATTGGTACTACTCTTGCTTGCCTTTGCCACAGTCTTTCTATTTCTATTTGTATGTCTTTGTATTTTGTTATCTTCTCCAGTTCTTTCTCGTCTATTCTGCTGTCTCCAGGCACTGCCACATCCATTATTATTATTATTATTATTATTATTATTATTATTATTATTATTATTATTATTATTATTATTATTATTATTATTATTATTATTATTATTATTAGTAGTAGTAGTAGTAGTAGTAGTAGTAGTAGTAGTAGTAGTAGTAGTAGTAGTAGTAGTAGTAGTAGTAGTAGTAGTAGTAGTAGTAGTAGTAGTAGTTAATGGTAGTGGAGATTTTCTTGTGAGATAATGAACAGACTTGGAAAGATAGACCTTCTGTCAATCCAGATATAATACTTGACCACAATGTGTTGCAAAACAATAATGCAACCCATTCAAACAAGAAGGAAATGAGGAGGAAAGAGAGAGAGAGAGGAGAGAGAGGAGAGAGAGGAGAGAGAGGAGAGAGGAGAGAGGAGAGAGGAGAGAGAGAGAGAGGAGAGAGAGAGAGGATACAGATAGAGAGGTAGAGATAGAGGTAGAGACAGAAATAGAGAGAGAGAGAATAATTATCTAAAAACCTTCCCTGTGCCAGAATAACCCTAAACAGATTATTTAATAACTATTCATTAATCAAAGGTTATCGTTGTGGCAGGATTAGCACAAACTGTTTCCCTGTAGTTTTTTTTTTCTCTTCGCTAGAAAAATGTGTAGAGATGAGAGATTATGAGATTTATTTTTAATAAGTGGTTTTAAAAGAACAATGTTACCTTTAAGACTATTCTTGGGTTTCCCTGAAGTGAACTAAGCTCATTCCCCTTTTGAAAAGGTGATGATTAATGATAAGGGAATCTAAACTTCCTGTGGTGATCTCATTAGAACATAGCATCATAGGACCGGAAGGAATCTCAGAGATCTCCTAGTCCAGGGGTGTCAAACTCGCAACGTCACGTGATGTGTCGCGACGTATCGCGATTTTTTTCCCATTGCCGGCAATGGGGTGGGCGTGGTTTCGGCATGACACATCTGGCCCGCAGGCCGGCAGTTTGACACCCCTGTCCTAGTCCAACCCCCTGACTTTATACCATCCCAGTAAAATGGTTATCCAATCGTTTCTTGAAAGCCTCCAGCGACGGAGCACCAAAAATGCAGGAGGCAAGTTATTCCATTGATTAATTGGTCTCAATGTCAGGGAATATATCCTTCCTTCTAGGCTGGATCTCTCTTGAACAAGCTTCCACCCGTTACTTCTTGTCCTGCCTTCAGGTGCTTTGGTGACTAAGTCAATCCCCTCTTCTCTCTGACAGCCCCTCAAATATTGGAAGACAGTTGTTGTTGTTAGTTGCGAAGTCATGTCTGACCCATTGCGACCCCATGGACAACGTTCCTCCAGGCCTTCCTGTCCTCTACCATCTTCTGGAGTCCATTTAAGCTCATGCCTACTGCTTCAGTGACTCCATCCAGCCACCTCATTCTCTGTTGTCCCTTTCTTCTATTGCCCTCCATCTTTCCCAGCATTAGGCTCTTCTCCAGTGAGTCCTTCCTTCTCATTAGGTGGCCAAAGTACTTGAATTTCAGCTTCAGGATCTGGCCTTCTAAAGAGCAGTCGGGGTTGATCTCCTCTAAGACTGACCGGTTTGATCGCCTTGCAGTCCAGGGGACTCGCAGGAGTCTTCTCCAGCACCACAGTTCAAAGGCCTCAATTCTTTTGTGCTCAGCCTTTCTTATGGTCAACTTTCACAGCCATATGCTGGACGTACATAGCTCCCTCAACTTTTCATCATAGGATTTAGACTCCAGACCTCTAATCAGCTTTGTTCTTCTTCTCTGGATGCTTTCCAAGGTCTCAGCATCTTTTTTTTTTTTTTTTTGGTATCATGGTGACCTGAACTGGATGCAATATACAGTACCATGGCCTCACTAGTGAGGTATAAAGTGGTATTATCATTTTGTGTGTGTGTGTGTGTGTGTGTGTGTGTGTGTGTGATCCTGATGCTGTCCTTCTCTTAATGCAGCTTAGAACTCCATTGGCTTTTTTTTTTGCATTGGAAGAGTTACAATTGTCATGGTTCCGATAGATGAGACCAATAAAAAGAATTCCAAGGCTAAAAAGCTTCCTTAAAGAACATATTTATTTGGCTACATAATATCGGCACGGTCAAAAGTGAACCCAAAACTGAAACACCCCCCCAAAGGTTACAAAGTTACAAATGAAACTTCCCACCTCTGTAGCATGTCATAAATCACATTCCCCAATTAACTACTTGCGCGGGCTTTCTAACGAAAGACGCAACCTGCCAAAATGCAGCTAGCAATGACCTTGGTTCCCACAGGACAATGTATTGTTATGGCTAAGATAAAACTCTCATCTCCCTCCTCCCAAGTCTGTGGCAACTGAAAATGAAGGGAAAATGGCTTCAGCTAATTTCGTTGTAGACTTGACAACCATATTATTCCAACCTTAGGCAAGTTTCTGAAACTGAAAATGGATTTTGAGAGGCTAGCTAAGTGATAGAGAACACCTGTGGCCTTCCACTTTATATATCTAGCATAGCTAGTTTAGCTGACAGACTCATCTCGTCCGTCCAGATATAAGGTGGAACCAGCTGACTTCAAAAGACAGGGCAGGTGTCTTGGATAAGAAGCAGCTACAGACTATGACAGTAAGTTTTGGGTCTCAGGAGAAGAGACTGAAGGATTCCAGAGAAACCAAAGAGCTAGAAATTTTCTAGGACACCTGAAGTTGTAGATTATATGTCATCTAAATAACAGAGTTGGAAAGGACCTTGGAAGTCTCTGTCCAGCGGTAGGCAACCTTAGCTTTTTTATGACTTGTGGACTTCAACTCCCAGCACAGCTGGCTCAGAAATTCTGGGAGTTGAAGTCCACGAATCATAAAAGAGCCAAGGTTGCCTACCCCTGATCTAGTCCAACCCCCTGCTCAGTCAGGAAACTCTATATCATTTCAGACAAATGGTTGTCCAATCTCTTCTTAAAAACCTCCAGTGTTGGACCAAAGGTGATTTTTCAAGAGGCAACTGGACATTCTTGTTTTTCTTTGAAGACGTTCTACTTCTCATCCAGGAAACTTCTTTAGCTCTCTGCACTCTGAAGCTTCTTGGATGAGAACGTCTTCAAAGAAAAACAAGAAACTCCAGTTGTTTCTTGAAAAAGCGCCTTTGGGACAACCATGACCTGGATGACTGAGAATCTCCATAGAGCTCCAGTGTTGGAGCACCCACAACTTCTGGAGGCAAGGCCTTCCACTGGTTAAATGTTCTAAGTGTCAGTTCTGGTTGGTGCTCTCCTTGATTAGCTTCCATCATGGTATTTGCTTGATATCCTCCAAGAAGTGACAAAGTTCTCCAGAAGAACCTGAGTTCCAAACAAGGAAGAGGAGATCACAGGAGCTGTTGCAAAAAATAGAAACCAACCACAACAGCAGCATGTCAACTCACGCCCAAAATGCAGTGGGCTTGCTGTTTATTGACCAGTAGGAAATCAAGTCATTTTTAACTGGTAGCAACTACTGAGATATTTTTTCTCCATAAAGATCTATTCTAATCTGTTCTTTCAGGCCTTCCAATGGTACATTCATCACCACTGCAATTGAGTCCATCTATCTTACTTCTGGTCCTCCTCTTCTTTTTCCTTCCATCTTTTCCAACATTAGAGCCCTCTTCAGAAATGAGATGTCAACGCTGCTAACATCAGATGTTTTTGCATTGACAACAGAGGGAAATGTAGCCATCTTTTACCTTTTGGTTTTAGAGTTAGATGATGCTGGGAGGGGGGATGTGAACAAGAGTCCAGCTAGACATAACAACACTAGACCTAGTGTGAGAAACAAGGTTATTGTAACCAGAGCTGACAAGGAATTGGCAGGCTGGAGAACTGGAGAGGAGGCCCGTGCTTCAAGCTAATTGGGGAATGTGATTTATGACCGTTAATTGAAGGAGGGAATTGCGCTTTGATACTATGTGCTCAGGGGAGGGGAATTCAGTTTTTGGCTTCGATTATGCAGTGCCGATATGCTACTCAAAATAAAGATTCTTTAAAGTAAACAATGTCTCAAAGTTCTTTTGAAGAGTTTCATCTGTCGGAACCATGACATGAGGTCTTTGCATAATGTGTCCAAAGTAGGAGTGCTGGTAGCACAGTGGTTAGAATGTAGTATTGCAGGCTAACTCTGACCACAGCCATGAGTTTGATCCTGATGGGCTCAAGCTTGACTCAGCCTTCCCTTCTTCTGAGATCAGTAAAACGAGGACCCAGCTTGTTGGGGGCAATATGCTGACATTGTAAATCATCCAGAGAGTGGTGTAAAGCACTATGGAGTGGTATATAAGCCTATGTGTTATTGCTATTGCTATCATAGGGGACTGGAGGCTAAAACATATGAAGAACGGTTGCAGGAATTGAGTATGTCCAGTTTAACGAAAAGAAGGACTAGGGATGACGTGATAGCAGTATGCCAATATCTAAGGAGCTGCCACAAAGAAGAGGGAGTCAACCTATTCTTCAAAGCACCTGAAGACAGGACAAGAAGCAATGGATGGAAAGTAATCAAGGAAAGAACTAACCTAGAATTAAGGAGGAATTTCCCGACAAGCTCTCTCAAGGTGGCTGAAGAGATGCTTCTAGAGTTTTCATTCTAGGATTGAGACACATTCCTCTTCATCATTGTTTACCTGCAGATGGTAAGTGGAGAAATGCTCTTTTTTAAAATATAGAACTGATTCTGCCTAAAGCTAACTGTAGTTTTCAAGATTGATAGAGAGCCAGTTTGATCTGGTGGTGAAGGAACCAAGATAGAAAGTGAGAATCACCCAGATGGGTGACTTTGGACTAATCATCACAAGATGGTGAGTTCTAGTCCTGCCTAGGCATGAAAGCCATCTGGGTGACTTTGGGCCAATCACCAGGAGAAAGTGAGTTCTAGTCCTGCCTAGGCATGAAAGCCATCTGGGTGACTTTGGGCCAATCACCAGGAGATGGTGAGTTCCAGTCCCGCCTTAAGCATGAAAGCCATCTGGGTGACTTTGGGCTGGTCCCTCTCTCTTAGCCCCACTCACTTCACAGGGTTGTTGTTATGGGAAAATAGGAGTAGAAAGATGTGTTGGAGATGTTTGCCACATTGAGTTAATTCTAAAAATGATAACGATGGGATAAAAATTAAGACATAAATAAAATGAAAAATAGACTTGGATAAGACCGTTCTTAAATTTACCCAGTCTTCTATAAAAGCAGAGGGCAAGGAAGGAAGGAAGGAAGGAAGGAAGGAAGGAAGGAAGGAAGGAAGGAAGGAAGGAAGAAGGAAGGAAGAAGGAAGGAATGAAGGAGGAAGGAAGGAAGGAGGAGGGAGGAAGGGGAAGGAAGGAAGGAAGAGGAGGAGGGAAGGAAGGAAGGGGAGGAAGAAAGGAAGGAAGGAAGGAAGGAAGGAGAGGGAGGGAGGAAGGAGGGAGGGGAGGGAGGGAGGGAGGGAGGGAGGGAGGGAAGGGGAGGGAGGGAGGGAGGGAGGAAGGAAGGAAAGAAGGGAGGAAGAATGGGATGATGCGAGGGTGGGAAAAAGAAAGAGAGAGAGAGAGAGGAGAGAAAAACCTTCTAAGGTAACTTTCAGCTAAACCTGGTCGGTCTGGAGATGAACAGATTTATGAATTTAAAATATACCCCCTTCCCCCCCCTTTTCCTAACATTTCCCCCCATGAACTTTGGGGCACTTACACTCACCCACGTTTCCCCCTGCTGTTTGTATGATGGAGAGGGTATGCAGTGCTGTTTCCTTACCTGTTGAGTAAGCTTAGTTTTATTGTCATTGTTTTCCCGACTAAAAATGAGGTCAGGGCTGTTATCAAGGCATTTATTTAACTCTGGATTTTGTTTCATTTGCACTTAGCCCTTAATATATGTGAAACGTTTGAGGTGCTGCTTTCCTTCGTTGTTCCCTTTTGTTTATTTATTTATTTGTTTTAGGAAAGAACCTGGCTAATTTTATTTGTCTCCTACAAAATACAATGCAATGAAATAAAAAGGCAGCATTACCACAGAGTGCAATTTCATTTTTCCAAATGTCCTAAGAAATCTTGAAATTGACAGCTAGCACAAAACAGAGATTAAAAAAAAAATATGGAAGGTTAGTTCACAGAATTATATATATATTTCCCCCTGGTTCATTACATTTACCCTGCCTTTCGGTACATATTAGATCAAGTTTCATAGCTCTGGCAGCAAAATGCAACTCTCAGAAGAAACAGCATTAGAATTCACGGGAGTAGAGCAAGAAAATCAGCATTAGCTCGGTTTATTCATGCATTTTATTAATTAAAAAAAAAATTCCCGTCTTTCCATCCAAATATTCAAAGGACAATAAAGATGAGAACTAATTTAACCCCCCAAAATAATAAATCATAATTATTAATGAATGAAGGCAAATATACATGTCCCAGAATAATGTTGCAGGACCTGGACCAGAGAGAACTCATTGGTACACTGCAATGGACAAGGACATACATTCAATTTCATAGCTACTAAAATTGTTGGTTGAGTAGGGACAAAAACAGCCAGGGAAATGATTGAAGCCTGGGAAACGGGCCTCTGATCAGTCAACAATCAGTCATTCAATGGTGAAAAAAGCAAGGTTCTACATTTAGGTAAGAAAAACCAAATGTACAGGTATAGTATAGGGAGTACCTTGCTCAATAGTAGTAACTGTGAGAGGGACCTCGGAGTCCTAGTGGACAATCACTTAAATATGAGCCAGCAGTGTGCTGCAGCTGCCAAAAAGGCCAACACAGTGCTAGGCTGCATTAACAGAGGGATAGAATCAAGATCACGAGAAGTGTTAATACCACTTTACAATGCTTTGGTAAGGCCACACTTGGAATACTGCATCCAGTTTTGGTCACCACAATGTAAAAAAGATGCCGAGACTCTGGAAAGAGTGCAGAGAAGAGCAACAAAGATGATTAGGGGACTGGAGGCTAAAGCATATAAGGAACGGCTGCTGGAATTGGGTATGTCTAGTTTAATGAAGAGAAGGACGAGGGGGGACATGATAGCAGTGTTCCAATATCTCAGGGGCTGCCACAAAGAAGAGGGAGTCAAGCTATTCTCCAAAGCGCCTGAAGGCAGGACAAGAAGCAACAGATGGAAACTAATCAAGGAGAGAAGCAACCTGGAACTGAGGAGAAACTTCCTGACAGTTAGAACAATTAACCAGTGGAACAACCTGCCTCCAGAAGCGGTGAATGCTCCAACACTGGAAGTTTTTAAGAAGAGACTGGACAGCCATTTGTCTGAAATGGTATAGGGTTTCCTGCCTGAGCAGGGGGTTGGACTAGATGACCTCCAAGGTACCTTCCAACTTTATTATTATTATTATTATTATTAACAGGCATGCTGATTTACCACCAGCTTATCAAGTACTTAGGAGGCGAGGGCTTGGCAGCACAAGGGAACAACAGCCAATGTTTAGGGGGGTTTTTTGGCCATATATTTTATTGATTTTTTAAAACATAAATTACTTAATAGTTGGTAAACAGTGTGTTTGCTGGGTTTACATTTGTAAAGAAAAATCATTAACAATTGGTTTCTATAATCCATAATCCACATAGTACATTTAGTTGATTTCCCTTTTCCCCCAAAATGTCGTCTTTGCAAACCTTGAATTAGTACAGTTCTTATTATTTTGATAAATAACAATTACATATATGACTTTTCCCCAATATTCCTAGAAATAATGATCACATCAATATAATATTTCTTTTCTATCTAATCATTCTGGTTGCCTCATCTTATGTCCTGTTACAGTCCTTGTTTAAATTTGTTTCTCCCATAAAGTTCAAAGTATCCTTGCTGGTTAAGATCTTCTCAACAGTTAATTACATTTCAAGATTTAAATCCATTTTTCCCATATAAACCATCTCAACACTTCTACATTGCTTAAAGAATAGGTAAAAACAGTAAACAAAAGAAAAAGAGAGCAAGAATAAAGAAACATAAAAAGTAAAATACTACTTAAAATATATATTCCTCCTAAGCTATTATATATTCATTTCCAAAATTTCTTATTTTCTTCTTTTTAACCATAATTAAAAATATATTTAATCTTTAAATATTCCATTTAATGTGTCCAGTCATCTAATCCTTTAACTCTTATTCAAAACATTTTTTTTTCTTTTTTATACATTATAATTTCCCTAAATTCAAACACATTTAATTATCTAAAACATTTCCTTCATCTAAGCCATTTCAACAGTATTATATTACATATCAAGAAATAAAATAAAAAAGGGGGGGGAAGCATACAGTATTATTTAAGGAATTCATCCCTCTTAGAATGACATATGTATTCAAAGTCTTTTCTATTTCTTTAACCATATTCAAACAAATGTTTTTTAAATATTCTCTCTGGTAGATCCCATCATCTATTTTCTTAATTTTCACTTTATTTTTTTTTCTTTGACTAGTATCTTTCTTGATCAATGTGTTTTGCTGAATCAAAAAGTTTTTCTATATATTCATGACTGTTGCTGTAGATATAAGAAGTAAATCGAATAAAGTGTCTTTATATGAGGCTTTTGCCTTTCCATGTTTCTTGAAAATCTTTTTCTTTTTCTTCTTCTCTGCTTCTCTTATCACTTTCTTTCTCTCTGATGTTTTCAACATCTCTGCATTCCATTTTATCCAATCTGTTTTTTTTTGTCCTCAGATTTATTTTGTAGTCTTAAGGGATGAGTTGTTTTTTTCCCCATTTCTTGTGATTTTTTTCCCACTAGGATTAAATCATGTTTTCTTGCTTTGTTAAGTTCCATCTTTGAGTCTCTATTTTCAATTTTATGCCCACGTATTTGTTTTGTCTGCTTCTTCTCTGTTGTTGCTTCCTGGAAGTTTTTGTTGTTGTAGAGTTAACTTAGAAATAGATTGATTTCTATTTTCAAATTTATTTTGGATTTCTTTGTGATTTGAACTCATTGTTGTTTGAATTCATTGCAGTATATTATATATCTCCTCCTGAGAGGTATTTATGTTTTCTTGGTGTGTTCTATCTACATGTCTCTGATCCATGATGCCAAAAGTTTTCCTTCTTTTCTGCAAATCGCTTTAGAATCCCAATTAAATAGATATTTGTAATCCAAAAAGTTCAAAAAAGATTTTTTTTCTAAAGTTTATAATTCTCTCTTTGTCTGCAGCCCAGATTGTTGTATTTTTTTTTTGTCACAGTTGTTCTTTGTTATTAATGCTTTGAAGGTCACAAACACAGATTAGCTTTTCCCAGGTTTTGGCAAGTTCTCTATGGAGATCATAACTGTCATAATCTTCATCCACCACTAGGTGTCAGCATCTATTTAGTTTTCAATATGAACAATGGTCTTTAAAATGAGAGTCTTAACCATTCAACAATTTTAAACTTGTCCAAAATTAAATTTTAGCTTTCAAGTTTATAAATTTATTTCACTACCATATTTTTTGATCCTCCATGGAAATTTTAATTCGCCGCTTCCATTAGTATAAGGGTGGAGGGGGAAGTCCCCCTCCTTCACTTTCGGAGGTATTTTGCTTCTTGGGGATCTTTTCCAGGAAATTAAGTGTAGAATGGAAAAGGGAAAATCAGATTCCTCACCCAGTTTCAAGCACACAGTTTACTGTTGTGCTGGTTAGTTCTTTTGGTCTTAGGTTGCAAGTAGCTTGGGCTGATCGGTGAAATACAGCCTTTCTCCTGCCGGGTTAGAAGGCTTTCCCCAAGATGAACGGAACAAGCACCATCATTCCAGAGTCGCCGGGGCACCCTTCTTTCTTCGCTGTCTCTCCGGGGCGGCTTGGACCCATTAGGGTCTCCAGGCAGGATGAAAATTAGCCGCGGGGGTGCGGTGGTCTGCAAGCCTGCGACCAGTCGCTACCACGCAGGACCGGAAGTCTCACAACAGCCAATGTTTTAATAGCCAGCCATCAACACCCAATGTCAGAAGAATAATTTGGGGTTCCAATTCGAGCCGGGGTTATGCAAGAATAAATAAAAATGAAATCCAGACCGTAAAGTGGGTGTGTGGGGTCTCTAACCATGCTTTGAGCTCTAAGCACATAGCGTTTATAAGCAGCATCCTGACTGCCAGGGAGCGAGCTTCCTACTATCTTCTCGGCTGTCCTCACCACTCTCTGTATGGATTTTCTATCTGAGACTCTGCTGCCAGATAGATGCAGTTTAAAATGCTCTCCATCGGGCCTCTGTAAAAAGTGGCCAGGACAGAAGGAGAAAGAGATGCTCTAGAGATGGGTCTGGTGATGGATCAGGTGTGAGTTACGGCAGGTGAGAGTCTAGTGATGGGTCTGGTGATGGCTCTTGTGTGGGATCACGTATGGGCCTGACCCATCACAAGACCTACTGACCACACAAAGGCCTTATAAACAGAAGAACACTGACACTGACATCCCCTAAACTCCACTGAAGATGTTACCCAGCCTGGTAATGAAACATTCAGAAACTAACCCACAAGCTCCAAGAATGAATCTTCACTCTCACCCTACACCTGAGCTACAGACATTTGCCACTATTGCAAATGTTTATGTATCCTGAATGAAGCAATGGGATGACAAATAGTATCTGTGGGTCAGAGAAGGAGGAGGAGGAAGAGGAGGAGGAGAAAGAAGGAGGAAGAGGAAGAGGAAGAGAGGGGAGGGGAGATGGGAGGGGAGAGGAGAGGAGCAGAGCGGAGAGGAGGGGAGGAGAGGAATAGGAGAGGAGAGAGAGAGGAGAAGAGGAGAGGAGAGGAGAGGAGAGGAGAGGAGAGGAGAGGAGAGGAGAGAAGAGAAGAGAAGAGAAGAGAAGAGAAGAGAAGAGAAGAGAAGAGAAGAGAAGAGAAGAGAAGAGAAGAGAAGAGAAGAGAAGAGAAGAGAAGAGAAGAGAAGAGAATGAGAAGGACAGAGGAAGAGAAATGACTGGCTGTGCAAATAAATAAATAGCACTATATGCAGAACAATCTGTGAGAGTTTCATTTTCCAAGAAACAGCCTGCTCTGGGCATGGCTAATCAGCACATGGATGAAGACCATCAATAAGAATCTGGAGCCAACCAGCATTATAATGAGGGATAGGAGTAATCAACAGTCTGGTATTATGTATGTATACATTATAATTATAACCAGTCTCTCCTCCGAGGAAGAAATCCATATTTGTTCTCACATGAAAACTTGTAATAAATGTAGCTTTAGATGTAATTTTTATTTTACCTAATGCGCACGGTTTTAATGCAATAACATTAATATATGCATATATATATATATTTTGTATGCAAGTGGGCTACTCTGTTCAACGCTTCTTATAATGGGCACTTTTTAGAGCATGCAGCTTTCCTAACAGACACTTTTTCTTAGGCATCTTTCCAAAACTCCACACTGTTTTGCACAAAATCGGTGCTATCCATGCCAGCGAATAATGCCATTTATTGCCAACATAAAACCATAATGCATATCTCATTATGTATTTAGTGGATGGTGCAAGGTCATCCACTAAGGTGGATTTCAACTTACAGAGCTTTCTCATCAAGCTATTTTTAATAATATTATTGAAATTTGTTATGGTTCGATGCACAGTCAGCCAGATGTTCAGACTGGCTATGGCTATTTTTGTCTACCTATCGACTCCTTCCCAAGGACCTAGAATAGGCAGATGTTGAGGTTTTGTGGTGGGATGTAAGCTGTTCCAGTAAAACTGCCCTTTGCAATTGACTGATGGTGAATTTGTCAATGCTGATGGTATGCCAGATATTTTGCAATAGTGCTCCCGTAGTGATAGGCACCTTGGGTACAATTCCAAAACATCTGGTGCATCACTTGACACCTTCGGCATTGACAAATTCCTCATAAGACAATTGCAAAAGGCAGCTTTACTGGGAAGAGCTTAAATCCTGCAGTGATAACTTAATACCCCCAAATAACATCTCCCGACCCCAGATTCTTGGGAAGGATTTGAAAGGTGGACAAAAATACCAAATCCAGACTAAACATCTGGCTGGCTGTGTGACCAACCATAATAACAACTACTACTACTACAACAATAATAATAATAATACCCAAATAGCATTGGAATGAGGAATCATTTGGTTTTATGATATGATTTATTTCTTTAAAACTCTTCTTGTACTTCTTCTCATTAAACAATAAATAAATCTCAAAGCAGTTTCCAATCATGTTCTCCCAAATTAAGACGGTGGATTAAAGCAACTGCTATAAGGTCTATTAGAACATTACTGACACATACCCCAAATGAAAGAATAAGGCAGAAAGAGAGAGAGTCCAGATATGCGAAATGGCATATGGACTTTCTGAGATAAATTTCAGATGAGGAGTCCTTGGTACTAGCTAGTAGCTCTGATGATGTTACCTAGCGTGGTAATGAAATGTCTGCAAGAAAACAACCAAGCTCAGAGAGCACTAAGGACCCCATAGTCCTTCTCCTTCTCCTTCTCCTTCTCCTTCTCCTTCTCCTTCTCCTTCTCCTTCTCCTTCTCCTTCTCCTTCTCCTTCTCCTTCTCCTTCTCCTTCTCCTTCTCCTTCCCCTTCTCCTTCGCCTTCGCCTTCTCCTTCGCCTTCCTCCTCCTCCTCCTCCTCCTCTCTGCAAACCCCACTCCTTGAAGGACTGAAGATATTACCTAGTTTGGGTAATGAAACATCTGCAAAAAAACAACCAAGCTCAGAGAGCACCAAGTTGTCGTCGTCGTCGTCCTCCTCCTCCTCCTCCTCCTCCTCCTCCTCCTCCTCCTCCTCCTCCCCCGCTTCTCTTCAAACCCCGCTAATTTCTAGTGCTGATGAGGTTACCTAGTTGGTTAATGAAATGTTCTGCCAGAAAACACCCAAGCCCAGAGAACAACAAGGACCCCTCATTTCAATTTTGAACTACACATATTCTCCTTTATTGGTACACATCTCAAAATTTGAAGGTAGCTATCTCGAACCTGCCATATTATTTTTCAGCTGAGGCCAAAACATCTCCGAAAACAGTAGAAAAAAAATCTTCATATACCCTTTCTGTGAACTTTTGGACGTAAAAAAATTGCTGGGCCAACATAACATGTCTGTGATCCTGAAAGGAGGATACTCAGCTATATTCGCTTTCTGCTGAATTTCAGGAGAAACCATCTATAACGGTGTGATCTATTATGGCTTCTCAAAGCTGCAAGTCCCGTTGGTGGAATCATTAAGAACAACATTTGACACAAAGTGGTAAAAAATAGGCATAGGGGAATAGTACTGCTGAAACGGGGCTGGATCTTTTCTATCAGTACTTTCTTTTTCTATATTTAATATCATCTTGCAGGAGGGGGAGGTTGCTGTGAGGTGTGAACCTGGGCTGGAAGGAAGGTTTTGTTTTTTAAAAAAAGAGAACATTTAAACAAAGAACATCCTCTCTGTTACTGATAAATATACTTTTGCTTTGAGGGTGAGGAGCAAGAAACCACAAAGCAGAACCGAACCGAAAGCAGTGAAATTTTACTGAAATATTAGAACATAAAACATAGAACATAGAATAATAGAACATAGAAGGGACCTTAGAGGTCTTCTAGTTTAGCTCCCTGCTCAAGCAGGACACTCCATACCATTTCAGATAAATGGCTGTCCAGCCTCTATTTGAAAGCCTCCAGTGATGGAGCACCCACAAAATCTGGAGGCAGGTTAATTGTTCTCACTGTCAGGAATTTTCTCTTTAGTTCCAGGTTGATTCTCTCCTTGATTAGTTTCCATCCGTTGCTTCTTATCTTGCCTTTTGGTGCTTTGGAAAATAGTTTCATTCCCTCATCTTTTAGGAACCCCTCAAATATTGGGACACTATTATAATGTCTCCTCTAGTCAATAATAATAATAATAATGATGACGATGACGATGACGATAACGACAACGACAACAACAACAACAACAACAACAACAACAACAACAATAACAATAATAATAATAATAATAATAATAATAATAATAATAATAATAATAATAATAATAATAATAATAATAATAATAATAATAATAATAATAATAATAATAATAATAATAATAATAATAATAATAATAATAATAATAGACGAGAAAGAACTGGAGAAGATAACAAAATACAAAGATTTACAAATAGAAATAGAAAGACTGTGGCAAAGGCAAGCAAGGGTAGTACCAATAGTAATAGACGCCTTGGGTGCAATCCCAAAACAACTGGAGCACCACTTGAACACCATCGGCATTGACAAATTTGCCATTAGTCAACTGCAAAAGGCGGCCTTACTAGGAACAGCTTCCATCCTGCGACGATATCTGTAATACCATCAAACATCCACATCTGCCTATCCCAGGTCCTTGGTAAGGACTCGATAGGTAGACAAAAATGCCAAATCCAGTCTGAGCATCTGGCTGACTATGTGGTGATTAATAATAATAATAATAATAATAATAATAATAATAATAATAATAATAATAATAATAATAATAATAATAATAATAATAATAATAATAATAATAATAATAATAATAATAATAATAATAATAATAATAATAATAATAATAATAATAATAATAATAATAAAATAATAGAGTTGGAAGGGACCTTGTAGGTCATCTAGTTCAACCCCCCGCTGCACACTGTTGGCTCTTATTTCATTGATTGTCCACTAAGATTCTTCCTTTCATTAGACTAGACATACCCAATGGGGCAAATCAGAAGCAAATGCAAGGAAACCACACCCTTTTGTAAAAAATAAATAAATCCAAAGTTAAAATAGAAAATCCAAAAAGAAAAAGAAAAGAAAAGAAAAGAAAAAAAATAGAAAGCCAAAAAAAAGTGCATAAAGACAAATTAACGATGGTACACATAGATTGTCCCCCCACCGATGAATACTGATAAATATATTCCAACCGTAATAGTTCCCCCCTTGCAAAATAGGTCCACAGTCATGAACCTCTACATCTCTGTTTGCTAAATTACTATAGGGTATTAATAAATACCCCTTTTGAAAGAAGCCTTGGAAAAAAGGATGCAAAAAAACTCAACTGTCATATCTGAGTTGCCCACTAGAGGGTGACAAAGAGCTGGAATTTGGCCATCTAGTGGTCATGCAGCATACTTATAGACAAAACCTAATTAGTCCTTTTTCTGTCACAGAACTCATTCACGATGAATCTTTACTCCATCTAGCTTACCCTAGGAATAGTCTCCACACTTGTTATAACTTCAGTGCTATAGCTACAAAAATACCAATCTATTCAGTGAATTGGTTGGCTTCGTATAATTAGATTAGCCCAGTTAATCTGAATTAATCCATATTCTGAAGTTGTACAATAGCTGACCCATAAATCCAACCTGGTTTTTACATCACCTGCCCGACCCAAATAAAAACAAAACAAAACAAAACAAAGCATTGTAGATGAGATGAATGTAGCTTCTGGGACTTTAATTGACCTGATTAATCATGTGGTGCAACAATTTTTAAGAAAAATGGTTGCACAAAGTCACACTTAGCAAATCTTAGAAGAAGTCAAGAAGACAGCTTCAATTCTCCCAATTACTATTTCCGATCAAAAAATGTTAATATTTTTTTAAAAAAAAACATTCACCCTGTATATCTTTTCTTTTTCTAGAATAGTCTTCATTCTTCCCCTTTACAATATAGGTAGTCATTTTCAATATAGGTAGTCATTCAGTTACAACAGCACTGAAAAAAGTGACTTAAGACCATTTTTTCACACTTACGACCGTTGCAGTATCCCCACGGTCACGTGATCAAAATTTGGATGCTTGGCAACTGACATGTACATATGATGGTTGCAGAGTCCCAGAGTCATGTCATCACCCTTTGTGACCTTCTGACAAGCAAAGTCAATTCACTTAACAATGGTGTAACTAATTAACTTAACAATGGTGTAACTAATTTAACAACTGCAGTGATTCACTTAACAAATATGGCAAGAAAAGCCGTAAAATGGGGCAAAACGTGCTTAACAAATTTCTCTCTTAGCAACATAAATTTTGGGCTCAATTGTGGTCGTAAGTCAAGGACTGCCTGTATTTGGTGACAATGCGTAACATCTTGAGCAGCTTTACAAGTATTTGAGGAGAACCGTAGATTTGGGTTCAAAGAAGCTGATGGTCTTAAGAGTGACATAAGAGAAACAGAGGCATGGTGGATACTCCTGTGAACAGAAACAATTGTGCATATAAATGATCCTCAAAATGGATTTAGCCAAGATTTACTAAAAATTGGGTGAATGGAGGACTCAGGACGGTTGCATTTGTTTATGGAAAGACAACGATTTATGGTTTTGAAAGAAAATATCTCATTTCCAGCTGAAGGAGTTGAAGAAGGGGGATGTATCTCTCTAAAACAGAGATGAAATGATAGAAGGTGTTGAAGACACAGGAACCTTGGGGGGGGTTAGGGTTAGGGTCAAGATCATGTGAAGCATTAATACCAGTTTACAATGCCTTGGTAAGGCATTGGAATACTGGAATACTGCATCCAGTTTTGGTCCCCACGATGTAAAAAAGATGTTGAGACTCTAGAAAGAGTGCAGAGAAGAGCAGCAAAGATGATTAGGGGACTGGAGGCTACATCATATAAGGAACGGTTGCTGGAATTGGGTATGTCTAGTCTAATGAAGAGAAGGACGAGGGGTGACATGATAGTAGTCTTCCAATATCTCAAGGGTTGCCACAAAGAAGAGGGAGTGAAGCTATTCTCCAAAGAATCTCCATAGACATACAACTGTTGAAGGTAGTTCAAAATATACTTCTACTGCCCATCAAGGTAGAACCCTGAAATGTTCAAGAGAGGATTATTTTTATTGGCTTACATTTGGTTCTCCCTTATGTACATACACACAAACACATACACACACCTGACACATGCTGACACTTGTTTTTCTTTCCTCAAGTCTTGTTTGATGCTCAATGATGATGTTATCCATTCAAGTCCAACTCCTGGCGATTCTACGGACTAGGTCTCTCCACCTCTTCCAATCTAACACAACTTCTTTGAGTTGTTCTAAGCTCTGGCTGGTGTCAACTTTGATGGTGTTCAACCAGCTTGTCCTTTGATGGCCTGGTTTCCTTTTACTGCTAACTCTTCCAAACACCGTTGCCTTCTCCAGTGACGTTTGATGTTCATCTTCCTGCCAATCAACAGGGGAAGCTAAACTTAGGAAATGACTCGGTTAAGTTGCCATTCTCTCAATCCGATTGCCAAGTCATCTGTTAGACAAGTCATGTTTGTGGAATTCCATGCACGTCTGCTGTGCCATTAGAATCGCAACAGAAATCTAAAAGATGCAAGCTAATTCCAGGGTTCTTATTTCTTGAGGGACCTTCCCTACCAAATGTATCTATAACCCCTCCCTTTCCCCTAAGCTAGAGCCACAACCTGATTGTGAAAGCCACACATATTTCCTAGGATGCTCTACACAAGCTCAGTATCCTTGCTCTTATTCACCTGCTCAAGTCATGTATAATTTAATGCGGCCACCTGCTGCAGTTGTAATCATGTTTCATCCCACTGAACGAGCGTGGCGCACCCCGGCAAGCGTTCCACCTTTAAGTTAAACTTTATCGAAAATAAAACAGGCCGAGGGAACCTTACAGTTTTGCATTCTTCAGAAGCTGCTGTTCAATAAGTACTAAGTTTTGATCGATTGATCCTGTGTCATATTTGACTAAAGAGACGGGAAAGTTGCTAGTGTTGCTTTGTGAGATCTGGAACAAGAATGCACTATTGATTTTTAGAAGTTGGATGAGCTGTCAGTATATAGTGCATTGTTGATTTTGACTTTTATAGCCAACATGTTTCCTTTAATTGGATCATTTGTAAAAGAAAGGGGGGTACCTGTTTTCCACTGACAATGATTGATCACAATCATTTCGTGTTTGTCAATATTTGATAAACCTACGGTTGCCCAACAACATGGGCGAAAACAGCATTGTTATGCATTTTATTTGCTAGCTCGCTGCCCTTCCCCCTCCTCATGACCCCCCTGGTTGTTACCATCTTTGATTTCCCGGCCTCGGAACATGGTAAATAGTGGATTGTTAGTTGCTGGTCAATAAACAGCAAGCCCATTGGATTTGGGTGTGAGTTGACATGCTGCTGTTGTGGTAGGGTGGGTTTTTTTTTTTTTTTTTCCCTTTTTTGCAACAGCTCCAGGAATCTGCTCTTCCTAGTTTCTTCTGGAGAGCTTTGAAATTCCTTGGAGGATTCCAAGCAAATATTGTGATGGAAACTAATCGAGGAGAGAAGCAACCTAGAACTAAGGAGAAATTTCCTGACAGTTGGAACAATTAATCAGTGGAACAACCTGCCTCCAGAAGTTGTGAATGCTCCAACACTGGAAGTTTTTAAGAAGAGACTGGACAACCATTTGTCTGAAATGGTATAGGGTATCCTCCCTGAGCAAGGGGTTGGACTAGAAGACCTTCAAGGTCCCTTCCAACTCTGTTATTCTGTGATTCATTTCCCTGTGCAACACTGAACTGAATTCACACTGGCCACGGTAGATGCACGATGATCCCTATAAGTGGAGCAAAATACCATCCAAAAATTGTGACTGTGGGGTGAAAAAAATGAACTGTCCAATATGTAATGAAAGGGTGTCAAAACAGAACCTGTAATGGAGATTTTGTTGATTTTCTGGGTGTGATAAATTTGAAATGGTGTAGGATTCCCTCCTTGAGCAGAGGCTTGGACTGGAAGACTCCCTTCCAACCCTGTTATTTTATTAAATAAAAGTTTATATTTGCAACTTACATATTTGAAATCTTCCTGTTAAGATTTCAGATTTTATATTCTGTGTCCGGTATTTTACCCCGTGTTCCTGTTTACTGATGTAAGGACCCACCTCAGCTAACCACCCACAAAAGCAGAACTCTTGAAACAGGCATTGTCTCAAAAGGAAACTTTTATTAGGGGTCAGTGACAGTAGGGAAGTCAAGGCGAGATCTGGGGGAAAACCCTGCTTAAATGGTATAGTTAAACTAGCAATCTTCCTCCTCCCACCAAAGTCATAGTGCCCATTTGAAATCCAGCCAATCCACAGGTGGCAATGATGTGAGGGTAACTGGCACAGTTGGCGCGCATCTCAAGGTCTTCTCCAGTTTTGTTTCTCTGTAACTGTCTCAATAATAATAATAATAATAATAATAATAATAATAATAATAATAATGATGATGATGATGATGATGATGATGATGATGATGATGATGATGATGATGATGATGATGATGATGATGATATTGAGATACAGGACAAGGGGGAACATGATAGCAGTGTTCCAATATCTCAGGGGCTGCCACAGAGAAGAGGGAGTCAAGCTATTCTCCAAAACGCCTGAAGGCAGGAGAAAGAAGCAACGGATGGAAACTAATCAAGCAGAGAAGCAACCTGGAACTAAGGAGAAACTTCCTGACAGTTAGAACAATTAACCAGTGGAACAACCTGCCTCCAGAAGCGGTGAATGCTCCAACACTGGAAGTTTTTAAGAAGAGACTGGACAGCCACCTGTCTGAAATGGTATAGGGTTTCCTGCCTGAGCAGGGGGTTGGACTAGATGACCTCCAAGGTCCCTTCCAACTTTATTATTATTATTATTATTAAGAAGAGGCAGTCAAGCTATTCTCCAAAGCCCCTGAAGGCAGGACAAGAAGCAACGGATGGAAACTCATCAAGGAGAGAAGCAACCTAGAACTAAGGAGAAACTTCCTGACAGAACAATTAACCAGCGGAACAACCTGCCTCCAGAAGCGGTGAATGCTCCAACACTGGAAGTTTTTAAGAAGAGACTGGACAGCCATTTGTCTGAAATGGTATAGGGTTTCCTGCCTGAGCAGGGGGTTGGACTAGATGACCTCCAAGGTCCCTTCCAACTTTATTATTATTATTATCCCAAGTGAAAGCAAATATTCCCCCTCGCCCCAACAGAATGGCAGGCCCCCAAGCAAAAGCACATAGACACAGAAACAATTAGGATTTGGGGTCCTGACAACTGAAACATGATGTGAATGAAACATAGGATAAATCAATATATCCCTTTGCTGTAATTAGATATATGTGATTACAGGTAGTTATCAACCATTTGTTTCCTGGCTGTTTGAAGTTACAACAGCACTGGGGGAAAAAAGCGATTTCTAATTGTTTTTCACACTTTCACACACCATTGCAGTATCCCCATGGTCATGTGATCAAAATTAAGATGCTTGGCAACTGGCTTGTACTTGTGACAGTTGCGGTGTCCCGGGGCCATGCCAACCCCTTTTGCGACCTTCTGACAAGCAAAGTCAACGGGGAAGCCAGACTCACTTAACAACCGCGTCACTAACTTAATAACTACAGTGAGAATCACCGTAGCAAGAAAGGTCGTAAAATGAGGCCAAACTCACTTCGCAAACCTCTTGCTTAGCAATCAAAATTTGGGGCTCCTTCGGGGTCGTAAGTAGAGGACTCCCTGAATTGTGATGGGAGAGGAGCATATGTGCCGCGTATAAAATGATTTGCTTGATAATAATAATAATAATAATAATAATAATAATAATAATAATAATAATAATAATAATAATAATAATAATAATAATAATAATAATAATAATAATAATAATAATAATAATAATAATAATAGTTGGAATGGACCTTGTTGGAGGTCATCGCGTCCAACCTCCTGCTCAGGCAGGAAACCCTATACCGGACAAAGGGCTGTCCAGTCTCTTCTTAAAAACTTCCAGTGTTGGAGCATTCACCGCTTCTGGAGGCAGGTGGTTCCACTGGTTAATTGTCCTCACTGTCAGGAAGTTTCTCCTTAGTTCTAGGTTGCTTCTCTCCTTGACTAGTTTCCATCCGTTGCTTCTTGTCCTGCTTTCAGGCGCTTTGGAGAATAGCTTGACTCCCTCTTCTTTGGGGCAGCCCCTGAGATACTGGAAGACTGCTATCATGTCCCCCCTCGTCCTTCTCTTCATTAAACTAGACATACCCAATTCCAGCAACCGTTCCTTATATGCTTTAGCCTCCAGTCCCCTGATCATCTTTGTTGCCCTTCTCTGCACTCTTTCTAGAGTCTGATGCCAATAACAATTCTTGCCCCAAAGAGTTCCCAAGCGCGAGAGATGTCGGAGGAGACCACCATGAAGTCTTTAGGCATAGCTGGAAATCAAGGCATGCTCTTTCGTTTTATTTCGTTTTTAACACCGCACAGGCAAAAAAAAGAAAAAAGAAATTTGCTTTGATGCTCCGCTCACAGATGGCTGATAATGCCATCTGATACGCCAAACCATTCAACATTTTCCTCCCGAAAGCAGAGATGCGTTTGAACATCAAGCTGATTTCTCTTCTCACTGCCCTTTTCTTCTTCTTTCTTCTTCTGTTAATTTACTTTGCCAATGGCAATCGGAGCTAGTTATGCAGCGATGTTCCTCTGTATACCTGTGGGAAAATTTATAAAACAAATGACCTTCTCAGACAGACACCTGTAAGGTAACCTTTTGAATGGTCGGCCGTTCTGCGGAACGTGTCCGTCAACGTAGTTGAGACACGTGGATTTAAAGTCCTGAAAATAGCTGGCCAGTTCATAAGATTAAACAGCCCGAATTCCATTAGAAATTATCTTCAGCATTAGCCATTAATTTTAGATATTCCTCTCCCAATATTAAGAGTTCACACTCTCTTGGGTTATTTTTAGTTCTTGCAAAGGGTGTGGGTTATAAATGCCAAATTCCCAGAATCTGGAGAAGGGAAAACGTAATAATAATAATAATAATAATAATAATAATAATAATAATAATAATAATAATAATAATAATAATAATAATAATAATAATAATAATAATAATAATAATAATAATAATAATAATAATAATAATAATAATAATAATAATAATAAAAAAGTTGGAAGGGACCTTGGAGGTCATCTAGTCCAATCCCCTGCTCAGGCAGGAAATCCTGTACCATTTTGGACAAATGGCTGTCCAGTCTCTTCTTAAAAACTCCAACAGTGTTGGAGCATTCACCGCTTCTGGAGGCAGGTTGTTCCACTGGTTAATTGTTCTAACTGTCAGGAAGTTTCTCCTTAGTTCTAGGTTGCTTCTCTCCTTGATTAGTTTCCACCCATTGCTTCTTGTCCTGCCTTCAGGCGCTTTGGAGAATAGCTTGACTCCCTCTTCTTTGGGGCAGCCCCTGAGATATTGGAACACTACTATCATGTCACCCCTGGTCCTTCTCTTCATTAGACTAGACATACCCAATTCCAGCAACCGTTCCTTATATGTTTTAGCCTCCAGTCCCCTAATCATCTTTGTTGTTCTTCTCTGTACTCTTTCTAAAGTCTCAACATCTTTTTTGCATCGTGGTGACCAAAACTGGATGCAGTATTCCAAGTGTGGCCTTATCAAGGTGTTGTAAAGTGGTATTAATACTTCACGTGATCTTGATTCTATCCCTCTGTTAATGCAGCCTAGCACTGTGTTGGCCTTTTTTGGCAGCTGCAGCACACGGCTGGCTCATATTTAAGTGATTGTCCACTAGGACTCCGAGATCCCTCTCACAGTTACTACTATTGAGCAAGGTACTATTGAGCAATAGGACTGTACATTTCATATCTGCAAAAATCACTGCTAATTTCGAAGCGTAACAGATGGGAGACCAAATACATTATCAGACCGACATGCAACTTTAAAAGGTCTCGATAGGTTGGGGAAATCAAATAGAGGCAAAGATAAAATTCTTCACTCAAGAAACCAAAATCAAATGCAATGCAATTGTCATCTCAGCTGGGATTACTGCCATCCATGAACTTGGCCAGAGTGTAATACAAACTGAGATACAGCAGACTATGAGAGAAATAAAGTTGGGTTGTTGTTTTTTCCAATTTGTTGTGGTGTTTTGTTGATGTTTTTTTTTTCTCAGCTAAGATTCTACATTTAGGCAAGCAAAACCAAATGCACAGATGTACAATAGGTGGTGCCTGGTTCAATAGCAGTAACTGTGAGAGGGATCTTGGAGTCTTAGTGGACAATCACTTAAATATGAGCCAGCAGTGTGTTGCCACTGCCAGAAATGCCAACAGAGTCCTAGGCTGTGTTAGCAGAGGGATAGAATCAAGATCACATGAAGTGCTAATACCACTTTACAATGCCTTGGTAAGGCCACACTTGGAATACTGCATCCAGTTTTGGTCACCATATTATGAAAAAGATATTGAGACTCTAGAAAGAGTGCCGAGAAGAGCAACAAAGATGATTTAGGGGGCTGGAGGCTAAAATATATGAAGAACAGTTGCAGGAACTGGATATGTCTAGTTTAATGAAAGACTAAGGGTGACATGACAGGCCTCAAAGAAGAGGGAGTCAAGCTATTCTCCAAAGCACCTGAAGGCAGGACAAGAAGCAATGGATGGAAACTAATCAAGGAGAGGACAAATCTAGAACCAAGGAGAACATTCCTGACAGAACAACTATTCAGTGGAATGGCTTGCCTCCAGAAGTTGTGGGTGCTTTATCACTGGAGGCTTTTAAGAAGAGATTGGACAGCCATTTGTCTGAAATGGTATTGTCAAGATTCCAACTGAGCAACCCAACCAAGTAAGCACAGAGGAAACGATCCAATCTCTTTATGCAAAACTTTATTGAGTACATTATTTCGGCACAACTGAAAGCAAAATCAGCTCTGGTTATTTCCCATGTGAACCGCTACAATTAAAACATACAATTCTCTCTCCCCCTATTAGTGCATGTCACATTGTCCAATCAAGGGTCAAAAGTTTGTTATGAGAAAGTGTCTCTGTAGGTTGGTAAACACCTGATGAAACATCCTTGATTCACACGGTTAAATTTATTGTTATCTGAAGTTTGCATTCCATTTCCTCCTTCCCCCCTAGTGTGTTGGCAAGCTAAGAAGCCATAATGGTGGCAACATTGTGAACGCACTTCAAGCTTGACATGTATGGGGTTTCCTACCTGAGCAGGGGATGGAGCTCCAAGATCCCTTCCAACTCTGTTATTCTATTATTCTGGATCCTCCACATTTTTTTTGCTGATGGATAACCCCACTTTCAGAAACCAATTGATCTATAACTCTTTGTTATTAAAACCCAAAGCAAAGACTATTCATCTCCTGAAGCATTCATGTATGTATTATTGAAGGAATCTCCATACTCTGTTCCAATATTAAAAACATCGGAAAACAAGCCAGCTATTTTTAGACAGCTCAAATCTCTGGATCTTTCTCTGAAGCAAATTTTCAGTCTGCAAGTCAATCTGTTTACCACAAGTTCAAAAATTTAGATAGCCAACCTTCCAATTTAGGACAACATGGAAATCAGAATCAGACTAACGGAGTTGGAAGGGACCTTGGCGGTGTTCTACTCCAACCCCCTGCTTAAGCAGGAGACCTTCCATCATTTCAGATAAGTGGCTGTCCAGTCTCTTCTTAAAAGCCTCCAGTGATGGAGTATCCACAATTTCTGGAAGGAACCTCTTCCACTGGTTAATTGCTCTCACTGTCAGGAAATTTCTCCTTATTTCTAGGTTGGTTCTGTCTTTGATTAGTTTTCATCCATTGCTTCTTGTCCTGCCCTCAGGTGCTTTGGAGAATAGCTTGATCCCCACTTCCTTGTGGCAGCCCCTCAAATATTGGAAGACTGCTATCATGTCACTCCTAGTTCTTCTTTTCACTGACTAGGCATACCCAATTCCCGCAACCGTTCTTCACATGTTTTAGTCTCCAGACTTTTAATCATCTTTGTTGTTCTTTCTGCAATCTTTCTAGAATATCAGCAACTTTTTATACTGTGGAGAGCAATACTGGATGGAGTAACTCCAAGTGTGGTCTTACCAAAGAATTATAAAGCGGCACACCACTTCACATGATCTTGATCCTATCTCTCTGTTAATGCAGCCTAATAGCAGAGGTTGCTTCTCTCCTCGATTAGTTTCCATCAGTTGCTTCTTGTCCTGCCTTCAGGTGCTTTGGAGAATAGCTTGACCCCCTCTTCCTTGTGGCAGCCCCTCAAATACTGGACTACTGCTATCATGTCAGCCCAGTCCTTGTTTTCATTAAATGAGACATACCCAATTCCTGCAACCGTTCTTCGTATGTTTTAGCCTCCAGACTCCTAATCATCTTCGTTGCTCTTTTCTGGTCTCTTTCCAGAGTCCAGAGTTCCTAAGCCTGCTGAATCCAGTTGTGTTTTGATCAGTGGTGGGATTCAAATATATGAACAACTGGCTCTCTGTGTGGATGCTGCTTCTGGAAGTCCATTCTGGGCCTGGGCAATAAAAAATTAGCTACCGGTTCTGCTGAAGTGGTGCGAACCGGCTGAATCCCACCACTGGTTTTGATGCTGAGAACGAGAGTAAACCAAACTTTCATTTGTTGCTTTATAATTACAGAGACATTTTAACTCAATTATTCCATTTTAATTCATCCCCCCCAAAAAACACCACCAAATATTAATGATGTCTAGTGAATGTGAAACTAATATACTTTTCCCCCCCACCGTGGATTAATGTTAAAGTTGATATGCGGGAAGGGAAGAAATTGACTTGTCCTTAGAGAGATTATGTCATCAAGTTCCTTTCTGGAATATTTTTTACCCTGTAGGAAGTCAGCGCCCCGCCCCCAGAGAATGATATATTTTTTGGTGTTGTTAGTTGCGAAGTCGTGTCCGGCCCATCGCGACCCCATGGACAACGTTCCTCCAGGCCTTCCTGTCCTCTACCATCTTCTGGAGTCCATTTAAGCTCATGCCTCCTGCTTCAGTGACTCCATCCGGCCACCTCATTCTCTGTCGTCCCCTTCTTCTATTACCCTCCATCTTTCCCAGCATTAGGCTCTTCTCCAGTGAGTCCTTCCTTCTCATTAGGTGGCCAAAGTACTTGAGTTTCAACTTCAGGATCTGGCCTTCTAAAGAGCAGTCGGGGTTGATCTCCTCTAGGACTGACCGGTTTGATCGCCTTGCAATCCAGGGGTCTCCCAGGAGTCTTCTCCAGCATCCATAGTTCAAAGGCCTCAATTCTTTGGCGCTCAGCCTTTCTTATGGTCCAACTTTCACAGCCATACATTGTGACTGGGAAAACCAGGGCCTTGACTATACGCACTTTTGTTGAATATTAAAAGAGGCAGGATAGAATGTTTCCCCTAAAGGAGAAATGGGAGACAAATCTTAACAGAGGCAGAAAGCTGCCCCAGTTTTCCTTCTATAGGAAAACAGCCTCAAGCAAAAACATGAAGAGGCCAGTCTTTAGGAGATTTGGTATCCATTCAGAAAGATTGGGCCACTCTGTTGATAAGCAAAGAGCAAACAGAGACTCCAGATAAGCAACACAATTAGGCAAGCCAAAAGTTGACAAGATGAACTCAGACAAACACATAAGATTTGCATTTCCCCTTTTGCCTGTAGACAGTGGTGGGATTCAGCCGGTTCGCACCAGATCGGCAGAACCGGTAGCTATTTTTTTTTGTTGCCCAGGCCCAGAATGGACTTCCGGAAGTGGCATCCACACAGAGAACCGGTTGTTCACACATTTGAATCCCACCATGGCCTGTAGAGCTAGCCGTGACTTCTACATGACCCCATAGGAGTCTGGCAACAGCTATTAGAATATTAAAGGACATGTTCTTGCACAGGAATAGGTATCTCAAATCCAAAGCCGAAAGACCCTCCACTCCATTTTGTCATCCACCTCAGAAACATGCCGTTGTCACAAGTTTCTGGCTAACAATAAACAGAGATCTCTTTTCCAAAATGCAGCCTGCCTTCAGCTCATTTCTACAGCGTCCTCCCAGCTTGGAACAGGACCAGAATTTTCTTCCAACATCCCCTAAATCAGGGCTTTTCAACCTTTTCACCATTGTACCACTTTTAGGATATGGCAACATCCGAGTACCACCAGTCACCTAGCAAGGTGTTAAAAACTTGATGACCCCCCCCCAAAAAAAGGAAAAAAGTGATAAAGTACAGGTAGTCCTCGAACTTACAACAGTTCGCTTAGTGACTGTTCGAAGTTACAATGACACTGAAAAAAGTGCCCCCCAAGCCACAGCCGAGCAAGACACCTGCCTGCCCACCCGGCGGCGCTCTTCCTCCTGTCCGAGGTTTTCATTGTTGTGAGCATTTCTGTTGAGGATTGGCAGTGGGGTGGGGTGGGGTGGGTGTTTGGTTTTTATTCCCCCCGTTTGCTGGGTGATTGTAGCAGGTTTTGATCACTTCCCATGACCCTGGGACACTGTGACCATCCTAAATATGAATCAGTTGCCAAGCATCTGAATGTAAATCACAAGACCCTGGAGATGCTGCAACATTCCAGCTGATTGGTGGTGCTTCAGGGCTCAGCAGAAGCGCCAGGATCAGGGCTGAGCTCCAGCTGGAGCCTGGCACTGATCCTGGCACTTCCGCTGAGCCCTGACAGCCCCAAAGAAGCACCGATCAGCTGGAAAGCGGCACTGATCCTGGCGCTTCCACTGAGACCTGACAGCCCTGCAGCTCCAGCCATCTCTCGCTCAGGCGTGTGCGGTGCTGCCACCGGTTCAGCTCATTCCTCTCCCCTACTACCACTTTTCTAGGATGGTCACGTACCACCTGCCAGGTGCCAATGTACCACAGGTGGTACCCGTACCACTGGTTGAAAAGCCCTGCCCTAAATCAAGGGGGGGGGGGACAACCTCCTTCCCTTGGCCTAATTTTAAAAACCCTCCAGAGTGAAGAGGGTTGCCAAAAAGCAAGCAAAGCAGGAAGAATGAAAAGAGGTTGAAAATGGAATATGGAATAGGTGGGTAGCTGAGTTGAAGGCTAACCCTAAACCTCTCCATCCTTGCGTTTTGCAGAAAACTACCCTTGCATGAAATGTGCTTTGATTTCTTCTCTTCTCAATCACTAACTCTGATTGACTTCCCTCCGAGGTAATGGGTGGGAGAGCCTAATGGATTTATCTGCCTTGAGGCTGACCTTGGACGGTATATGAAAAAAAAAGGAAGGAAGCCATATTTTTTTAAGATTGCAACAGTTAAGGGTGTCTTAAACCTGCCTCAACCAAGGACAGAGGACAAGGTGAAGCCTGCATCAAAGCCATCTGTTGGAACAAGAGTTTGGTAGGGCATATCTCTGCCATGCATAGGGGAAACTGAGGAAAGGTCTGTGGGAAGAATCCAGAGAAAGAAATATTTTGGGAAATGTTACAAAGGCAGAATATATTTCCCCAAAGAATCTTAAACGCAGAAACCAACACACACACACACACACACACAGTCTCTCTGCCCCAAACAGAAACCAGGTCTGCAGAAATGCCGACGTGATAATCTTGTCAGAAAGATTGGAGCCAGGAAACTGGGATTAGAAAGACAAAAGATCCCTAGAATCAACAATCCCTCACACCAAAAAATCCAACAGTCATCAGCCCCAGCCCCAGGGAAGCAGGATATGACCTTTGAGACATAATAGGATTAACCCACCACCCTCAGAATACCAGAAAGGCACACTCAGACTCACGTCAAAGTTCATGCCACAGGAACAACTCCAAACAAAAGCCCAAGAAGGTATAAAAACCCACCACTCCCTACTACATGTGGTCAGCTTTCCAAGAGCCTTCTTTCTGTTTGGCTCTCCTCTTCAATAAACTGCAACCTTCTTTCTAAAGCAGTCTCCATTTTGTTTATTCCCAGCTTGGACTAAACCCTGATGAAGATTTTTCTTTCCACAGGTCCAAAGAGTTCATGAGACAATGTGTAGTGTTGCTTCCAACTAATAAGTTATACAGGTAGTCCTCGACTTACGACACAACTGAGCTCAAAATTTCTGTGGCTAAGCAAAACAGATGTCAAGTGAATTCTGCCCCATTTTGCGGCTTTTCTTGCCACATTTGTTAAGTGAATCACTGCAGCTGTTAAGTTGGTAACCCGGCTGTTAAGTGAATCCGGCTTCCCCATTGACTTGGCTTGTCTGAAGGTTACAAAAGGGGATCATGTGACCCCGGGGACACTGCGACCATCATAAATATGAGTCAGTATCCAAGAGGTGGAACCCATTTATGAGAAAAAGAAGGTGAAGACAGCTCCTCCCTAATAGTTCCCAGGGTATTTTGTAGATGCACATAGTAGAGACCTCAATCAGGCAAGATTTGGTCTATAGGTGTGAAACAATAAAGATCTCAGCTTGGAATGTGTCATTTGTAGTTTTGGGCCTGACACATGGTGGCTGAGGAATTCTGGGAGTTGAAGTCCACACATGATGGCTGAGGAATTCTGGGACTTGAAGTCCATACATGATGTGATGGAATGTAGGAAGGAGGCGGATCCCCGGGAGGGCGGGGCTGCATTCCAGAGGAGTAAGAGGCAACTCAGCCCAGATATCATGTGTGAGAGAAAGAGGGTGAGGACAGCTCCTCCCTAATACTTTACAGAGTACATTGTCGATGCAGATAATACAACATTCAGTCTGGCAAGATTCGGTCTATAGGTCTGAAACAACAAAGAAGTAAGTTTGGAAGAATCATCATGTATCATTTCTTGCTTTGGGGCCTGACACGTGGTGACTGAAGAATTCTGGGAATTGCAATTAAAGTGAAGTTTGAAGTATGCAAAATAGCCAGCCCTTCTCTCAGAGGTACTCACCAGCCGGAGATCCATTCCTGTCTTGTTGAGAAAAATCACCTAGAAGTGAGGGAAGAGAAATGAATGAAGGATAGTGAAAGATAACATAAAAACGAGAATGCTATTTTTTGAGAAGGAGGGGGGGAAAAAATCCGTGCCAAACCTGTGCAATTAAATCCTAACTAATGTTATTGCAGGAGACAGTTCATCCGTCATAGCAAAGCAGTCTCAACACCAGCAAGCATGGACAGCAATGAATCCTGCTCTGCTATTAACATCAACCCATTTATAATTTAGCAATAGAATATTTGTAATTCAGGGTTGAACTGTGGGGTCCTTGGTGCTCTCTGAGCTTGGTGGTTTTCTTGCAGATGTTTCATTACCCAACTAGGTCACATCTTCAATGCTAGAAGAGAGTGGGGAGGAGGAGGAGGAGGAGGAGGAGGAAGATTGTGGTATTCTTGGGGCTCTCTGAGCTTGGTTGTTTACTTGCAGATGTTTCATTACCCAACTAGATCATCTTCAGTGTGCTAAGAGAGTGGGGAGAGAGTGGGAGGAGAGGAGGAGGAGTAGGAGGAGAGGAGAGGGAGGAGGAGGAGGAGGAGGAGGAGGATTGTGGTATTCTTGGGGCTCTCTGAACTTGGTTGTTTACTTGCAGATGTTTCATTATCCAGCTGGTAACATCATCAATACTAGAAGCAAGTGGGGTTTGCTCTCTATTTATATATGAGTGGCTTGCCTTGTCAGTGTGAGTGGGTGTGATCTTGGTGGTTTCTTGATTGGATCGTTGTTTACTGTTAACTTGTTTGTCTGCATCGGTAGTTCCTTGATTGGGGTATTGTTTGCTTCTTGATTGCTGGTCTAGTCTTAATCTTGGTGTTAATCTCTGCTCATCTGGCTGTTGATTGCTGGCGAGGGGGTGTTTGTTTCCCTTTTGGCTTTTTGATTGTCTCTTCTAAATTGTATGTAGATGTTGTTTATCTCTATGTTCCTGTGGACGGCCAATTTATCTGAGTGCCAGGCTCAGAATTCCAGCTTGCAGGGTTCAGTGGAAGAGCCTTTTCTGTTGTAATTCCTGCCTACTGGCTCAAGGTTGACTCAGCCTTCCGTCCTTCCGAGGTCGGTAAAATGAGGAGCTAGATTGTTGGGGGCAATACGCCGACTCTGTAAACCACTTAGAAAGGTCTATAAAGCACTGTGAAGCGATATATAAGTCTAAGTGCTATTGCTACTGCCCTTCCTTCTTTCCTTCTTTCCTTCTTTCCTTCTTTCCTTCTTTCCTTCTTTCCTTCTTTCCTTCTTTCCTTCCTTCCTTCCTTCCTTCCTTCCTTCCTTCCTTCCTTCCTTCCTTCCTTCCTTCCTTCCTTCCTTCCTTCCCAGTGGTTAGAATGCAGAATTGCAGGCTAACTCTGCATTCCCACTGCCAGCAGTTCGATTCTGACTGGCTCAAGGTTGACTCAGGCTTCCATCCTTCCGAGATTGGTAAAATGAGGACCCAGATTGTTGGGGGCAAGAGGCTGACTCTGTAAACCGCTTAGAGAGGGCTGTAAAGCACTGTGAAGTGGTATATAAGTAAGTGCTATTGCTACTGGAACATGAGACTTCTTGAGGTAAAATCACTCCTCACTATCTTGGTTCTTCTGAAAGGGTCTCAAGATAAGGTTGGCAATCGGCCTGGGCACCCAATGGGGGTGTTTCATGTTGGAGATGGTTGGTGGACTAGGAAGAAGATCTGAACTCCACTCTGTTGTATTCTTGTTCCTAACTTATCTAATGTTTGTTAATTTTAATAGTTAATGTTTTAATGCTTTCCATTTGCATTTGGTCCTGTTTTAAGCCATCTGGAGTAACTTGACAGTGAGATGGGTGGCATATAAATTAAATAAAGAATTAAAATATCCAGTTGTTTGCCTTTGACACAGCGAGAATTAACTTCTCTACACTCAGCCACAAAAAAAGTGGTTCCACCAAGAAAGCTCAGCTAACCATATCAATAGTGGAGAAATTGCTTCCAATCTCAATCAAGAACTTCAAAGGCCAGTTCTAGCTTTGCTACCCAAGATACCAGGGAAAGGCATGAACAGTATCAAGCATTTGATTTCAGAAATGCAGCCTTCACCCTGGACATATTTAAACCCATCCCAAAACAAAGTAAAACCTATAGGAGAAGAACAGGCAAAATTGAAGGGAGGAGTTCAATGTGTCATCCGGTTAGAATCCTTACATTGCCACAAACAACCCAAGTCCAGCCACCCTTGAATTGTAATGACCCTAATCTAGGACCAATTTAGTGCTTACCGTCAGGTGACTGGCTTAATGCCAGGCACAAAGGATCAGGACCATAGGTTAAGTTGCAGCACAGAAGATTTATTCAAGCCTATACACCAGAATCTAGCCAGCTAAAGTTCATTGCAGGTAGTCCTCAACTTAAGACCACAACTGAGTCCAAAGTTAAACAAGACATTGGTTAAGTGAGTTTTGCCCCATTTTACAATGTTTCTTAACACAGTTATTACGTGAAGCGGTGCAATTATTAAGTTAGTAACACGGCTGTTAAGTGAATCTGGCTTCTCCTTTGACTTAGCTTGTCAGAAGGCCTCAAATGATGCTCACATGACCTTGGGACACTGCAACCGTCATAAAGATGAGTCAGTTGCCAAGCGTCCGAATGTTGAACACATCGCTATGGGGAATGCTGGACTAATGATCAGAAGTGTGAAAAATGGTCATAAGTCACTTTTTTCAGTGCCATTGTAACTTGGAACAGTCACTAAATCAAAAGGTACAATCAAAGGAAAAATCAAAGGTACAAGTACAGATTAGGTGAGACCTGGCTTAAAAACAGTAACTGTGAGAGGGAGTCCTAGTGGACAATCACTTGACCAGGAGCCAGCCGTATGCGGCAGCAGCCAAAAAAGCTAACACAATCTTGGGTTGTATAAACAGAGGCATAGAATCAAGATCACACGAAGTATTAGCACCACTTTATAAAGCCTTAGTGAGGCCACACCAGGAGTACTGCATCCAGTTTTGGCCACCACATTACAAAAGAGATGTTGAGTCCTTGGAAAAAATTCAGAGAAGAGCAACTAAGATGATCCAAGGCCTGGAGACTAAAAGATATGAAGAATGGCTGCGGGACTTCGGCTTGGCTAGTCTAAAGAAAAGAAGAAATATGGGAGACATGATAGCAGTATTCCAGTATTTGAGGGGCTTCTACAAAGAAGAGGGGGATCACATTATTCACCAAAGCACCAGAGGGAAGGACAAGAAACAATAGTTGGAAACTCATCAAAGAGAGAAGCAACCTGGAATTAAGGAGAAACTTCCTGACAGTGAGGACAATTAATCAGTGGAACAGCTTGCCTCCAGAAATCATGGGTGCTCCATCACTGGAGATTTTTAAGAAGGGGCTAGACAGTCACTTGTCTGAGATGGTATAGGTTCTCCTGCTTGAGCGGGGGGCTGGACTAGAAGACTTCCAAGGTCCCTTCCAGCTCTATTCTATTCTATTCTATTCTATTCTATTCTATTCTATTCTATTCTATTCTATTCTATTCTATTCTATTCTATTCTATTCTATTCTATTCTATTCTATTCTATTCTATTCTATTCCAAATGAAAGTTTATAAGTCATTGGCTCCAGATAAGGGTCAACAGAATTCAAGATAAGTTGAATTTAGATCATTTGTGGCAACATAAGGACTTTAAACTCATGACACTTTTAACTCCACCACTCAGCTCTTCCTGATCCTCTCCTATAAAGCCAGATTAGAACAGAAACGCGACTTAGTTAAAACAAACTTCTTTCAATGTGCATACATCCATCCATATGGGTAATTTCCCCACACACACACACACACATGTCTCCTACTTTATCGATCATCAATCCAAAGCTTCCCCTAATGTCTGGATTGATCTGTTTGACTTCCCCACCCTTCCCTTTCCTTGCCGCTATAATTTTTATATCTCATTTTACCTCTGTAATTAAGACAGGTCTAGTAGGCATTTAAATTAGCCCGGCTTTCATCTCTATCGCACATTCATTTCAAAACTTTTTATGAATATTTAATAGAGGTTTTATAATTCATGGTGATGTGATGAACAGCCTTTTGGCCGTTAAGTCAATTGACAAAAGGGGAGGCGTGCAGCCGGGAAGCGGGGGGAGACGGAAAACTCTCTCCAGGCAGAAATAATAACGATTCTATTTCTGTTCCTAGATTGGTGATTACATAGTCACCTGTTTCCACATTAAACTTTGATGATAAATTACTCAGCAACTATAATATCAGAAGTTTTACTGGCCAGAACAAATTGCCAGTAATTGCTCGTGTGATCAAGGGAAGCTTGACTTCCAGCCGTTTGCGTCCTCCCTGTGTGAAAAGATTAGTTGCCACTTTGCAAGATGGCTGGGTCACCCCACAATCCTTGCCCCAGCCCTTTCTTTTGTTTTGTTTTGTTTTGTTTTTTTTAAAAAGAGCCTCAGCCCACTTTAGATGATGCTGTAAAGAAAGTTTATTCTCACCTAATGAAATGTCTTCCCATACAGTCTTCTGTTTCTCCTTTTCCTCCTCCTGATCCCTCTCCCTCTCCTCCTCCTCCCCCTCCTCCTCCTTCTCTCCCTCCTCTCCCCCTCCTTCTCCTTCTCCCCATCCTTCTCCTTCTCCTCATCTTTCTCCTCATCCTCATCCTCATCCTGATCCCTCTTCCCTCTCCGTCTCCTCTTCTCTCTCCTTGTGAACTCTCAAGCTTCCTCCTTCCGTTATATATTCAAGATGGACAGTATTTAATATTTATTTGCTACATATATGTAGGGATGTGGGTCTATACATATGTTGTAATAGTATGTTTTCGGTGTGTGTCATGTATGTGTTTCACTTTGAGAGCGGGCAACTAAATTTCATTTTTGATGTGTGCCGTTGTGCCCACAGTAAAAAAAAAATGACAATAAAGGTTATCTTATCTCCTCCTCCTCCTCCTCCAACCTCCTCCTCCTCCTCCTCCCCCTCCCTCTTCTACTTTTCCTCCTCTCCCTCCTCTCCCCATCCTTCTCCTTCTCCTCCTCCTCCTGGTCCCTCCTCCTCCTCCTCCTCCTCCTCCCTGACTAGTGTGATAAATTATAATCCAGGAGCTTTGATGAAAAGGCCTTCGGTGGATTGATCTGGGATGACATGAAAAACAAAGAACTGGTTTTGCCAGCAACAACTTTCCCCAACATGTGTTTCCATTTCCTCTTAATTTATTTATTACATTTGTTTGCCACCCATGTCGCTGTGAGGTGAATCTTTCAATCTGAGTTGATGAGCTTAGCTAGAAATTCTTACCTATATGCCAGTGCCTGGAAAATGCGATGTTGGGGAAGATTTTGCCCTAAATCTGGCTGTAGAATTTTAAAATTTTCATCCATAACATCTGGAAGATCATGAACATCCAAATTTGGGGCAGCGATTTTATGCAATGTGGTTGAACAATGGGAGCACACTTACATTCCGTTATGCATGCACACTACATTTCTAACACACACAAAAAATGTGGTCACATTTTCTTGTCCCTTTCCCATAAGGGCTTGCAAAGAACATAGAGCATAGAATAATCAAGTTGGAAGGGATCTTGAAGGTCTTCTCGCCCAGACCCCTACTCAAGCAGGAGACCCTATACCAGGGTTAGGCAACCTTGGCTCTTTTATGACTCGTGGACTTCAGCTCCCAGAATTTCTGAGCCAGCCATGCTGAGGAGAAATGGAGAGGTTTCCATGCTGAGCCATGCCGGCTCAGGAATTCTGGGAGTTGAAGTCCACGAGTCATAAAAGAGCCAAGGTTGCCTACCCCTGCCCTATACCATTCCAGACAAATGACTGTCCAGTCTCTTCTTGAAAACTTGCAGTGATGGAGCACCCACAACATCTGGAAAGAAGCCATTCCATTATTGATTGTTCTCACAGGTAAGGAATTTCTCCTTATTTCTAGAATTCTCCTTTGTTCCCCTGAACTGGGCAGGTGTGCCTATATTTGTGCTATATTTTGAACTTTTAGGAGTTTGGAGGCTAAAGCATAAAATAAATGGTTTCAGGAACCGGGTATGTTTGGTCTAACCAAGAGAAGGATTAGGGGTGACATGATAGCAGTCTTCCAATATTTGAAGGGCTGTCACAGAGAAGATGGGGGTCAACCTATTCTCCAAAGCACCCGAAGGCAGGACAAGAAGCAACGGATGGAAACTAATCAAGGAGAGAAGCAACCTAGAACTAAGGAGAAATTTCCTGACAGTGAGAACAATTAATCAGTGGAACAACCTGCCTCCAGAAATTGTGGGTGCTCCAACACTGGATGTTTTTAAGAAGAGATTGGACAACCATTTGTTTGAAATGGTGTAGGGTTTCCTGCCTGAGCAAGGGGTTGGACTAGATGACCTCCAAAGTCCTTCCAACTCTGTTATTCTAATTCTGATTCCCATGTTACTTTCAAGAAGAAATTGGACAGCTATTAGTCTGGAAAAAATATATAGTGTCTTCTTCTTGAGCAGGAGGTTGGACTAGATGACCTCCAAGGTCCCTTCCAACTCTGTTATTCTTGTATTCTAACAATCTCTGAAACAGGAATACAGTGCGTGAGCCTGGTTAATGGCATCCTGCTTGAGCCTGCAGTCAGATAAAATGTCCAAGTAGAGAATACAAGAAATGCTGCCCATAAACCCAAACTGCCTTTCCCTCGTTGGTGTGTAAGCAGCACAAGATGCTCCATATCAATAGTTTTGCTTCTCCTGACCACTGGCTAGAATGTCTAATAGGCAGAAATGTTCTGCAAACTGGGCCCGCCTGGATTTCAGCACATTTAGATCTTGAATAATTGAAATAATTTGATTCCCACAATGTATAATTGATTCAAATAAGCAAACGTTTATAGCAGGGGGAAGAAATCCATTCAATGATTTTTTTTTCCCCTCTTCTCTCTTTCTTCCCTCTCTTTCTCTCTCCCTCCCTTTCTGTCTGTCTGTTTCTCTCTCTCTCCCTCCCTCCCTCCTTTTCTGTCTGTCTCTCTCTCTCCCTCCCTTTCTGTCTGTCTGTCTCTCTCTCCCTCCCTTTCTGTCTGTCTGTCTGTCTCTCCCTCCCTTTCTGTCTGTCTGTCTCCCTCGCTCCCTCCCTTTCTGTCTCTCTCTGTCTCTCTCTCCCTCCCTCCCTCCCTCCCTTTCTTTCTGTCTGTCTCTCTCTCTCTCCCTCTCCCCTCCCCCTTTCTCTCTCTCTCTCTCTCTCTCCCCTACTGATTCCTCCAAAATAGGGATTTATATATATATATATATATATATATATATATATTACCCATCTCAATTGAAATATAGGTAGCCCTCCACTTACGATCACAAATGAGCCCAAAATTTTCATGGCTAAGTGAAACATTTGTTTAAGCAAGTTTTGCCCCATTTTACGGCCTTTCTTGCCACAGCTGTTAAGCTGTGTTGTTAAGTTAGTCACAGGGTTAAGTGAGTCTGGCTTCCCCCCTGACTTTGCTTGTCAGAATATTGCAAAAGGGGAATCACGTGACCTTGGGACACTGTGTCTGTCATAGATGTGAGTCAATTGCCAAAGCATCTGAGTTTTGATCACATGACCACGGGGATGATGTAGTGGTTGTAGGTGTGAAAGCTAGTCATCAGTCACTTTTTTCAG
>JALGBA010000630.1:90000-140000 GCA_023970755.1 Azemiops feae
CTCTACAAGTGTCATAATGGAGAAAGGTGCAGTAGAAGCCATACTGATGTCATATGCATCATCAAGATGTCATGTAAATAATGCAATCAAGGCAGGGTCAAGCTATATCACACAACTAACAATTGATGCCATTGGGATGATGACCTCATGATGAAGGTGATGTCCTGAGGGCTCCCATGCTTCTCCTTCAGACCCCTACAGTATGTAGCACCACAAGGAAGTACTTGTTCAGATATTTTAATGGCTTGGTCAGAGATAGCCTCCTTAGGCATATTTGGTCCCAGGTTTAGGGAGTTATGAAGCCACCTTAAATCTGATTCGGGAGCAAATCTGCAAGAGACTTATTGTCTATGGAGATTCTCCGTCATCCAGGTCATGGTTGTCCCAAAGATGCTTTTTCATGAGGCAACTGGACTTTCTTGGCTTTCTTTGAAGACGTTTCGCTTCTCATCCAAGAAGCTTCTTCAGCTCTGACTGGATGGTGGCGAATGGAAGGATTTATACTCCTTGCAGACGGCTGGTCATTTGCATTCTGTTGGAGAGTCATTGAGACCACTTGGAGGTTTATCTGTGTCATCAGGGTCACCTGAATAGTGCAAATGGTTGTGGAGTCAGGGTCACCTGAGTAGTTGAAATGGGTGTGAAGCCTCTCCTCACCCATTTCAACTACTCAAATGACCCTGAGGACACAGATAAACCAAGTGGCCTCAATAACTCTCTAAAAGAAGGCAAATGACCAGCTGTCTGCAAGGAGTACAAATCCTTCCATTCCCCACCATCCAGTCAGAGCTGAAGAAGCTTCTTGGATGAGAAGTGAAACATCTTTAAAAACAAAACAAAACGAAGAAAGTCCAGTTGCCTCGTGAAAAAGCATCTTTGGGACAAGAGACTTGTTGTGCATTATTTATCACACAAACAAGATTCATATATCTTGACATATTTCTGAAACTCTTTCAAACAAGAGAAAGGAAGAAATATATTTGATTCATATAATAGCTGAGTGTACTCACAGAATGTTGATCTAGCCCATGCATATTTATTGATATAGCATGCTAGCAAATGCTAATGATAACTGTGATTAGTCACAGAGTCAGCCAGATGTTTAAACTGGATTTGGCATTTTTGTCCACCTATTGAGTCCTTCCCAAGGACCTGGGATAGGCAGATGTTGATATCTGAGGGTGTTAAAACTTTGTTGCAAGATGTAAGCTGTTCCAAATAAAGCTGCCTTTTGCAATTGATTGATGGGAATATTGTCAATGCTGATGGTGTTCAAGGGGTGCTCCAGATGTCTTGGAGTTGCACCGAAGAAGCCAATCACTATTGCTTCTATCTTTGCTTTCTTCTGCCCCATTTGTTCGATTTCTATTTGAGGATCTTTATATTCTGTGATTTTTCTCCAGCTAGCTCTTCTATTCCGTTCTCTCCAATTATTATTACGTATGTATTATATTATTGTAAGGATTAAAGTATTGCAGAAACCCAGAAAATTGCTAAAATGTAGCCCACAAGACTAAATGCACAGCTGCAAAAGAATCATAAAAAAGTCCCAGCATAGGCAGGATGTGGGTTCTATCACACATCTGGGGCCTGAAGCTGTGGTACAAAATTTGATCTTCAATATCTTCCAGAAGGCCAGCAGCATAAGAGCCAACCAAACTTAAGATTTCTCAATGTTTTAAATTTTCCTTCTCCTCTCCTCTCCTCTCCTCTCCTCTCCTTTCTTCCCCTCCTCTCCCCTCCCATACACTCACATTCCCTCTCCTTTTATCCTCTTCTCTCCTCTCCTCTCCTCCCCTCCCCATCCTCTCCTCTCCTTTTATCATCCCCTCCCCTCCTCTCCTCTCCTTTCTTCCCCTCCCCTCCCATCCACTCACCTTCCCTCTCCTTTTATCCTCTCCTCCTCATCCTCTCCTCTCCTTTTTCATCCCCTCCCCTCCCCTCCCCTCCCTCCCCTCCCTCCTCCTCCTCTCCTCTCCTCTCCTCTCCTTTCTTCCCTTCCTTCTCTCCCTCTCCTTTAATCCTTCCTCCTCTCCTCTCTTCCCCTTCCCTTCCCTCCCCTCTCCATTTACCACCCTCTCCTCTCCCCTCCCCTCCCCTCTTCTCTTTTCCTTACTTCCCTTCCTCTTCCTCCTCCCCGCCTCTCCCCATCCATTCCAATGTTTGGTGGACCCTGCTCCCTCTCCTATATAAAATATAAAAATATTATCCAACTAACAAAGAGGCATGTACATTTTACACAAGCATTTCAACAGCGAATGGGATCGTACGGCTTGCTGAAGTGCCCGTGCCCGTTCTCCTCAAAACCTGGGACGTATGAATACGGCAGACCTCTACCAAATGCAGATGGCAAACGTGGATGTATTTATTCCCAGCAGTTTTCCAAATCTTCAGTGCCCTTTGGGGGGGGGGGAAGTGACAGTCACCGAAGCCTCCCTGCCATTTTGTTCTAAGATTGCGGGGGTCTTTATTTAACAGCTGGGCACTAAATTTGGTCCCCAGGCATCTGTGAAATTTCGCAGGCGTTCTCCACTCATCCCAAATTTGCTGTAAAAAAGAAAATACAATGGAGAGAAACAGACAGGTTGCTCTGGACAAGATAATGGCAGCCTCCTGTATGGGAAAATAAAGGTGGCTTTTCAGTCTTACCACATGCTGAGTAACAAATGAAAGGCTGCCAGGCATGGCGTAAATGCATAGCATAGTTACCTCTGTCCACAAAAGTAAAGGAAGAGAAGTTGGGGAAGGAGAGGAGAAGGACCCAGGTAGAGGATGAGCAACCTGAAACGAGAAGCGATTTAATTTAATCAGTTTTAATTCTAGCAATTACCCGAACCCGCAGACTGAAATGCCAACTCTCAGCAGGAGACTGGCAAATAAATAATAATAATAATAATAAAAAAAAAACTTGCCTAGCTAACTTTAGCATTCCCTGAGGACCTGTCTGGATGCAGGAACGGCTGAGATGACTAAAGAAATAGAGGAGAGGGGATTTTAGCCCGCCTGGTGTGTCCAAAATAGAAGAAGCTTATGCAGGGGGGTGGAAAAAGAGAGGAGGGGCGAGAAAAACAGGCTGGCATTAGCTCTGCAAGGTTCAGATGCTTGCAAAAAGAGTGTGGGGATTTTGCAGTGTCTGTCTGTGGTCTCTTGAGTTCCATCTAGCACAAGGAGCTAAAATGTGGACCAATTTCATTAATCCTGATAGGGATAATAAGTTGGATCAGGGGAAATCCAGCCTCTACCAGGATCATAGGATTTTATGTGTTATTCTCTTCCGTTGTCCTTTTTTTGTTTTTTTGTTTTCTTTTGGCCATTTTGTTTTGTTTTGTTTTGTTTTAAAGGCTGAGACAATTTCCATTCTTGGTTGTTGGAAAGTTTGCCTCACGTAAGGAGCTTCCTAAATCATTGTTATATTGTTATAATTCTTCTTAGGCTTGCTTGTTCCAACTTGCACATTTAGGAAAGAAAGACCCTCTGTTCTGTTTTTGGAGCCAAAGGTTATTTTTTTTCACTAAAATCAAGTGCTTAAAGTGTAAGCAAAGCTGGATCTGAATAGTCCTGCACAAAGCCACCAGTTTTCCAATCTCTGTAGCCCTCATCCCTTCAGCAGTCCATCAGTATTAGTTTATGATGTTTGGAGAATGGCTTTGAGCTTTGTCTGAAATGGTATAGGGTTTCCTGCCTGAGCAGGGGGTTGGACTAGATGACCCCCAAGGTCCCTCCCAACTTTATTATTATTATTATTATTATTATTATTATTATTATTATTATTATTATTATTATTATTATTATTATTATTATTATTATTATTATTATTATTATTATTATTATTATTATCATCAGCATCATCAGCATCATCAGCATCAGCATCAGCATCAGCATCATTATTATTATTCATTAAACATGAACCTCAGTCAACTGAACATTCAAATTGGCTGGTGCTGATGGTTGACACGGGTTGCTACCAGCATCCTAGGTGTCAACCAGGTACCTCCTTAAAATATAAGATGTTCCGAGTAGCGCAGTTTTTTGTAGCATTGCTGGAGTTATTGCAGGAAGCTGCAATTTCTTGATGTATTTTGCAAAGTTTTTGGACATAGTTCCCAGTGCCCCGATGACAATGGGTACCACTGTTACCCGTTTCATCCATAATCGCGCAGTTTCGATGGCCAGGTCGTGATATTTCGTAATTTTTTCCAGTTCTTTTTTTTCAACTCTGGCATCTCCTGGTACAGCGATATCAATCAGCTGTACGCTTCGGTTCTCTACAACTGCGATATCTGGCGTGTTGTGTTCCAAATGGCGATCTGTCTGTATTCGAAAGTCCCACAAGATCTTCACCCTCTCATTCTCAACAACCTTTTGCACCCATAGGGACTTTATTATTGTTGTTGTTGTTGTTGTTGTTGTTGTTACTAGCGCCTCTTCGGTGGACTTTCATGTTCCATTCTCATGGCTGCAACCTTGATCAGCTGGTTTGTTCCAATATGAGGAGGGAAGTAAACACAAGAATCTATCTTAGGCCCAGTACTCTTCAATATCTTCATAAACAACTTAGATGAGGGAATAGAAAGGGAACTCATCAAATTTGCAGATGATACTAAGCTGGCAGGAATAGCCAACACCCTAGATCAGGGGTAGGCAACCTTGGCTCTTTTATGACTCGTGGACTTCAACTCCCAGAATTCCTGAGCCAGCCATGCTGAGGAGAAAGGAAGAGCTTTCCATGCTGAGCCATGCTGGCTCGGGAATTCTGGGAGTTGAAGTCCACGAGTCATAAAAGAGCCAAGGTTGCCTACCTCTGGCCTAGGCCACTTTATGACTCGTGGACTTCAACTCCCAGAATTCCTGAGCCAGCCATGCTGAGGAGAAAGGGAGAGGTTTCCATGCTGAGCCATGCTGGCTCGGGAATTCTGGGAGTTGAAGTCCACGAGTCATAAAAGAGCCAAGGTTGCCTACCGCTGCCCTAGATGATAAGCTCAAGATCCAGATGGACCTTGACAGACTTGAACATTGAGCCCTATCTAACAAAATGAAATTCAATGTAGAAAAAAGTAAAGTCTTAGACTTAGGCAAGAAAAACCAAAACTACACATATAGATCTGGTGAAACCAGGCTTAATAGCAGCAGGGATCTTGGAGTCTTAGTGGACAATCAATTAAATATGAGCCAACACTGTGTGGCCGCAGCCAAGAAAGTCAATGCAATCCTAAGTTGCATTAACAGAGGGATTCAATCAAAATCACGTGAGGTACTCATACCACTCTATAAAGCCTTAGTAAGACCACACCTAGAATATTGCATCCAGTTTTGGTCACCACACTATAAAAAAAGATGTTGCAACTCTCAAAAGAGTGCAGAGCAGAGCAGAGCAAAAAAGATGATTAGTGGACTAAAGGCTAAAACATATGAAGAACAGTTACAGGAACTGGGCATGGCTAGTCTAGTGCAAAGAAGGACGTAGGAGTGACATGATAGCAGTGTTCCAATATTTGAGGGGCTGTCACAGAGAGAGGGGGGGTGTCAACCTGAATGTCAGATAAGGAATAATGGATGGAAACTGATCAAGGAGAGATTCAACATAGAAATAAGGAGAGATTTTCTGTCAGTGAGAATAATTAATCGATGGAAGAGCTTGCCTTCAGAAGTTGTGGGAGCTTCATCACTGGAAGCTTTCAAGAAGAGACTGGACAGCCATCTGTCAGAAATGGTAGAGGGTCTCCTGCTTAAGGAGGGGGTTGGACTAGATGACCTATAAGGTCCCTCCCAATTCTGTTATTCTATCTTCTTGATAAGAGTATTCCAGTATTTGAGGGGCTGCCACAAAGAACAGGGGGTCAACTTATCTTCCAAAGCACCAGAAGGCAAGACAAGAAGCAACGGATGGAAACTAACCAAGGAGAGAAGCAACCTGGAACTAAGGAGAAACATCCTAACAGTGAGAACCATTAATCAGTGGAACGGCTTGCCTCCAGAAGTTGTGGGTGCTCCAACATTGGAGGTTTTCAAGAAGAGACTGGACAGCCACAGGTCTGAAATGGTATGTGTTCACCTGCTTGAGCAGGGGTTTGGACTAGAAGACCTCCAAGGTCCCTTCCAGCTCTTTTCTGAATTGAATTGAATATTGTCTTAAGTTTACGACTGAGCCGAAAGAAGCAAAGTTGTAAGGAAGGAGGAAGGGGGGAGAGAGAGAGAGAGAGAGAGAGAGGAATCAAAAAATAATGTTCTGAATTAGTCCCACAGACAAAGAAATCCTTTTAAACCATAAGCATATTGTGCTAATTATTCTTGTGTAGAAAAGAAGATTAAAAAATTAGAACGCTTGAATGGATCCAGAATGTTCCAGCGTCTGAAGAAAATGAGCGAATGTGTTTCAGAATAGAAAGTAGCTTGCGCCTTTGTTTCCTTTATTTGGTGTTTACCACTCACTTCATTCCCTTTCTTATATCCAGGAGAAGGATAGCTAGGAAGAAACCAAGATTATTTTAAGCTGGACAAGGCGGCCACTGAACTGGAAAAAGTCTACAACCTGAGGGACGCATTGCATGAAATTCAAATCAAGAGATGGTGTGCCACTTCTAAATCCTGCTGGTTGAGGTCCATTTGTCTGAGGATACTCGAGCTTCCTGGAGTGGACCAATTTTCCATCTTTCCTGTTCTCTTCTCCTACAATCCTTGGTGCCATCCCTGGTGCTCTCCAAGCTTGGTGGTTTTCTTGCAGACGATACATTACCCAACTAGATAACATCATCAGTGTTAGTGAATAGGGGGTTTGCTCCTTGTTTCTACACAGTAGCACTGTTACTTGTTAAACTTGTTAAATAGAAAGGAAACCCACCCTCTTCTAGCACTGATGAGGTTGCCTAGTTGGGTCATGAAACATCTGCAAGGGAACCATCAAGTTCAGCGTGCACAAAGGATGCCACAGTTCAACCCTGAGCTACAAATATTCTCTTCTATTGGTATCTCTACCCATCCATCCACGCATCCATTAATTAATCAGAATCATTAATCAGAATAGATCTGGAAGGGATCTTGGAGGTCTTCTAGTCCAGCCCCCTGCTCAGACCCTATACCATTTCAGACAAGTGGCTGTCCAGTCTCTTCTTAAAAACCTCCAGTGATGAAGCACCCACAACGTCTGAAGGCAACTTCTGTTCCACTGATTAGTTGTCCTCACTGTTAGGAAGTTTCTCCTTAATTCCAGGTTGCTTCTCTCCTTGATTAGTTTCCATCCATTGCTTCTTGTCTTGCCTTCTGGTGCTTTAGAAAATAAATTGATCCCCTCCTCCTTGTGGCAGCCTCTCAAATACTGGAATACTGCTATTGTGTCCCCCCTAGTCCTTCTTTTTTCTAGACTGGCCATACCCAAATCCTCCAACCATTCTTCATATGTTTTAATCTCCAGGCCTTTAATCATCCATCCATCCATCCATCCATCCATCCATCCATCCATCCATCCATCCATCCATCCATCCATCCATCCATCCATCCATCCATCCATCCACCCATCCATCTAAAGTTAGAATAATAACTGAAAAAAGTGACTTATGACTGATTTTCACACTTATGATAGTTACAACATCCCCATGGTCGTGACGATAAAAATCCAGACACTTGACAACAAATCCAGACACCGCCAACATATTTATGATGGCTGAAGTGTCCCAGTGTCATGTTATCACCTTTTGTGAACTTTGGATAAGCAAAGACAATGGAGAAGCCAGATACACTTAACGACCAGGTTGCAAATGGAACATCTGCCATGATTCACTTTACAACAGTGGCAAGACAGGGCATAAAATGAGGCAAAACTCACTTAAGAACTGTCTTACTTAGCAACAGAAATTGTGGACTCAGTTATGGTTGTACGTTGAGGACAATCTGTACCAGTGGTGGCGAACCTATGGCACGGGTGCCAGAGGTGGCACTCAGAGCCCTCTCTGTGGGCACGCGTGCCGTCGCCCCAGTCCTAGGCCTTCAGCTGGGTTTTATAAAACTTTTTCGCTTTAGGTCTCCACCGCCATGTGCAAAAAAAAAAAAAAAGGTTCAGTCAATCGGTCAATTTCAACCTCTTGCGGGGAAAAAAAAAGATCTTGCAAAGTTGGAATTGATTGATTGAACTTTTTAGTCCCACCCAGTCTGCCGTTACCACCGCAGCCATGCCCACCCAATGGACCACACCCACCCAATGGGCCACACCCAGCCAATGGCCACACCCACCCGGCACCCGACGATGCATACATGGGTTTTGGGTTGCAGTTTGGGCACTCGGTCTCTAAAAGGTTCGCCATCACTGATCTGTACTATTCCTGTTGCAAGTGTGCAAACAAGAGGCATTTCCAATTGTCAACTCCATTCAGAAGCGTAAACAATGTGATTATTCAGCCCAGTTCCTTAATCCATATCAGGACATCTATTTAATTCAAATATTTATTCTATTTGCCTGCAAACTAAATTTTAGAACTGATGTTGCACAGCATAATGGGATGATCTGGGGACAGAGAGAGATGAATCCTCTAGTATTGTGGCTGTTTACTATTATTTTCGATTTGTTTCAGTTATGGAGGGGAAAAAAAATGAATGCGACTAACTTTTTATTAAGATTTGTCCCAAATAGAAACTCACATATCCTTGCTACAGTTATGGAAGTCTGCTTATATCTCCTTTATGGATCAAATGATCTGTTTGTTAGGTCCTAATTGTAAAACCCATTGTCAAAGAAGATGGTGATGGAAGTTTTTCTGTGGCTTTTAACTAGACATAGTGATGTGTCCATCTAGAGACCAAGATGTGGACATCTCTAGACATTTATAGACTCATTCATATGAACTGGGCAATCTTTCCCTCTGTCTCAATTAAATCACTATAATTAGCTTGTTGTAGTGGTTAAGTCTCGTGTTTAGAAACCATACGTTTGATCTGCCGCACTCATGAAAGCAAGCTGGTTATACTTTGGGCCAATCACCAGGAGACGGTAAGTTCTAGTCCCACCTTAGGCATGAAAGCCAACTTGGTGACTTTGGGCCAATCCCCAGGAGACGGTGAGTTCTAGTCCCACCTTAGGCATGAAAGCCAACTTGGTGACTTTGGGCCAGTTACTCTCTCTCAGCCCAACCCACCTCACAGGGTTATCGTTGTAGGGAAAATAAGATGAAGAAGCTATGTTGGATATGTTCACCATTTTGAGTTATTTGTATAAATAAAAAGGCAAGATAAAAATAATGGAATGAATGAATGAATGAATGAATACATACATACATACATACATACATATACACATACATACACACATACACACATACACACATACATACATACATACATACATACATACATACATACATACATACATAACCCTCAGCTTCCTACTCTGTTGGGTGGGCTTAGTATCTAAGCACATTTTCTCCATTTTCCTGGCTCAGCTCCAATGATGGATCATAACAGAATAACAGAGTTGGAAGGGACCTTGGAGATCTTCTAGTCCATCCCACTGCTCAAGGACAAGATCTATCAGTACCTGTTTGATGTTTGGCTTGTTTACAAATACATCAAACATGGATCTGTGTGCCACTAATAATCAGGGGTGAAATTGCCAATAGAGGCATATAGATATAAGTAAAAGAAAGAACACTGGTGAAATACAGGTAGTCTGGTCATACAACAGTTTGTTTAGTGACCATTGAAATTTACAACGGCACTGAGGAAAGTGACTTATGACCATTTTTTCACACTTACGACCATGGTCAGGTGATTAACATTCAGATGCTTGGCAACTGATTCGTATTTATGACGGTCGCACTATGACTTGGGGGTCAGGTGACCGGCTTTTGCGAACTCCTGACAAGCAAAGTCAATGGGGAAGCCGGATTCACTTAACAATGGGGTGACTGACTTAACAACTGCAATGATTCACTTAACAACTGTGGCAAGACAAGTCGTAAAAATGGGGGGGAACTCACTTCACAAAGGTCTCACTTAGCGACAGAAATGTTGGGCTCGATTGTGGTCGTAAGCCGAGGACTACCTGTATCAGACCATAGACGGACACTTTCCAGGGCACTTTGATTTCTTATTTTGTCGTTCCTTTCTTATCTGGGTTGGAAAACACACACACACACACATCGACAAATAAATCAAATGCCACTTTATTAATGCACTTGACGTCACCGACCCAAGCTGACATGCAGAGCCCAAACTGTCAAAGTTATTTTTTTTCAAGCTCTCTTTAGGGAATCCAGCCCATGAGAGAGAGAGAGAGAGAGAGAGAGAGAGAGAGAGAGATGTATGTTTTTCATTAGGGTTTGCATTCAGATCTGGGCATAATTAATCCTAATGTTTCAATCTTTGCATAATAGGCTTATTTGGGAGGAGAAAATAGCCCACACATCCTCACCAAGCAAATCCCCAGGGTGGGTGGATGTTCGTTCATGTGGTACGGAAAGGAACGGTGAGCAGTTTTTTTTCACTTTCATTTTTGCTTATCTGGGGGGAAAAACACACACACACACACACACACACACACACAGAGAAAACCTGGCTAAAGATTTTTGGGGATGCTGTTATCTGCAGCTCGCACAAACGATTGCAGGAATTGGGTAGGGCCAGTCTAGAGAAAGGAAGGACTAGGACAGTGATGGCGAACCTTTTAGAGACCGAGTGACCAAACTGCAACCCAAAACCCACTTATTTATCGCCGGGTGCCAGGTGGGCGTGGCCCACTGGGTGGGCGTGGCTGTGGTGGTCATGGCAGACTGGGTGGGTGTGGCCAAGGTGGGCATGATCACCTCGATGTTGCTCATGGGGAGGGACGCTTGTGGGGGCCGGGCAGGATTGGGGGAGATCCAGGGGGTCTTTGGCAGGTGGGGCGGTGGGCAGGATGCTTGTCCCGCAGGATGAGGCAAGACAAGGTGAGGCAGGGCGAGGGTGCCATTGTCACAGGGCAAGGCAAGGCCGGGGCCGGGGCGGCTACTGCCTGACACCATCGGCCCCCGCACACAGAGGCCAGCGAGCGCATGGGTGCTGGGATGCATCTGGCCATGTGGGACCTCGGCGAGTTAGCGGGCAGCTGGTTGAAGAGGGATAGTTGCCATCTCCGGGGCATGGCACGTGTGCCCACAGAGAGGGCTCTGAGTGCCGCCTCTGGCACGCGTGCCATAGGTTCACCACCACTGGACTAGGAGATGACATGATAGCAGTATTCCAGTATTTGAGGGGCTGCCAGAAAAGAAGAGGGGGTCCCCCTATTCTCCAAAGCACCTGAAGGCAGGAGAAGAAGCAACGGATGGAAACTCATCAAGGAGAGAAGCAACCTAGAACTAAGGAGAAACTTCCTGACTGTTAGAACAATTAATTAGTGGAACAACCTGCCTCCAGAACTTATGGATGCTCCATCACTGGAGGCTTTTAAGAAGAGATTGGACAACTCTTTGTCTGAAATATTATAGGGTTTCCTGCCTGAGCAGGGAGCTGGACTAGAAGACTTCCAAGGTGCCTTCCAACTCTGGTATTCTGTTATTCTTGACTCCCCCCAGTTTGAATGCTTTGAATCAGGGGTCCCCAACCCCTAGTTCGTGGACCAGTATCGGGCTGCAGCATGCCAGCAACTGGTCCACACAAACAAGGAAAGCCCCATCCACAAGATGCAGGCAGCACACAAAACCATGCCCCCTCTGGTGCATGGAAAAAACTCTCTCCACGTAACCGGTCCCTGGTTTCCAAAAGGTTGGGGACCTCTGCTTTAAATTATGCGGTCTGCAACATCCTTTCTTTGCTTGACAAGGTGGGCTGGTGTAATGTAACAGGACAAAGACTTCTTCAGCTAATGAAGTCTTGAGATATCACCAACATGAGAACTTCTGCTTGGCTTCCCCAGAGAAAGCATCCCTAATGTGTGCATTTTTCTCACCGATGCTCAATCAATCAATCAATCAATCAATCAATCAATCAATCAGAATAGAGCTGAAAGGGACCTTGGCCGTCTTCTCGTCTAACTCCCTGCTCAAGCAGGCGCCCCTATCCCATTTGAGACAAGTGGCTGTCCAGTCTTTTCTTAAAAACCTCTAGGGTTGAAGCACCTACAACTTCTGAAAGGAAGCTGTTCCACTGGTTAGTTGTTCTGAATGTTAGGAAGTTTCTCCTTAGTTCCAGGTTGCTTCTCTCCTTGATTAGTTTCCATCCCTTGCTTCTTCTCCTGCCTTCAGGTGCTCTGGAGAATAGGGGGACCCCCTTCTTCTTTGTGGCAGCCCCTCATACATTGGCACACTGCCTTCTCCTGGCCTTCAAAAGAGGAATTAAAACATAGCACTACTGCTTTGCATGGGGAGCCAAAGAACTACACAACGGTGGGTCTGGTTAGTCCCCTGAAAGCGCTCTCCTCACCTTTTAAATAATTTTATTAGTGTTCAGTTACTCTTGGCTCTTTCTAAATTTTTAAATTTTATATATACAGGTGGTCCTCAACTTACAACCATGACTGGGACCAGAATTTCTGTTGCTAAGTAAGAGGGTTGTTAAGTGAATCGTGGTTGATTTTATGACCTTTTTTTGCCATGGTTGTTGAGCGAAACACTGCAGAGAAAGAAAGAAAGAAAGAAAGAAAGAAAGAAAGAAAGAAAGAAAGAAAGAAAGAAAGAAAGAAAGAAAGAAAGAAAGAAAGAAAGAAAGAAAGAAAGAAAGAAAGAAAGAAAGAAAGAAAGAACTCCAAATTCTGCTTGCTCATCACCTTGGCTGAAAGTATTTTGTTCTTTCGTCTTTTTTTTTTCCTTCCTGGATTTCTTTTCCAGACTTTTGGCCATTTCATTGCTCCCTTTGGACCCATTTCAAATTTTCTGGAAGGAAAATGTGTGAAGGCTTCTCAAGGTACCACAAGATTGTCCTTGGGTTTCATGTAAACTGAACTCCAAGGGGGATTTGAAGGTTGTTCTTTGACTGAAACATCTGCAAACTTTTGAAGTAAGAAATATTTTTCAGGGAAATGTTATTAGCTATACCTATAATCCACCTCACTTGCTGAGATCTATATCATCTGTCTGTCTGTCTGTCTATCATCTCTCTGTCATCTTTCTATCTGTTTCTGTCTGTCTGTCCGTCTGTCTATCTCTGTCTAATATCTATCTGTCATCTCTGCTTTATTTCTCTCTCTATCTTCTACCTCTATGTCTTTATCATATCTCTATAATCTGTATCTATCATCTCTATTTATCTATCTCTCTTCAATCTCTCTGTCTATATTTATCTATATCTATTTTATCATCTTAGTTAGCTATCCTCTCTCTCTCCTTCTATCCATCTCTCTCCATCTCTATCTATCTATCTATCTATCTATCTATCTATCTATCTATCTATCTATCTATCTATCTATCTATCTATCTATCTATCTATCTATCTATCTATCTATCTATCTATCTATCTATCTATCTCTAATATCTGTCATCTCCATCTTATTTCTCTCTTTCTACCTCTGTCTCTTTATCCTCTGATATCTGTATTTATCACCTCTCTCTCTATTTATCTGTTCAATCTATCTGTCTATATCTATCTATATCTATCTCTCTTTCATCTTAGTTAGCTATCCTCTCTCTCTTTCTCCATCTATCCATCCATCTCTCTCCATCTATCCCTATCTATCTATCTATCTATCTATCTATCTATCTATCTATCTATCTATCTATCTATCTATCTATCTATCTATCTATCTATCTATCTATCTATCTATCTATCTATCTATCTATCTATCTATCTATTGGCAGCTATGGAGACGACTTAAAACTGGGCAAAGACAATAAGAGTTATATAAACAAGATCATTCTTTAAGCCAGAGAAATATCAAAAAAAGATGACAAAGAAGCTCAAGGGTGATTCCTCCCTTATTCATTACAGTAAAAAAGGGAAATCAGAAAAAAAAACCAGACAGACTTTCAAGATTCTATTATTATAGCCTAGATCAATAAAATATAGTTCCAGTCAGATTTATGGAATTTATTTCCTAGCTTGACCTACTTTGAAGGGCTAATACAGGGGTCTTCAAACTCGGCCCTTTTATGACTTGTGGACTTCAACTCCCAGAATTCCTCAGCCAGCGTGCCTGTTTGAAGACCCCCTGGGCTAATATCTTCCTATCTCTGAGAAAGTGTATCAAAATATCTTATTTTCAGTTTTGGGGAGCTTTTGGGAATTTGGTGATGATGTAAGAAATTCACCAGAGCTGAATTATAGAGTTGAGTTATTACTGAGGTGAGGAGGAATTACACAAAATAGCTATAATAAGACTTCCAGGTCTTTGACACACCTTTTAGCCAACTAGTTTAGTCAAAAACTGATCAACACTGGTGTTTCCCAAATTGAAATCAGAGGAAACACAAACAGGGATTATGAAAGAAAGAGGAATAAGAATAAGAGTTTTATGGTTTGCCCACTTGTGTTTTTCACTTGAGAATTGGGACATCGGGATAAGATGATGGCTTGGAGATATGAAAGATCCATTTGGGTTCAAATAACAGAAGACCATATATATATATATATATCCACTTAGTTGGATATTCTAGCCTTCCTTCCTCTCTTCCCTGACCATGGAAATTTCATCTCTGATGGTATACCTGAAGATTAGTCCCTCATCATTAAGTTGGACCTTAAAATAGCAAGATGGGAAGGATCTAGAACATGGAACACAGAATAGTAGAGTTGAAAGGGACCTTGGAGGTCTTCTAGTCCAAGCCCGTGCTCGAGCAGGAGACCTTATACCATTTCAGTTAAATGAGTGCCCCGTCTCTCTTTGAAAGCCTCCAGTGGTGGAGTAGTCACAACATCCACAACCCACAAGAAAATTGAGTCATTTGAGCTATGGTGCTGAAGAAGGCTTCCGAGTATTCCTTGGACAGCAAGCATAACATCAGACATGTCTCTGGAAGGCAAAATCACAAAATTACATCTCAATTGTTTTGGCCATGTCATTGGACAAAGCAATTGTGCTTGCAAGAACAAGCACAAGCACAAGAACGGACTGCAGGCTAAAACATATAAACAATGGTTGCTGGAATTGGGTATGTCTAATTTAATGAAAAGAAGGACTAGGGATGACATGATAGCAGTGTTCCAATATCTCAGGGATTGCCCCAAAGAAGAGGGAGTCAAGCTATTCTCCAAAGCACCTGAAGGCAGGACAAGAAGCAACAGATGGAAACTAATCCATGAGAGAAACAACCTATAACTAAGGAGAAACTTCCTGACAGTTAGAACAATTAACCAGTGGAACAACCTGCCTCCAGAAGCTGTGAATGTTCCAACACTGCACGTTTTTAAGAAGAGATTGGACAACCATTTGTTTGAAATGGTATAGGGCAGTGGTGGCGAACCTATGGCACCGGTGCCAGAGGCGGCACTCAGAGTCCTCTCTGTGGGCACGCGCGCCATCGCCCCAGTCCTAGGCCTTCAGCTGGGTTTTATAAAACCTTTTCGCTTTAGGCCTCCCCCGCCGTGTGCAAAAAAAAAAAAAAAGGTTCAATCAGTCAATTTCAACTTCTCATGGGAAAAAAAAGATCTTGCAAAGTTGGAATTGATTGATTGAACTTTTTAGTCCCACCCAGTCTGCCGTTACCACTGCAGCCACGCCCACCCAATGGGCCACACCCACCCGGCACTTAACGATGCATAAGTGGGTTTTGGGTTGCAGTTTGGGCACTCAGTCTCTAAAAGGTTCGCCATCACTGGTGTAGGGTTTCCTGCCTGAGCAGGGGGTTGGACTAGATGACATCCCAGATCCCTTCCAACTCCTCCACTCCACTCCACTCCACTCCACTCCACTCCACTCCACTCCACTCCATTCCATTCCATTCCATTCCATTCCATTCCATTCCATTCTATTCTATTCTATTCTATTCTATTCTATTCTATTCTATTCTATTCTATTCTATTCTATTCTATTCTATTCTATTCTATTCTATTCTATTCTATTCTATTCTAAAGTTAGCAGTAAAAGGAAACCAGGCCACCAAAGAACAAAGTGACTGGACACCATCAAAGTTGACACCAGCCAGAGCCATAGAACAACTCAAAGAAGCAGTGCAAGATGGGAAGAGGTGGAGAGACCTGGCCCATAAAATCACCAAGAGTCAAACAGAACTAAATGGATAATATCATCATCAAGTTGGTCTAGTTAGAATCAAAACTGACACATCAGCTATGCTTGAGCAAAGGTCTAACTTAACTTACAGAGAGACTTGTATCTCTCAGAATAGACTACAACAAAGAAGAGATTCAATCAATTGTTTGGACTTCATTAACAGCAGGTCATATCTGAATTCCTGCTGTAATATGTCTATCCAGCTAATATTACAGTCATAAATTCAGTCTAAGTTCAGGACATATCATAAATTAGTGAAGGAATTAGCATCAGAAGGAGGAGACAAAGTCAGATGTCAGACGATAAGCTGATTCCAAAGCTATCACAGTATAGATAGTCCTCAACTTACAATTACAGTATAGGTAGTTCTCAAAATTTCTGGTGCTAAGCAAGACAATTGTTAAGTGAGTTTTGCCTCGTTTTACAACCATTCTTGCCATGGCAGTTGTTCAGTTAATAAGTAAATCTGGCTTTACCCATTGACTTTGCTTGTCAGAAGGTTGTAAAAGGTGTAAATATGAACATTTGGATAGATAAATGATGGATAGAGAGTAAAAGAATTGAAATGGAAATGGGCTGGTAACATAGCAAGAAGAACTTGGTCCAGGTGGACCAAGGCAGCCATAGAATGGATCCCAGTTGATCAAAAGCGTCCATGAAAGAGACCTAAAATAAGATGGAGCAACAACATCAGCAAGTATGGCGGGTGCAACTGGCAAAAGAAAGCTCAGGACCATACAGGTGGAAGAGGCCTTCATCCTGTAGTGGCTAAAATCATGATGGTGATGATGATGATGATGATGATGATGATGATGATGATGATGATGATGATGAGGAGGAGGATGAGGAGGTAGTATGAGGGAGAAGAGGAGGAGGAGGAGGAGTGGAGGAGAGATAGCTAGATAGCTAGATAGATAAGAGTAGATTTAGATAGATATATAGATAGATAGTTATAGATAGGTATTAGATAGATATGTAGGTAGTAGGTAGTAGGTAGGTAGGTAGGTAGGTAGGTAGGCAGGCAGGCAGGTAGGTAGGTAGGTAGGTAGATAAAGACAGACAGACAGACAGACAGACAGACAGACAGACAGACAGACAGACAGATAGATAGATAGATAGATAGATAGATAGATAGATAGATAGATAGATAGATAGATAGATAGATAGATAGATAGATAGATAGATAGATATAATGGAGAGAGAGAGAGAGAGAGAGAGATGTAGGTAGGTAAGTGGGTGGGTGGATGGATGGATGGATGGATGAATGAATAAATGAATGAATAAGCTGTCTTATTGACAAGGCAATTTTGCAGATTACATAAAGGTTTGTTACATCACTGTCTTGTTCCAAGAAGTTCTAAATACAGATCCTTTTGCTTTATGAATTCTGTCTTGAAAATTGAGAAGCAGTTTATAGGGGGTTTTTTTTTGTCATTGGGAAGAGGCAGGGATGGGGTGGGAGGATAGAAAAGATACTGACGGGGAAGAGGCTTCTGAGAGATGAAAGGAGGATGAAGGCAATAAGGAAGTTCATGAAAAGAGGAAAAAAAAAAACACTTTTTTCCCCTTCCATCCCTTGCAATTGGTTATAAATGAAAAAAAGACGAGCAGAATGTTTTTAATGAAACCAATAAAAATGCAAAGGAAGATTTAATGTTGAAAGTAACGATAAATCAAAAGTGACAGATTCAAATGCAATATTACACCAGCAGCTTGGGGAAATAAATTCATCCTTGGGACAGATGGGTTTGCTGTAAAAAGAGGAAAGAGGAAGAGGAAGAGGAAGAGAAGAGAAGAGAAGGAAGGAGGAGAGGGAGAGGAGAGGAGGAGGAAGAGGAAGAGGAAATGGAGAGGAGGAGGAGGAGGAGGAGGAGGGGAAGAGGAGGAGGAGAAATGGAGAAAAGGGGAAAGAAGAAGGAGAAGGGGAGGAAAAATGTGTATTTTGTTTGTTGGTTTAATTTTTATAGAAACAAAATAAGTGCCAATATGATTGATCTTGATGTTCCAAAATTATTCTAACACTCCGAGGTGTTCAAATTTAAAACAGAAAAGTTAAAAAAATGAGAGATTTTGTGTCTTTCTTAATAATAAACACACAACATTGGCATTTGTTTGTGTGTTTGTTTGTATGTTTATTTCTTTAGATACTGCCCATCTGTCCATCAAACAACTCAAAGTGGCTTGAGATCAGACAAAAAACATACAATAAATGGGGGAAAGCTTAGAGAAGAAAATATTTGAAGGTTTGTGTTACACAAAACAACGAGTTGAGATCCTTGTCTTGGAGTCATGGAGGTGTTGAAGGTTGACATTTGAGATGGTTTGAACATTTCTGGAGAAGACTTCTAAGGTCCTTTCCAACCCTACGATTCGAATTTGAGGAATTCCAGAAGGGCGTATGGAATCAGTGGAATCTCATGCCTTAACCACTTGACCATCTGGCTCTATACACAATATACAATTATACAAACATATTGAATACAAAATAAATAACATTATGAAGAATGAGGAAAGATTAAAAAAATACAGGAAATGTATTGATCGATGCATATACCAAATTTTGGCACTTGGCAACTGGCATATATTGATGTTAATTGCAGCATCCAGGGTTCCTGTGAGGATTGCTCACAACTGTCCACAAATCCTCCCTCCTCAGAAACATCACCATTTTTAGGCTCCATGAGATATAATCCATCTCATTAAGATGAGCCAAAGGAAATCCTCCTTCTGTTCCTGTAATAGATAGCATTGTGCTGTTTACACAGGCCAATCATCCTCAAACTTTCTCAGCCTCACAAAAGATTTTTCACCGTCTCATCTGACTGTCCTTTAAACTTTAGAGGAAGTTTACTACTGGTGTTTCGGTGAGCGTCTGGGCCAATAACCTGTCAAGGAATTGCACAGTAGCTGTCCAGATGAAGTCGGAGACATTGACACAAACTTGTAGTTTCTTTATTTAAATATATATTTATATTTAAATTGACAGCAATCTTTCTCATTATCCAGAAAGAAACAAAGAAAAAATAGTCAGGAACACAGGAACATCTTGAGGTAAATCAAACAATATACAAATAGTCAGGAACACAGGAACATCATGAGGTAAATCAAACAATATACAGATAATCAGGAACACAGGAACGTCTTGAGGTAAATCAAACAATATACAGATAATCAGAAACACAGGAACATCATGAGGTAAAACAAACAATATACAAATAGTCAGCAACACAGGAACGTCTTGAGGTAAATCGAACAATATACAGATCACACACAGAAGAAAAAGGCGGGAAAAAGGGAAAAAAACCCTTTATACTTACAGCAACCAATCATAGTGTAGATTACCTCATACATGAGTCAGCACTTTCTAACTAATCAACTACAACTGTGTATTCTTGCCTATTGTACACTTTACAGTTCCAGCTACTAAATTCAATAATCTCACACACAACTTCTGGAGGCAATTGGTTCCACTGATTAATTGTTCTAACTCTCAGGAAATTTCTCCTTAGTTCTAGGTTGCTTCTCTCTTTGTTCAGTTTCCATCCATTGCTTCTTCAGATGCTTTAGAGAATAGGTTGACCCCCTCTTATTTGTGGCAGCCCTCAAACATCAGAAGACTGCTATCCTGTCACCCCTAGTCCTCTTTTTCATTAAACTTGACATACCCAATTCCTGAAACCGTTCTGTGTATGTTTTAGCTGCAACTCAGTGTTGCTTTCTAGCTTTATTGGTGGAGAAAAAAAAAGGGGGGGAGATGAAAACCGAAGCGAATAAACTTTGCAGAAGAGTTTGCATCTCCGTTTAGCATCCTGTAATGTGCAACCATCAACAGTAGCTTATCTTATAATAGATCTTGCCAGAGATAGGAAAAGGGAAAGTGGCAAAAAAATGGAAACACATTATGAGAAGGAAAAATGTCTATGGGAACAATATGTCTTAGAGTCTAATTGCTCTGTGTTTTATAGAACTTGATCATTAGGGTATCTTGCTTATGGTACCACAGAGATGTAATAGCGAAATAAAGCAACAGCCTATTAAGCAGAAAGTTTAAATATAGCTACGGGGACTGATATTTCATGACAATTTGACAGATGTCTAGGAGTGATCACTACTTCCTTCATCACTAATTACAAAATCATTTGTCTTAAGGAAAGGACAAAAGAGAAGTAATTATGAAAAACACGATTCTTGGGGAGATTAAAAAAAGAGAGAGAGAGGGAGGGAGGGAGAGGGAGATAACATTGGTTTAAAGCACTGAAATGATCATAACCATTTACAATCATTATTAGTTTAGTTGGGCCAATGACAGCTCTGTGTTCAAAGCTGGGTGAAGAAGAATTTCCTGCGCCCAAGAAATACGGGAAAAAGAAAATAAAAGTAAGGGGAAAAAATATGCACTACATTTCTGGTGATGCTAAACTCATCCGACGGCTCTGGGGGGTTTCTTTGATATACAGTTCATTAAAATGTCCAACCGACAATGAATTTGAATGAAAACACACAAATGTTTTAATTATACATTCCTTTTTAATTACACTAATGACTTGTAATGTGTTTATGTTGCTTTAGAGTTTAATTTCTACTCTTAGATTAGGTGGTTGACTTAAGGATTCTGCTTCTTTCAAGAAAACATCAATGTTTGATCAGGAGTTAATCCCGAAATATTAAAGCAGTGGGATTTTTTGAGGAATACTAATGGAAGCGATTTCTCCATTGCTGAGTTTTCTGTTCAGATGCTTAAGAGCAAAAGATACTCATGAATAATTTGATGGGATGAGGCAAATATTGAGAAACAGAGAGAGAGAAAAACAGAAAAAAGAAAACAGAATTATAATTAGTGGAACTAGATAGATTTACTGGAGACCAATGTGAATACAATAAGAGGATAAGAATAGAAAGTCAATACAGCATAAGGAAAATGTATGTACTAAAATGTTATCAGTAATCAGAAATTTCTGAAGATGACTTACAGGTCTTCATAACAAATTTATTGTACCAATAAAGGAGAATATTTGTAGCTGAGGGTTGAATTGTGGGTTCCTTGGTGCTCTCTGAGCTTGGTTGTTTTCTTGCAGATGTTTCATGACCCAACTAGGTAACATCATCAGTTTTAGAAGGAAGTGGGGTGTGTGGAGTGGGGAGGAGGAGGGAGGTAGAAGAGGAGGAGGAGGAGGATGATGGAGGAGGTAGTAGACAACGATGACTGTGGGTTCCTTTGGTTCCTCTCCTGAGCTTGGTGTTTCTTGCAGTTATTTTCATTACAATTAGTACCATCATCAGTTTTTAGAAGGAAGTGGGGTGTGTGTAGTGGAATGGAATATGATGAGAGGAGGAGGGGGAGGAGGAGGAGGACTTATGATCCTTGGTGCCTCTTGATTTGTTTGTTTTCTTGCAGGTATTTCCATTACCCTAACTAGGTAACATCATCTCGTTTTAGAAGGAAGTGGGGTGTGTGGAGTGGAGGAGGAGGAGGGGAGGAAGAGGAGTAGGGGGAGGAGGAGGAGGAGGAGGAGGAGAACAATGACTGTGGGTTCCTTGGTTTTCTCTGAGCTTGGTGGTTTTCTTGCAGACATTTCATTACCGAACTAGGTAACATCATCAGTTTTAGAAGGAACTGGGGTGTGTGGAGTGGAATGGAGAAGGAGGAGGAGGAGGAGGAAGAGGAGGAGGAGGAGGAGGACTGTGGGTTCCTTGGTTCTCTCTGAGCTTGATGGTTTTCTTGCAGACTTTTCATTACCCAACTAGGTAGCATCATCAGTGTAAAAGGGAAGTGGGTTTGCTCTCATTTTATATATTAGTGGCTTGCCACGGCTGTGATATTGGGAGAGGTCCTGTTGATTCCTTGTTTGGGCTGTTGTTTACTGCTAGCTTGTTTGTCTATTTTGGTAGTACCTTAATTGGGATATTGTTTACTTCTTGACTGATGGTTAATCTTGGTATTAATCTCTGCTTATCTGGGTGTTGGTTGCTGGTGAGGAGGTGTTTTGGTCTTTTTGCTTCCTTTTTGCCTTTTTTATTTCTCCTAGTAGCTTCATGGAGATTGTTGCACACTATAAGGGATATGGCTGAACCATGAGGAACTCCACAGCAGAACAACCATGGTGCTCAGCAGCTGGTACCAAACATCTTTCCCAACTACAAGAGAAAGATGGGAAAATTCATGTTCTTTAATTTTCATTGGAAGGTGTTTTTCCCCCCCTCACATTCTATTTTGTGATGAGTTACGTTACTGCGATGAGAGGAGAGAAGAGAGAAAACTAACCCTATTGGCATCTTCTAGTGAAAACCATAGTTTTCCATTTTTTGCTCTCAACTTTCCAGAAAGGTGGAGTAAGATAAATAGAGCAATATCCATAGATTACAGTCAATAAAACCTAAATACTTTTTTTTAAGGAAAGGAAGAAAACAGATGTCTTACATGTAATGCATACACCAGCTACCTTATTTATCAACATAGACTATGCAAAATGAGTTCCACAAGGACATTTCATAAACCTATATTTACTTGTGGAAAATACTTGACTGTGTGTATATGTCGGTAGGTGTGTGTGTTAAGAGGGCACAGGAATGCAAGTAGCAATTTTGGAATGAAACATCAATAAATACTCAGAAAAGGTCGGATGAGATGAAGATGACAATGTGGCTGAGAAACACAGAATATAGAACATAGAATAAATAGGGTTGGAAGGGACCTTGGAGGTCTTCTAGTCCAACACACTGCTCAAGCAGGAGGCCCTAAGCAGGAAATAAGAGTAATTCCATCAAACATTCCCACATTTTTGATATCCATGGAAAAAACCATTGCATAAGCCCTGCCAAAATGTTATCTTGCATAATGTTTTCTTACATAAAAGTTTTGAGAAAAAGTTGGAGAATAAAATACCTAAAGCACAATGAGTGACACTAGAAGGCATGAGACTCTTGAAACTAATGGAAAATAATATTTTTTAAAAAAAACTATACCATTTCAGACAAATTGTTGTCCAATCTCTTCTTAAAAACTTCCAGTGTTGGAGAGCCCACAACTTCTGGAGACAAGTCGTTCCACTGGTTTATTATTCTCACTGTTAGGAAGTTTCTCCTTAGTTCTAGGTTGCTTCGCTCCTTGATTAGTTTCCATCCATTACTTCTTGTCCTGCCTTCAGGTGCTTTGGAGAATAGCTTGACCTCCTCTTCTTTGTGGCAGCACCTTAGATTTTGGAATACTGCTATCGTGTCACCCCTAGTCCTTCTTTTCATTAAATTAGACATATCCAATTCCTGCAACCATTCTTCATATGTTTTAGCCTTCATTCCCCTAATCATCTTTGTTGCTCTTCTCTGCATTCTTTCTAGAGTCTCAACATCTTTTTTATATCATGGTGACCAAAACTGGATGCAGTATTCCAAGTTTGGCTTTACCAAGGCCTTATAAAGAGCTACTAGTAATTCACATGATCTTGGTTCTATCCCTCTGTTAATGCAACCTAGGATTGCATTAGCTTTTCGGGCAGCTGCAGCACACTCTTGGCTCATATTTAAGTGATTGTCCACTAGGACTCCAAGATCCCTCTCACAATTATTACTATTGAGCCAGGTGCTACCTATTCTATACCTGAAAGTTTGGTTTTTCTTGTTTAAATGTAGATCCTTACTTTTTTCAGCATTGAATTTCCTTTTGTACGATAGGTCCCAGTGTTCAAATCTTTCGAGATCCTTCTGTATCTTGAGCCTATCTTCTGGAGTGTTGGCTATTCCTGACAGCTTGGTATTGTCTGAAAATTTGATGAATTCCCCATCTATCCCCTCATCTAAGTCATTGATGAAGGTATTGAAGAGAAGATTCCATGAGTTCCTCAAACCTTAGAGAGAAGCACCCTTGGAAAATATTAATTACTGGATCTTGAACATGGTGTTGGAGAGAATGAATCCATTTCTGAACCTGGCATTAAAGAATCATCTGGAGAGAAGGCGAGAAATCCATACGGGTGGCCTTCAGAGTTGATTAGAAATGCCTAAGGCAGTGGTGGCGAACCTATGGCACGGGTGCCAGAGGCGGTACTCGGAGCCCTCTCTGTGGGCACACATGCTGTTGCCCCAGCCTTGCCTCCGCCTGCGACCCCCTCCTCACCAGCAGCCTCCCAAGCATGGCCCACGCAGAGCAGCGCAGCCAAGGACATGGCAGCCAGGCAGCGTAGACAAGACTCTGCCCTCACACCCCAATGCGCACAGTTGATGCTGCAGGGCGTGGGCAGAAGGCGTGGCCGCCATGGCATTACTGGGCTGCCTGGGAGATCTGCGGTGGGCCCTGGAGGCGGTGAGTGGCCCTGCAGGCAGGCAGGGTGGGGCGAAACGAGGGCGGGGCAGGGGGCGGGGCCAGTTTTTGGGCACTCAGTCTCTAAAAGGTTCGCCATCACTGGCCTAAGGAATAGGTGAATATCTCCTTTTGCTTTTGAGGTGGTTTCTTCTCATTGCAGTCTTATTCCTTTCTCCAAGCTTGTGCATTTATTCTCAAAGATTTTATGAAAATTCATAAGCCTATGCAGGTTTTCCAAGAAGGGCATATTTGCACTGTTCCAGTTTTGAAGGTTTGTTTAAGGCATTTGGAAACATTCATCTATTTCAGTTTCTCTTTCTCCTTTTGCTAGTATTGGCAACTCCTCCATTTTATTTTGCTTCAGCATCATTCCTGGGATATCATTATAAATTAAAACAACAACAAGAACAAAGAAGAAATATTACTCTGTATTAAGGGAATCATTAAATTCTGCCCATTTTCCAAACTCCAGAGTCAGCATTCATGTCTGTAGATCAGGGATCTCCAAACAATGCAACTTTAAAACTTGTGGACTTCAATTCCCAGCAACTCCCATGCTGGCTGAGGAATTCTGGGAGTTGAAGTCCACAAGTCTTAAAGTCGTCGTGTTTGGAGAGCCCTGCTATACATCATAATCTATAGGGAAAGGTATTTAAACAGAAAACCAAATATTGAATAAATATAAATATACCAAATAAATATGGGGCAAATATCTGGGGTTTCAGATTACCACCTTTCAATTCTTTATCTTCTGTACACCTATTTTTCTTCTTCTTTCTGTTTCACCTTCCTTCTTTACTTTTTCCCTCTTTCCCACGTGACACTTCGGGTGTTTGTTTACCATGTCAAGAGGTGTATTTCCTTCTAAACCAGTTGAAGGGTAATTTGTGCATTTGTTTGTTCAATAACTTAATGGAACGTGTAAGTGTTGAAGGAGGCAAAAAAAAAAAAAAGCATTTCAATAAAACCAACAAAATTATGAGCAGGCAAAATTCAATGCCATCCCGATCTCAATATGGACACCGAGAAATGCCGTCCTAATTTATTCAAGGGATTAGAGAGAGAGACTAGATGAGGTACTAGTCAGTTACAATTGTACAAATTCAAGCTAAAACAGTACAAATCAAATTGAAAGAGGTCAAAAGCATTGCCATGGGCTAGGATCATTATTGTTGACGTCAGCTTTTTTGAGGTAGACTATGTGAAGATGTAAAAGCAGGGATTCCCAAAATGTTATTGATAGGTAGACCTCGACTTGAAACTATAATTAGATCACAATTAGAGATAGATCATTTCTATCTCAGCTACCTCTAAATTTATTTATTTCTCTAGGTCAGGAATGATGAGTTTTGCTTTTTTGTCAGTGACTCTCTGTCTCTCTCTCTCTCTGTCTGTCTCTCTGTCTGTCTCTCTCTCTGTCTCTCTCTCTCTCTCCGTTAATTTTTCATTTCCTCTCCAAATTCACTTTTTTCCCCAATGAAACTATTGTAATTAAATCTCCTTCCTTCCTTCCTTCCTTCCTTCCTTCCTTCCTTCCTTCCTTCCTTCCTTCCTTCCTTCCTTCCTTCCTTCCTTCCTTCCTCACTAATTTTTAAAGTATATCCATATCCACGTTTTCTCTCCTCTCTGTATGCCATTTGCATTTTGGAAAAAGTTCAAAGAAGAGCAACTAAGATGACTAAAGGACTGGAGACTAAAACCTATGAAGAACATTTGCAGAAACTGGGTTTGGCTAGTCTAGAGAAAAGAAGGACTGGGGAGGGGGGGACATGATAGCTGTGTTCCAGTATTTGAGAGGCTGCCATAAAGGTCCTTTCCAATATCATCATCATCATCATCATCATCACCATCATCATCATCATCACCATCATCATCATCATCATCATCATCATCATCATCATCATCATCATCATCATCATCATCATCATCATCATCATCATCATGATTATTATTAACAACCTAGAATTAAAGAGAAACTTCCTAACAGTGAGAACAATCCAGAAGTTGTGGGTGCTTCATCACTGGGGTTTTTAAAGAAGAGACTACACTTGTCTGAAATGGTATAGGGTTTCCTGTTTGAGCAGGGGGCTGGACTAGAAGACCTCCAAGGTCCCTTCCAACTCTGTTATTCTGTTATTGTAGAACAGCTTGCCTCTAGAAGTTGTGGGTGCTCCAACACTGGAAGTTTTCAAAAAGAGATTGGACAGCCATTTGTCTGAAATGGTATAGGGTCTCCTGCTTGAGCAGGGGGCTGGGCTAGAAGGCCTCCAAGGTTCCTTCCAGCTCTGTTCTATTCTGTCCTGTTCTGTCCTATTCTTTGTACAATCTGTGGGGCCAGGCGAAACCTCTGGGTGAGATTTCATTGCCCTGTTGAAGGACTGTGGATTTCAGCAGATTTCAGAAGCTCGGGGCTGCGAGAGAGAGAAGCTGCCAGTGTTTCAAATAGGTAGGTGCTATATGTAGTGGAAAAATAATACAAATTGGATCCTTAATCTCTCAGTCGATTGTACTAAATACCAGATTAGGTTGATTGTTATGTTGAATTACCCTTGTTATTTGATTATAGACCAGCTTAGGGATTCGTATAATAATAACACAGTGACAAGTTTTAGAAAGAGTTGATATTATATTCTGAACAATGGATAGTGCTGCCCAACCGCATAGAAACACACATTTTTTCCAGAGTCCCTTTCATGTTAAGTGAACCACTGGAGTTGGTCAGTGAATCAGGCAGTCATTGAACAGATCCGGATTCCCCTCCTCCTCCCCCCATTGACTTTGCTTATCCAAAGCCAGCTGAGAAAGTCACCATGACCCCAGGATGCTGAAACCATTAAAAGTACATACCAGTTGCCAAGGATCTTACTTTGATCCCATGCATGTAGGGATGCTGTGATGGCCACAAGTGAGAGGAATGGTCGTAAGTCACATTTTTCAGGGCTGTTGTAACTTTGAATGATCACTAATGAATGGCTGCCAAGTCAAGGACCACCGATAAAAGATTAAGGGCTAAACTTATGTTGATAGTCCTACCAAATTTGCTACTACAGTTTTGAGGTCAGTTGGGAACTGGGTCTTCAGAAGCCCTGGAAGCTTCCTTGGTCCCCATAATGTCAACGCTGTTAACATTGGATGTTTTTGCTTTGACAACATATGGAGTTGCAACCATTTTCCTTCTGGTGTTTTACTCTTAGAATTAGAGTTAGAATTAAATGATACTGGGGGGGGGGAGGAGAAGGAATGTGCATGGGAGTTTAGTTAGAACTTCGATATTGTAACTAGTGTGAGAACCAAGGTTTTTTGAAATAAGAGATGATAAGAAATGGCGGGTTGGAGCACTGGAGGGAGAGCCTGCATTTCAAACTAATTGGAGAATGTGATTTATGACTGTTAATTGGAGGAGGGAATTGTGCTTTGATACTATGTGTTCGGGGGAGGGGAATTCAGATTTTGGCTTTGACCGTGTAAGTGCCGAAGTTATGCTACTCTAATAAAGATTCTTTAAGGTAAACAATGCCTCGAAGTTCTTTGAAGAGTTTCATCTGTCAGAACCATGACACATAACTTATGACAATCATCCAATCCTCTTCTCCTGCTCGTGAAGGAACAAGGCCAGAAGAGATGCAAGCATCTAGGCTGACCACAGAGTGTCTATGGAGAGTCTCAATCATCCAGGTCATGATTGTCTCAAAGGTGCTTTTCCCAAAGGCAACTGGACTTTCTTGGTTTTTGTTTTTTTTTGTTTTTTTCCTTGAAAAGTTAGAACTGAAGTAGCCTCTTGGATGAGAAGTAAAATGTTTTCAAGGGGAAAAAAACTCCAGTTGCTTTTGGGAAAAGCACCTTTGGGTCGACCACGGAGATATGGAAAGGGAACTCTTGGGTGCCATCTAGTAGCCACACAGATTTGGCCAGTCTGAACATGGTAGTCCTAAGAGTGTCTTCTGTGAAGAAGGAGCAGGAGGTCTCTAACGGCTGTATGGCTCATGTAACACCCCTTCTGCATGAGCTGCATTTGTTACCGGTGTGTTTCCAGATGGAATTCAAGATGCGGGTGGTTACCTTTAAAGCACAATGTGGTTTGAGACTGGGGTACCTGAGGGAACTGTCTTTTTTCAAGAGTCTCTACCTGTCCAAGTAGGTTAAGCAGAATGGACATGTTAAGGTAAGGTAAGGTAAGGTAAAGTAAGGTAAGGTAAGGTAAGGTAAGGTAAGGATAGGATAGGATAGGATAGGATAGGATAGGATAGGATAGGATAGGATAGGAGATAGGATAGGATAGGATAGGATAGGATAGGATAGGATAGGATAGGATAGGATAGGATAGGACAGGACAGGACAGGACAGAATAACAGAGTTGGAAGGGACCTTGGAGGTCTTCTAATCCAGCCCCCTGATCAAGCAGGAGTCCCTATATCATTTTAGGATAGGATAGGATAGGATAGGATAGGATAGATAGGTAGTGATAGGGACAGGAAGGACAGGACAGGACAGTATCAGGCAGGACAGGACAGGCCAGGGAGGGGAGGGGGAGGGAGGATCAGGAGAGGAGAGGAGAGGGAGGGGAGGGGAGGGGAGGGGAGGAGAGGGATGGGAGAGGAGAAGGAGAGGAGAGGATGAGGAGAGGGGAGAGGGAGAGGAGAGGGGAGAGGAGAGGAGAGGGGAGGGGGAGGGGAGGGGAGAGGAGAGGAGAGGAGAGGATAAGATAACCTTTATTGTCATTTTTTTTACTGTGAGCACACTGGCCCACATCAAAAACAAAATTCTGTTGCCTGCTATCAAAAGAAAGTATATATCTACCCATACCCATGCAGAGCACACATATACACATGCTATATATGTACGTATACCCACTTAACAACCGAGTTACTGACTTAACAACCGCAGTGATTCCCTCATCAACTGCGACAAGAAAGGTCATAAAATGGGGGCAAAAAGCGTCACAACAAATGTCTCGCTAGCCACGTAATGTTGGGCTCAGTTGCGATCGTAAGTTAGACTTGCCTATATTTTTTCCGGTTTTATCATTTTTTTATTATTATATGTTAAAAATTTCCTGCAAAAATGTGATTTTCCAGCAAAACGTCACGGTTCTCTTTGCATATAAAGTAAAAATTGATAGAAATAAATTAGCATTACTTCTCTGGCAGTGATGACGATGCTGGAGGCATCTGGGCTTTGATCTTTGGATTTGGGGAAAATATTGCTGAGAATGTGGGGAAAAAAATACTGAAAATGATGAATAGAACGCAGGGAAGTGCAATGAAGTGGGCGGGCCGTCGTTATTTTATTTAGCTTTCCTAAAGCAGCACACAATTCCTTATCCTTCACATTCTGGTGCATCCTGCAAATTGCCCAATTCGATAAGATTTTTTTTGTGGGTGGGGTGTTGGCATTTGTCACCGAGATGTGGCTACCAGACAATAGATTATGTAAAAACTTTAATTCACTCCTGGACTTGATGCGCACCAGCCATTTTATCCAACTAAAAAAATTCCCTCGCCTGCTGCTCTGGAAAGTTGTCTTGCAAATGATCTGCTGCATAGCTTCCGAAAACACTCATTCCATCCCTCTGCTATTTGCTTGTTTGTTAGCACCAAAAGGTGACGGGGATATAAGAAACTTCCCTTCTAATTAATTTCCCTGGGGGTTTGCAACTGGAAGGAGAGAGCTGGTCGGAAAGGAAATCTCATTTTCCGTTTCTCCTAAAGAAATAGGCTAGCAAACGGCCTAATCTTTGCATTTGTCTTTTGCTATCAGTCTTGTAGTAACCCATCTGTTTCAATGGTACCTTTTTTCCTTCTTCTAACTTCTCTTTGTCTTTCCTTCCCCTTCCCGTCCCCTTCCCCTTCCCTCCTTCCCCTTCCCTTCCTCCTCCTCCTCCTCCTCCTCCTCCCTCCTCCTCCTTCTCCTCCTCCCTCCTCCTCCTCCTTCCTCCTCCGTCCCTCCTCCTCCTCCTCTCTCTTTCTAGGCACTGATGATTGTTACCTAGTTTTGGGGTAATGAATTCTGCAAAAAACAACTCGAGAGAACCAGGATCCCCTCATATCATCTCCTCCTCCTCCTCCTCCTCCTCCTCCCCTCCTCCTCTCCTCCTCCTCCTCCTCCTCACTCCTCCTCCTCCTCCTCCTCTCCGTTCTAGCACTGATGTATTACCTAGTTTTGGTATGGAAATGACTCAAAAAAAAACCACAAGCTCAGAGACACCAAGGATCCTCATATCATCTCCTTCTCCTCCTTCTCCTTCGCCTTCGCCTTCTCCTTCTCCTTCTCCTTCTCCTTCTCCTTCTCCTCCTCCGCCTCCCTCCCTTCTAGCACTGTGATATAACTAGTTTGGGATGAAAATGTCTGCAAGGAAAAAAAAAACAAGCTCAGAGAGCTACCAAGGATCCCTGATTTCATCGCCAAGCTACAATATTCCCTTTATTAGTCATCTTCCTCATCTTCCTAAGGGTCAGTTGTTAGCCTCTCTAGATTCATTGAGACACTTGTTTTTATCTGTACCCTCAGAGTGCTCCTGAATCAGAGCTAATGGGTGTGGAATCTGCTTAGGGCTGCAGACAGGACTGTGACTAAGAATAGAATAGAAGAGAATAGAATCGAATAGAATAGAATGAATAGAAAAATAGATAGATAGATAGAAATAGAATAGAATAGAATAGAATAGAATAGAATATTAATATTCATAAAAGTTTTGATGAATGTGTGATAGAGAGGAAAGCCGGGCTAATTAATGCCCACTAACCTGTCTTAATTAACAGAGGTAGAAAGGAGATATGAAAAATTATAGCGGCAAGGAAAGGGGAGGGTGGGGAGGTCAACAATCATCAGACATTAGGGAAGCTTTGGAAGTAGTCACGAGGAAGGTGATTGAATGATCGATAAATGGGGAAAATTACCCATATGGGTGCTATAAGATGTTATCACATTGAAAGAAGTTTGTTTTAACTAGTCGCGTTCTGTTCTAAATCTGTCTTTAGGGAGATCAGGAAGAGCTGAGTGGTGGAGTTAAAAGTGTCTTAGTTTTAAAGTCCTTATGTTGCCCACAAATGATCTAAATTCAACTTATCTTGAATTCGTTGACCCTTATCTGGGCCAATGACTTTATAACTTTCATTTGGGAATAGAATAGAATAGATAGAATATACTGAATAGAATAGAATAGAATGAATAGAATAGATAGAAAGATAGAATAGAATAGAATGAATGGAATGGAATGGAATGAATGGAATGGAACAGAGCTGGAAGGGACCTGGAGGTTCTTCTAGTCCCAGCCCCTGCTCAAGCAGGAGAACCTATACCAATCTCAAGACAGTGACTTTCCAGTCTCTTCTTTAAAAGACCTCCCAGTGATGGAGCACACACAAATTTCTGGAGGCAACTTTCTATTCCACGCTATTGTCCTCACTGTGGAATTTTCTCCTTAATTTCCAGGTTGCTTCTCCTCTTTGGGTCAGTTTCCACACATTGTTATAATGACAATGCTTGCATCGCTATAAATGCCTTCCAATTCCACACCACTCATTTAGAACTGAAGAAGCTTCTTGGATGATAAGCGAAATGTTTTTCAGGGAAAAAAGCAGAAAGTCCAGCTGCCTTTTGGAAAGCTTCTTTTGGGACAGGAAAACAAAGCTTCTTTTAATACGGAATGAATAATATTCCATTACGCGTGATTCAGCACGGTGCTCACTAAATCCATAATTATGAGAAATTCTAGGGCATATAACAAAACTGGTAAACAAAAAAACATTGGTGGATTCATCTGGCCATTCCTTTTCTGTATGAAACATCTGTAAATCGTTCGCATTTGAAAGCTTTGCTATCCTCCCTCCCTCCAGATAGAACATAAAGAATAGAGTTGTAAGGACTTGAGGTCTTCTAGTCCCAACCCCCTCCCTGCTCAAGCCGGGCAGGGACTCTACAAAATTTCAGACAAATGGTTGTCCTTCTCTTTCTGAAAACCTCCAGCGAACTTTCAGCAAGGCAAGTTATTCCCCATCATTGACTGCTGTCACTCTGAAGTAATTTAGCCTTAGTTCTAAGTATACTTCTCTCCTTGATTAGTTTCCATCCATTGTTTCTTGTTCCTCTTTTGTGCTTTGGAAATAGTTTTTGAACGCTTCGTCTTTCTGTTCAAGCCCCTAGGTTTTCCCCTAGTCTTTTTTTTTTTTCAATTCCAGCAAACCGTTTTCATATGTTTTAAGCCGCCACCCCCTAATCCATCTTTGAATTGCTCTTCTCTACACTCGGTCCAGAGCAGCATGTCAACTGCCGGCCCACGGGCCAGAGCGTCACGCCGAAATCGAAGAAAGTGACAAAGGGACACGCAGAGCGCGCGTGTCGGTGATGTTTGCCGGATCTGTGGCAACAATGAGTTGGTTTGGGAGATAGGAAATCGTTCCCGCTACGAGTCAACGGGGGGATAGCGTGTGGTAATGGAGGGGGGATATCACTAGATGGTGCCGGCGTGTGTGATATATTACCGATCTAAGTGGTAGCCTGGTGTTGGTAAATTGGTCGAAAGCATCCGGAATGTTTATATATATATATATATATATATTGTGTGAGGCAGAACTGGAATGCAGGTATTCCAGAGCATACTATTCCAAATCTAATTACAAACTAGAAATAAAGTTTTGGGCCCGTTAATTATGCTTTCCTTATTAAGCATATAAATTTGATGCACTAAACATCACTCAACAGTATATATTTATTTGAAAACTCATTTCTGTGAAGCAGGCTGCCTCACGCTATTGATTTAAGCATTTCTCTGATTGGCGTGATGGCTTTTTATGAAAGGCAGCTATTTAACTAACTAAATTGAAAGAAACATACTCAGGCTTTTCAAACGGTCTGTGGCAGCTTACAATTGGGAATCTACTTTAATGGGGCCGTAACCTTATTTTATTTGTTTGTTTGTTTATTTGCATCCATAACGCGTCCCTTTAAGGGGAGGAGGAGAATTTAGTCCTGAAAAAAAATGCCTCCAACCCCATAAGATGGAATTTGCTCATTGCTATCGTTGCAACCACCCGGTCTTCGACTTTGAATCGAAAATTTTTTGTGAAAAAAAATGTTCAACTTTTCATTTCAAAGGTCTGCATTTGGACTGTACTACGTTCTTGTTAAAACGAGTTCTCCTGAAAGAGCAACCCCAAACTGTTCCCAGTTTCTTCTCTTGCACCGACAAACACCATAGGTAGCTGAGTCTACATTGATAAATTACATATTGGTTAATTTGTCTATGTTAAGGTATCAGGCTAGAAAGTGGGAGCTGGTTGATTCCTAGTCTTGCCTTCCGGCACAAAAGCTGACTGGGTGACGTGGGCCAGTCCGCCAGGATCTGGTGAGTCCTAGACCCGCCTCGGCATGAAACCCTGCTTGTGACCTTTTGGACCAATCACTAGAGATGTGAGTTCTAGTCCTGGCGTCAGCATGAAGCCTGTCTGGGTTGACTTTGAACCAATCCCTAGGAGATGGTAAGTTTCTAGTCCTGCTTCAAGGCATGAAATCCTGATGGGTGACTTTGGACCAATCACTAGGAGATGGTCAGGTCTAGTCCTGCTTGGCGAAGCCTCCTGCTGGGTGACTTTGGACCATCACTCGGAGATGTGAGTTCTGTCGTCCTGCTTCAGTCATAAAGCCTGCTGGGTGATTTGTGGCCAACACCAGAGATGGTGAGTCTAGTTCCCACCTCAGGCAAATCAAGCACAGCTGGGTGACTTTGGGTCATCGCCAGGAAGATGTGAATTCTGTTCCCACATCAGGCAAGCAAGCCAGCTGGGTGACTTTGGGTCATCAACCATGGAGCTGGATGAGTTGTATCCCCTTCATTATGCACGATAAGCCTGCTGTGTGAACTTTTGGCCTAACTGTCATCTAGAGATGTGAGTTCTAGTCCTGCTTCATGCACGACCGCCTGGCTGTTGACTTTGGGCCAATCGCCAGGAGATGGCTGAATTTCTAGTCCACTGTAGCCATGAAATCAGCTGGGTGCCTTTGGCGCTCCCTTGCTCTCTCCAGCCCAACCCACCTCAAGGATCGTGTTGTTTGTGGTAATAAGAGGAGGAAGTTACTTTGGATACGGTTTATCACCTTGAGTTATTTGTAATTAAATAGGATACCCAATAAATAAACAACAACAAACAAATCAATTTCCAATGCTGGCACAGAGTCTGAGCATTTTCTTGCTGTTTCATCCCAGGATAAATTGGGAATAAAGCTTTTCTTGAAATCAGACCACTATGAACGTGTTTTTTGTGTGTGTGTGTGTGTGTGTTGTTTGTTTTGCTGTTGTGGGTGCCCCTGACATTTTCGCCGTATCATTAGAATTACATACGGCAAAAGTAAAAGAGACACAAAAAAACCTTAATAATTGCAACTTAGCCCCAAGAAAACTGCCTTCCCTGATAAACTTAAATCAGTTTGGTGCCTGAGAGGTCAAATCTCATATCGGTTTTTCCATCTTCTTCTTCTTGCCTTCGAGCTCTTATTTTTTTTTCCCTCCCCCGCTCCAATCTGACATTGAGTTTTGAGTGGAAAGCTCACATCTTGTATTTCTGAAACGAAAAAAAGTTCTCCCCACTGTACGTAAATTAGAGCACTGCCTCCTGGAAAGAACCAATTGTTATAATTCTCTGTCCATTTCAGTGGCGCTTTTTCACTCCGATGCAATCCGGGACCCTTCTTTTTTCATTTACAGCCTTTTTGGGGAGAAGGACCATAGAAATGAGAAGTCTCCTTCAAAGGAGCGAGTCAATATGGCCAGGAATTGGTTTGGACAACTTGATAGAGTAAAGAGAAGACCAGTTTGGGATAGTGGTTAAGGTGCTGCCTTAGAAACGACAAGAGTGGGAGATCATTTGTTGATTTCAAAAAGGATGGCCAGACCAGGCTTTCTCTTTGCATAATGATTCACCTGTGGAGATGGTTACCAGCATCAAATTCCTGGGTGTGCAGCTAACGAGTAGGCTGACGTGGTGAGAAACTGGTGAAGCGGGCACAGCAGCGCCTGCATTTTCTGCGCGCATGAGAAAAGCACATCTTCCTTCCCCTGTCCTGACCACTTTCTACAGGGGGACAATCGAGAGCATCCTGTCATACAGCATCACAGTCTCTGGTTGGAGGCATCACTGCTTCAGACAGAAGGCGGTGCAGAGAGTGGTGAGGATGCCGAAAAGATCATTGGCAGTTCCCTCCCTCCCATCCAGGACATAGCACAGAAGCGTTGCTTGAGCAGGGTCCGTAAGATTATCTGGGACACTACACATCCTCTTCACACCTGTTTTCCTTGTTACTTTCTGGGAGGAGGCTTCGTGGTATCCGTAGCAGAACATCCAGATTCAGCCATAGTTTCATTCCATACAGCATTAACCTTGCGAACTCTCAACTTCCTCCTTGCGTTATATATTCAAGATGGACAGTATTTAATATTTATTTGCTATGTATATGTAGGGATGTGGGTCTATATATATGTTGTACATAGTATGTTTAGGTGTGTGTCATGTATATGTTTCACTTTGAGAGCGGGCAACTAAATTTCATTTTTTGATGTGTGCCATTGTGCCCACAATATAAAAATGACAATAAGGTTATCTTATCTTATCCAGTCTCAGCTTAGCATGAAAAGCTGGCAGGTGGACTTTGGGCATATCACCAGGAGGATTGAGAGTTCCAGTCTGTCCCACCATCATAACGAAAAAAAAAACCTCCCCGCAACAACTACTGTTGATATGGCCTTCCTGGAGAAGTTTGAAGTCTGACAGAGAAACATAACAGTCCATAACAAGATAAAATGGCCCGGCCCCAAGTTTGGGATCAGCATTAAAAAATCCACTGAGACTTTGTTTTCATCCTGAAAAATTAACTTCGTTCAGCCCTCTTTGCTATGTCCACTGCGCAAAAAAAATATTGCAATCTACTTTAGCTCTCTGTGAATGTACCGTGCGCTTAAAAAGAAAAAGGATTGAAGCGCCTTTCTATATTACTTAGTATATTCTGATGAGAGGCGACACTAAAGATCAATAATTATCGAGGAGTGGTGGGACTGGTTTAGGAGTACAAGCGCTGGAGACCGACAATTTCCCTAGGTTTTCAGAGATGAGACAGTGCTGGAGCCCAACGTCCAACCAAATCGATGGTAACGACCCATGGTGGCCTAGGTGGTCAGAATGCCAGTATTGCGGGCTAACTCTGCTGACTGCCGCAGTTTCGATCTCCTGACTTGGCTCCAAGGTTAGACTCAAGCCTCCCATCCTTCCGAGGTCGGTAAACTGAGGACCCAATTGTTGGGGGCAACAGGCTGACTCTTAAACTGCTCAGAGAAGGGCTTGTAAGCACTATGGAGTTGTTAAAAAAAAGGCTTTAGCATTTAGCAATATACTTAGAGTTATATCCAGCGATCATAGTGCGTTACAGCCCTCTCTAATAGGTTGACAGAGGTCACTATTTCCTAACAATCTGGGTCCCCATCATTTACCAACCTGGAAGGATGAAAGCATGAAATCAACCTGGGGCCGATAACAACCAAACTGCTGGCAGTCGGCAGAGTTAACTGCAATAACCTCATTCTAACCACTGCGCCATCATAGTTCTTTTTGCTGTTGGTATATTCAAAGTTGGCGGTGATGATTATTTCTGTGATAAATCGCCAAACTGTTCAGGTGAGGAGTTGACTTAGCTTCATAGTCTTTAAAAAATTAGGAAAACTACCATGTTTTTCTTTCTCTTACCTAGCCCCCTTTGTTTGGATCTAGGTTTTCTTCTAGAAGGACTCGACAAGTCTGATCAGGGGTGGACAAGTAGATCAGGTATCAGACTGCTAGCACCCGCGGGCCAGTTGCATCATGGCGTAGGCAAGTGCCCACCCCATCTCCGGGCATGCAAAAAGTCACGATCTGTTCAACACATCATGTGGCGCGGTGAGTTTGACCACACGTGAAGTAGGTATCTTTCTCTGCATGGACAACAATCCTCACGGTGTTAGGGCTTGAAGAATAGCATGGGAATCCATTACAACCACCCCAAAACATTTTTTTTGTACTTTGACATACCTGTGTCATACCTTTAAGAGCTTCAGCCTTTTCTTTCGATTTTTGTTTCTTTGCACAACAGTTAATGCATTTTATACAAGACAGACACCATTGAGGAAACAATTTGACTTTGCTTCTCCCAAACCACCCCTCCAGATCTGTTTGGGTGCCATCATTTATTTTTTTTTTTAATCTGTGCTGGCTGAGCTCGTCGTTTTAATTACTTAAGGTTTTATGGATTTATTTATTTATTAAACAAATGTAACTTTTTTATTAAACAAATTGTTGCCCAGTTCACACAAAGGTGACTGTTTTTATTTATTTATTCATTCAATCATTTCCTATACCATGCCCATCTCAGTGAATGATTCTGGCAGCTTACCAATTCTAAATTCATCTCAATTCAGAAATTCATGCTCATTACAAATTCTAAAACCTGTTAAAAATAAACAATTCCCTAGCACTGATGATGTTACCTAGTTCAGTAAATGAAATGTCTGCAAGAATACAACACAGCTCAGGGAACACCTGATCCCACAGTTCTCCTCCTCCTTGTCCCCCCTCCTTCTAGCACTGATGCGAGCCTATCTAGTTGGGTCATGAAATTCTGATGTCTGCAAAAAGCGACCAAGCTCAGAGAGTCCACCAAGGACCAAAATCCTCCCCTCCTCCTCTCTCCACCCTTAGATAATAATAATAATAATAAATAATAATGATAATAATAATAATAATAATAATAATAATAATAATAATAATAATAATAATAAATAATAATAATAATAATAATAATAATAATAATAATATGATCGATAGGTACAAAATGCCAAATCCAGTCTTAACAGGCTGACGTGCGATGACTAATAGTTGGAAGGTCCATCTAGTCCAACCCCCTCCTCAGCAGGAAACCCTATACATTTCGGACAAATGGCTGTCCAGTCTCTTCTTAAAACTTCCAGTGTTGGAGCATTCACCGCTTGCTGGAGGCAGGTTGTTTCCACTGGTTGATTGTTCTAACGGTGTCAGGAAGTTTCTCCTCAGTTCCAGGTTGCTTCTTCTTTCCTTGACTAGTTCCATCCATTGCTTCTCGTCCTGCCTTCAGGCTGACTTTGAAAATAGCTTGATCCCTATTCTTTGTGGCAGCCCCTGAGATTGGGAGACTGCTATCATGTCCCCCTCGTCCTTCTCTTCATTAAACTAGACATACCCAATTCCAGCAACCGTTCCTTGATATGTTTTAGGCCTCCAGTCCCCTGGATCATCTGTGTTGCTCTCTCTGTAGTTGGATCATGAACATCTGCCAGAAAACCCCCCAAGCTCAGAGAGCACTATGGACCCCCACTTCTCCAATCCTAGCCACAGGTATTACTCTTTGTGGGTCAAAACTGTCTCCAGTATCTTCTTCAAAAAGCAGATATTCATATGGGGCCAGGGGTGCAAATTATATCATGATCAAGCGGTATGCAAGTTGCATCTTTGCGTCCTTTACATAATGTGTTACTATCGACTCTTCGTTATTTTAGCCTCCATTCTCTAATCATCTTTGTTGCCCTTTTCTGCGCTCTTTCAGTCATCTCAGCAATTTTGTGTTTTTTTTTTTAATATATAGTCTGACGCAGTATTCCAAGTGTGGCTGCACTGAGGCACACCTTTAAAATGAGAATTGCGAAAAAAGTAACATCCTAGGCCATCTAATTGATTTATCCTCCAAAGGAACTCACAATATTGGTGCCTTATACAAAATAGGTTTGTTTTTTTAGCATTCAGCAAAGGTTGCTGCCTTGCTCCACTCTGCCTTAATTTTTGCTCGGAGGATGGATTTTTCAAAAGCAAGATCTAGGACACCGGCTGAAATATTTCAAATGCCAACTATTTTTTTTTTACTATTCCTTGTCATTGACCCTTATGTGTTTTTTTTTCGGAACGATTTGTTCCTCCTTGGATAAAAGGAGAAAAAAAATTGAAAATTGCAACTGCTGGGCAGGGAAACATTCGATCAAGCATTACTGTGCAGACATTTTTGCCTTGGCAAAACACAATTTATAAACCAAAAAAAAAAAAAAAAAAAGCGGTCTGCATTTCTTTCGGTTTCCATCACTCCAGATGGGCCAGGACAGAGCAGAAAACAAATAAAACTGCTGGCCGCCATTCCCTGAAAGATTCAATGATTGCATTAAAGTGGAAAACCGTAAGCCTTAACCTTGGGCTGCTCCCGGAATAATTTATTTTCAGGTCCTGGTTTGCAATTATTATTGTTTTGCTTTTATTATTATTAGTATTGGCTTCAGTTTGAATTTTCAGTGTTCTTCGGAGTATTTACCCTGCGATTTTGACAACTCCCTGCCTGACCCTGTTGAATGTGAATCTACCTAGTGCTGTCTATTCTGCGCAGATGCTCCCCAGCCTGGGCAGAAAAGGCTGGGTGGTGGGTGGTTTGGTGTTTTGTTTTTCATACCAGCCTTGACCTTCTACTATAGGTAGAAAATTCCGACGCAGAGAGAAGTTTACATGGAGGTCTGGAGGAATTCTTCAACTGAGGTCCTAATGACACAGGGTGGCAAGGATGGGCCGAATGTTCATGCACAATATCGGGGTGTCGCAGGGAGAAGGTTTACTTAGACATCCATTCTGTTCATCTTTGTTGGACATGGTTCTGGCCAGCCTTTTCTTTCTTTCTTCCTTTCCTTCTTCCTTCACTTCGCTTCCTTCCTTCTGTCTTCTTTCTCCTCCCTCCTCCCTCCCTCCCTCCCTACCTTTCCTCCTTCCCTCCTATCCCTTCCCTTCTCTTTCCTCCTTCCTCCTCCCTCCCTCCGTCCTTCCTCACTCCCTCCTCCCTCATCCTTCTTTTCCTTACTTCCCTTCCTCCTCCTTTCTTCCGTCCTTCCTTCCTCCTCCCCTCCCTCCTTCCTTCCTCCTTCCTTTCCTTCCTTCCCTTCCGTCCTTCCTTCCTTCCTCCCTCGCATTCATTTTCTTTCTTTCTTTCTTTCTTCTTTCTTCCTTTCTTTCTTCCTTCCTTCCTTCCTCCCTGCCCTACTCCCTCCCTCCCTCCCGCCTCCTTCCGTCCTCCTTCTCCTCCCCGCCTGCCTCCTCCTCCCTTCCCTTCTCTTTTCTTCCTTTCTTCCTCCCTCCATTCCTTCCCTTCCTTCTTCCTCCTTTCCTTCCTCCGCACGCCCTCCTCCTCCCTCCCTCCCTCCCTCCTTTCCTGCCTTCTTGCATTCCTTCCTTCTTCCTTCCTTCCTTCCTTCCTCTTCATTCTCTTTCTTTCTTTCTTTTGTCTTCTTCTTTCTTTCTTCCTTACTTCCTTCTTCCTCCTCCTCCTCCCTCCCCCCTCCACCCTCCCTCCCCGCTCTCCCTCCTTCCTTCCTTCCTCCTCCTCCCTCATCCTCCCTTCTCTTTCCTTCCTTTCTTCCTACCCTCCTTCCTCCCTCCTTCCTTTCCTTCCTACCTTCCTCCTTCCGCCTCCCTCCCTCCCTCCTTCCTTCCTTCCATCCCTACCTCCATCTATGGTTGCTGCAAAGAGACTCCTAGTATAAAGACTGTTCAGAAATTCTTACTGTGCTTTCCAGGTTCTACATAGCACTTTCCTTCTTTTCCTTCGGAAGTAACAATTTGGCTCAGCTTGGTGTCCCTCTAAGTCATTTCCTCCCGAACCCCATCGAGATTTGAAATTGAGAATGCATAACAGCATATTGTTGCCTTGAAAGCCTCTTTTCTGTGGTCCACTGGGGATTAAATCCATTTAGAACGTGGCATTTTAATCTGAGATTCATGAATTACCTATTCACACTCGATTCTGCTTTGAGTACTAAATTTAATCCCTTATTTCTGCTCTTAGTAGTGGCATAGTGCAATTCCATCTGCACGTCGGTATATACAAAATGGAAGATATTGCCGAGTCGGTGGCTGTTTTATTTGTACTTGTGAAGACCTGGTCAAAAAGTTTCATGGCATATTTCCTAGAATCTCGTGTGTGGTACTTTACAAACAATGACATTCCCCCCCCCCAAAAAAATATTATGTCATTAATTTTGTGCTATTTAGAGACATCCGCAACAGTTGGCCCTACTCAGTGCTGCATACGGAGTCCAGACAGTCCAGATGGTAGATCTCGAAATTAACAATAGCAATATAGCACTTATATATCACTTTATAGTGCTTTATGGCTGGGGTCCCTCTAAGTTGTTTTTACAGAGTCAAGCATCTTGACACCAATCATCTGGGTCCTTCATTTTACCGACTTGGGAGATGGAAGGCTGAGTCAACCTTGACCATTAGGATCAAACTCTGGACAAGTGGACAGAGTTTGGCCTGCATTCTAGCCACTGTTGTGCATCACAAGCTAAGAAGGAAGGAAGGAAGTAAGGAAGGAAGGAAGGAAGAGGAATAGAAGGAAGGAAGAAGGAGGGAGGGAGGAGGGAGGGGGGGAGGCAGGAGAAGGAAGGAATGAAGAAGGAAGGAAGAAGGAAGGAAGGAAGGAAGGAAGGAAGAATAACATTAGCAGTTTGACTTATATATCGCTTCACAGTGCTTTACAGCCCTTTCTAACTGGTTTCACAGAGTCAGCAATTTTGCCCACAACATCTGACGCCTCATTTTATCGACTTGGACGGAGGGAAGGCTGATTCAACCATGGCCAGTCAGGATCCACTCCTGGAGTGACGCTGGCAGTTGCAAATTAGCCTGCAGTACTGCATTCTAACCACTTATGTGCCACCATGCAGATAGATAATAGATAGAAGATAGATAGATAGATCGATAGATAGATAGATATATAGATGAGAGAGAGTAGAGAGAGAGAGAGATAGATAGAGAGAGAGAGAGAATACGAGAAGAGAGAGAGAGAGAGATGAGATAGATATAATGTAGAATAGATATATAGATAGATATATAGATAGATAGATAGATAGATAGATAGATAGATAGATAGATAGATAGATAGATAGATAGATAGATAGATAGATAGATAGATAGATAGATAGGTAGGTAGGTAGGTAGGTAGGTAGGTAGGTAGGGAGGAAGGGAGGGAGGGAGGGAGGGAGGGAGGGGTAGAGGTAGAGATAGATAGAGAGATAGAGAGATAGAGAGATAGAGAGATAGAGAGATAGAGAGATAGAGAGATAGAGAGATAGAGAGATAGAGAGAGATAGAGAGAGATAGAGATAGAGATAGAGATAATTCAATTGATATCTGATATCTGACAGACAGACAGACAGACAGACAGACAGACAGATAGATAGATAGATAGATAGAATTGATAGACAGACAGACTGACATAGATATAGACATAGACATAGACAGGTAGACAGGTACACAGACAGACAGACAGACAGATAGATAGATAGATACAATTGATAGACAGACAGACAGACAGACAGACAGACAGACAGACAGACAGACAGACAGACAGACAGACAGACAGACAGACAGACATAGACATAGACATAGACATAGACAGGTAGACAGACAGACAGACAGACAGACAGACACAATTGATAGACAGACAGACAGACAGACAGATATTCCTATTGATTTACTGACCAACTATTGATTTACTGACCATCATTACACAACCATTTTTCACACTTATAAACATCGCACCATCCCCATGGTCACATAATCAAAATATGGACGCTTGCCAACTGGCATGTATTTCTGACGGCTGCCCTGTCTCGGGGTCACATGATTCCCCCTTTGCAACCTTCTGACAAGCAAAATCAATGGGAAAGCCAGGTTCCCTCAACAACCGTGTGACTAACTTTAACAACTGCAGTGACGGACTTAATAAGTCGGGCAAGAAAAGGAGTCACATGGGGCAAAACTCACTTAAACCACTGTCTTGCATAACCATGGGAATTTTGTGCTTAATTGCGGTCCTAAGCCCAGGACTACCTGAATCATTCAGTCAATTAATCGAGTTCTCCTTTAAGAAGTAAAAATAAGTAGGAGAACATCTCCAGACAGCACAATTTTAAATCAGATTGATTCCTGGTGGTTACAGAAACACATTGATTTTTTTGAATCTCCCACTTTAACCTATAACCTAAGAGCCCTGGTGGTGCAGTGGTTAGAATGGGGTATTGCAGGCTAACTCTGCCCACTGCCGGGAGTTCGATCCTGACCGGCTCAAGGTGGACTCAGCCTTCCATCCTTCTGAGGTCGTTAAAATGAGGACCCAGATTGTTGGGGGCCAGAGGATGACTCTGTAAGCTGCTTAGAGAGGGCTGTAAAGCACTGTGAAGCGGTATAAAAGTCTAAGTGCTATTGCTATTGCTATTGCTATTGCTATTGCTATTGCTATCGCTATTGCTATCTATCTATCTATCTATCTATCTATCTATCTATCTATCTATCTATCTATCTATCTATCTATCTATCTATCTATCTATCTATCTATCTATCTATCTATCTATCTATCTATCTATCTATCTATCTATCTATCTATCTATCTATCTATCTATCTATCTATCTATCTATCTATCTATCTATCTATGAAAATTTATATAGCCACCCAACTCACTCTCAGTGACTCTGGCCAGCTTACAAGGATAAAACCCAATGCAAGAACAATAAAAAAGTAATAACCCCCACCCCCTCTGGTGACAACAATCAAATGAGCCACTTGGTGGGCCCCATCCCACTCTACGTTCCCCAGGCCCCTTGGCAAAGCCATGTATGTCTTCAGGAATTCTGAAAGAGTGTGGGGGCTAATCTTCTCTCTGTGGGGATGACGTTCCACAGGGAAAGCACCATTACTAGAAGGGATTTGAGTTTTCTCCCTGTTCACATACGGTAGCTTGCTCCACATAATGAGGGAGTGCACACACCTGCACTGATGATGTTACTTAGTTGGGTAATGAAATGTCTAAAAGAACAACTAAGAGCCAAGAACACCAAGGACTACACAATCCTCCTCCTCCTCCTCTCCACAAATCCCACTCCCTTCTAGCACTGATGATGTTACCTAGTTGGGTAATGAAATGTCTCCAAGAAAAACTCAGATTGTAGTGATCAGTGCTGGATCAAGCTCAGAGACCACCAAGGATGCTACAATCTCTTTCAGCAGATCAACCCTTTTCAGATTCTTCCATAACATGTCTTTCTTCCACCCAAATTGGGAGATTTACAGTTCCTCTGCTTTAATTAATCCAACAGGACATTTAAGCAGGACATTCCAATGAAGGAGAGAACAACTCTTGTTAAGAATGTCTGCCTGATTTACCTTTATTCTCATTTTAGGGGTTAGGGCTAGGCAATAGCAGTTTTGGCTGAGACTTAAACAGAGATAGGAAACCTCATCCCCTTAATTTTTGTTCACCCCTGCATATCTGATACTTATTCATCAGAGAAATGGAATAATGTTGGAATAATATTGAGGCAAATGTGACTTTTCTTTTTCAAAAATCAAAAGAAAAGCACTAGAAGTCCCCTGAAATTGGGGAAGAAAAATAAAACAAAAATCACTTTGTCCCTTTGATCTATTTTCTTAAACTCCCATCCGCGAGTGCGGATGATAATAATAATAAGATGGAGAATTCGGTCATACCACAGGAAGCCATTAATGCAATATAACTGCAGTTTAAGATCAAACTCATCTTCCCTCTCTTTACCTTGTCAAGTGTTTCAACGTTCCATGTTGTAATGGGATGACCAGAACTGATCGCTATAATCTGAGTCAGGATCAGACTAATATATTTGCATAATCAAAGATTTCCCTGGATGTCAGCTTAATTTGCATTTTCTGCTCCCTTTATACTTTAGACCGGGCCCTATTAAGATTCATCCTAGAGAGGGAGATCTATCACATAAGTTTATTTTTTCTTCTTCTTTTTTTTTTAAAAGAGAAAATCCGAATGTTAAAACTGGCAATTTTCAAGGGATTTGCAACTAGGAAGTGTAAATTAGTGAGGGGAGAGCCCTTTATCTTGATTCAAAAGGAGTCTTCTTTAGGAATTGGGGAGGATTTGAAGCTAACTAACCTAATTAACTTCTCATTTCATATGCGGGCTGCAACATTCTGTATTCTTAGAAACTCCATTCAGCTCCAAAGTTTTGCCATGAAGCTTTTTGAATCAAGAACTTTGCTGGGAGTTATAGGGGAGATGTCTGCCCATGAACCAAGGTGAATTGTCATGTTTGAGACGGGAAGAAGATGATTTTGTGAAAAAGAAGAGACTGGAAATACTTAGTCTATTGGCAGACTAAGTATTGTAATTCAGGTTGAACTGTGGGGTCCTTGGTGCTCTCTGAGCTTGGTGGTTTTCTTGCAGACATTTCATGACCCAACTAGGTAACATCATCAGTGCTAGAAGGGAGTGGTTTGCTCTTACTTTTACATACAGTACTATTCTATCCAGTATAACCGAATGACAGAATAACAGGGTTGGAAGGGACCATGGAGGTCTTCTAGACCAATCCCCTATGCAAACAGGAGACCTCGCACCATTCCAGACCAATGGCCATCCAATCTCTTCTTGAAAACCTCCAGTGATGGAGCACCCACAACTTCTGAAGGCAAGTCTTTCCATTCATTAATTGTTCTCACCATCAGGAAATTTCTCCTTAGTTCTAGGTTGCTTCTCTCCTTGATTGGTTTCCATCCGTTGCTTCTCCTGCTTTCAGGTGCTTTGGAGAATAGGTTGACCCCCCCACACACACACCCTCTTCTCTGTGACAGCTCCTCAAATATTGGAAGACTGCTATTATATCAATAAAGGAAATTGTTTGTAGTTTAGGGTTGAACTGTGGGGCCCTTGGTGCTCTCTGAGCTTGGTCATTTACTTGCAGACATAATAATAAGATAATAATCCAGCTAAGTAACATCATCAGTGCTAGAAGATAGTGGTGTTTGCTCTCTGTTTATGTACAAGCTCTGGGGCCCATTTTGCATCAGCCTCTAACTCGGGCATTCTTGCCTATAGCAACACAAATTATCTGGGGTATTTTTGAAGTGTTCAGAAGTTGAAATTCATGAAAAAAATTATGGTGTCTGGACTGGAAAACAGTACAAAATCATTTGATGTCTTTGCTGAAAAACAAAACTCCAGGTACTTACTCCCCAATATATTGGTGCTAATGCTTATAGTCCTAAATGCCTCGGAGTTGATTTTCAGGACACCATCTCTTCACTTCTGAATGTGGGGAAATCCTTCTGAAGATCCCTGACTTTCCTAGACTCATTGGAAAAGAAACTTCTTCAGCATTATTCCGAGGCAATAGAACAAAGTCGCTATGGAAGAAAAACCTTTTTTGTTTTAATTCTGCAAATTAATAAAGACTCATATCTTTTGCAAGGCGTTGAATCATCTGTATTTGTTTTATGGTTCCCTTAAATCTACATGTTTAAGTATTCATCAGGATGGGTAGATAAATGGATAAATGGATAGATAGATAGATAGATAGATAGATAGATAGATAGATAGATAGATAGATAGATAGATAGATAGATAGATAGATAGATAGATAGATAGATAGAGATAGATAGATAGATAGATAGATGATAGATAGATAGATAGATAGATAGATAGATAGATAGATAGATAGATAGATAAGATAGATAGATGTAGATAGATAGATGTAGATAGATAGATAGATAGATAGATAGATAGATAGATAGATAGATAGATAGATAGATAGATATAGATAGATAGATAGATAGATAGATAGATAGATAGATAGATAGATAGATAGATAGATAGATAGATAGATAGATAGATAGATAGATGAGAGAGAGAAAGAGAGTGAGAGAGACAGAGAGAGACAGAGACAGAGATAGAGAAGAGAAAAAATTTCTTATTTAAAAAAAAATGTGGGATAATCCATCGTCTTTAAGCAAAAAGGGGAATTTGGACCAAGTAAGTCCTTTATCGGTTTTATACTTTACCTGACATTTCTCTTACTGCACAAGTTACCTGGATTCTGAATATCAATCTTTCTTTCTTTTCATTTGACACTTTAATAGACAAGTGGTAAACCAAATGATAGGTCTTTGAGGTGTATTACAAGAAGGATTTATTTTTTTTAATACAAAGGGCATCTGGATGGCTTTGAATGATTGCTTAAAGACTTCAAAGGGAAAGCTGTAACATCAAAGGTGACCATATCAAGGTAATTGTGTGGAAGAAATGATCCTTTGCAGCATTAGAATACATGGACATGAGAAAGGGGTGGGAAGGGAAAGAGGGACGAATCTGCAGTCCCAAAGATGCCTTTTCAGGAAGCAACTGGACGTACTTGTTTTTCTTTGAAGACATTTCGCTTCTCGTCCAAGAAGCTTCTTGATGAGAAGCGAAATGTCTTCAAAAAAACCAAAACAAAACTAGAAAGTCCAGTTGCCTTCTGGAAAAGCACCTTTGGGACAACCATGACTTGGATGACTGACAATCTCCATAGACAGATCTGTAGGAGAAGCAGAAGGTGAGCAGAGGGAAACTTCAGAGATCTTCTAACGCCCTTCATCTAAGTGGTTAAGGCATCACTCTAGAAGCCTCTAGGAGACTGTGAGTTCTAGTCCCTGTCTTAGACATGAAAGGTGTCTGGATAAATTTGGACGTGTCCACTTCAGGCATGTCCACTGGGTGGCTTTTGGCCTATCATCAAGAGATGATAAGATCTAGTCCCACCTCAGATACAAAAACCAACTGAGTGACTTTAGACCAATCACCAGGAGAGGGTGAGTTCTAGTCCACCTTAGGCACAAAAATCAATGGTCCAGATAACATTCAGAAGCCTTTCCTAGTTCAGGAACCAGATAGTCCTCAGCTTACATCAGTGTCAACAGTGAAATTCTGGCAGCTCAGGGCCTCCTTTTTTTTTCTTCATCTTGCCATTAGAGCAAGGGGTGTTGTTGTTGTTTTTGAATGGGTTTAGTTAGAGAAATGAAACCTTTTTGAGATCTATGAACGATTGCTGAGAAGAGGCAGTCTGGAATGCTTCCAAGGACTTTCTAGCAGGTGTGAAGAAGATAACCGATGGTTCCCATAACAAAGAGAATTTGTTTACAAGAGTTACGTGGACATCTGGGGGGTGGGAATTGACTGGGAAAATGATTGTTATATGCTACGGTCTGATGCCTTGGAATAATAATAATAATAATAATAATAATAATAATAATAATAATAATAATAATAATAATAATAATAATAATAATAATAATAATAATAATAATAATAATAATAATAATAATAATAATAATAATAATAATAATAATTATTTATTATTATTATTATTATTATTATTATTATTATTATTATTATTATTATTATTATTAATAATAATAATAATAATAATAATAATAATAATAATAATAATAATAATAATAATAATAATAATAATAATAATAATAATAATAATAATAATAATAATAATAATAATAAAAAATAATAATAATAGTAGTAGTAGTAGTAGTAGTAGTAGTAGTAGTAGTAGTAGTAGTAATGTTGGAAGGGACCTTGGAGGTCATCTAGTCCAACTCCCTGCTCAGGCAGGAAAGGCTATACCATTTCAGACAAATGGTTGTCCAGTGTCTTCTTGAAAACCTTCAGTTGGAGTATCCACAGCTTCTGGAGGCAGGTTGTTCCACTGATTAATTATTCTAACTGTCAGAAAATTTATCCTTAGTTCTAGGTTGCTTCTCTCCTTGGTTAGTTTCCATCCGTTGCTTCTTGTCCTGCCTTCAGGTGTTTTAGAGAATAGCTTGACTGCCTCTTCTTTGTGGCAGCCCCTGAGATATTGGAACACTGCTATCATGTCACCCCTCGTCCTTCTCTTCATTAAACTGGACATACCCAATTTCTGCAACCGTTCCTTATATGTTTTAGCCTCCAGTCCCCTAATCATCTTTGTTGCTCTTCTCTGTACTCTTTCCAGAGTCTCAACATCTTTTTTACATTGTGGTGACCAAAACTGGATGGAAAGTGTGGCCTTACCAAGGCATTGTAAAGTGGTATTATCAACTGTTGACCACTGTTCAGCTGCTACTTATTATTCATAATAACAGAGTTGGAAGGAACCTTGGAGGTCTTCTAGTCCAACCCCCTGCTCAGGCAGGAAACCCTCTACCATTTCAGATGCTTAACAGCCGTGTCATTAACTTAACAACTGCAATGATTAACAACTGTGGCAAGAAAGATGGTAAAAATCAGACCACGCTCACTTAGCAACTGTCTCATTTAGCAACAGAAATTTTGGGCTCACCTGTGGTTGTAAGTCAAGGACTCCCTGCATAACCAATCTGGATTATGGAAATTTGCAAGCAATTAAGGATAAATTCAGCTTGCTAAGAAAGACATCTCGATAAGTCTTTCTGAATTCTTCTTTGAAAAGCTACTCCCCCCACACACACACATGTTAAAAGAGCTGGTGTCTTTCTGCTTGCCATCCTTCTCTCCTTCTATCATCTTTAAAGGGAAAAGAAAAAAGAAAAAAAATCAGTGAAGGGATTGTTTTTGCGCTTGGAAATTAATGCAACCCATTACATCTGTGAAATCTCCTCCATATATTACTTGCCAAGCCGGTGGCCCTCACCAAGAAAATAATTTTAATTTATCTCATTTTTCAAAGC
>JALGBA010000630.1:142500-291604 GCA_023970755.1 Azemiops feae
GAGAAGCAACCTAGAACAAAGAAGAAATTTACTGACAGAACGATTAATCAGGGGAACAACTTGCCTCCAGAAGTTTTTAAGAAGAGATTGGACAACCATTTGTCTGAAATGGTAGAGGGTTTCCTGCCTGAGCAGGGGTTTGGACTAGAAGTCCTCCAAGGTCCCTTCCAACTCTGATATTATGAATAAAAAGTAGCAGCTGAACAGTGGTCAACAGTTCCTGGCTGATCATGACGTATTCTGTGCCTTCTTTCCAATTATTTGTTGTTCCCCCAATTTTAAATGACTGCTTATCTCAGAGCTGTCTCAAAGATGGCAATACCCAAGTAGATTGGAAGGCATCCGAACACCGAGAAAGAGGTCAGCAAATGTGGACCCTATTTAAATGTGAAATTTAAAATCTTGCAACAAAAAAAATTGAAGCAGTCCCCAGTAGCTTTGTCATCAAAGGTAGTCCTCGACGTACGGCCACAATGGAGCCCAACATTTCTGTTGCTAAGTGAGACGTTTGTTAAGCGAATTTTGACCCATTTTATGACCTTTCTTGCCACAGTTGTTAAGTGGATCACTGAAGCTGTTCGGTTAAGGAAATCTGGCTTCCCCGTTTACTTTGCTTGTCAGGAGGTCGCAAAAGGGGATCACGTAACCCCAGGACACTGCGACCGTCATAAATACGAGTCAGCTGCCAAGCATCTGAATCTTGACCACGTGACCCTGGGGATGTTGCAATGGCCATAAGTGTGGAAAATGGTCATCAGTCACTTTTTTCAGTGCCGTTGTAACTTCAAATGGCTACTAAATGAACTGTGGAAAGTTGAGAATTGCTGGTGTAGGAAAATTAACATTCTCTGGTTTCATCCATGGCGGAAAAAAGCAACATTAGCAGAACAAAAATATTGCATCCAGGAAGTCTTCGGTACTAACTGTTGGACTCTAACAGGATAGGGGTCTAAAAAGAATATAGTTAATCCTCAAATTACAACGATTTGTTTCAACCTATGATTTGGGGTTACAACTGTGCTGAACAACCGTACCATCACACGATCACAATTTGCATCCTTGGCAATCGGCATACATTTGGGAAGGTTGCCATGTCCTGCAGGCATGGGATCATGATTTGTGACTTTCCCAGCTGGCTTCCAACAAGCAAGGTCAGTGGGGAAACCAGGTTCTCCTCACGACATCGTGATTCATTTAAGGACCACACGATTTGCTTAACAAATCCAATACACATGGTTGCAAAGTTGGATCTGGTCACTTGCTGATTTGCATAATGACCTCATTGCTTAGCAACTGAAATTATGGTCCCAGTTGCAGTTGTAAGTCAAGGACTAAATGTGATGTGGAAAAACATTCAAACCAGAGAATAAGAGAATAGAATGAATAAGGGTGGGGGTTCGTTCTCCGAGCTTGTGGATTGGTTTCTGAACGTTTCATTCCCAGTCTAGGTAACATCTTCAATGGAGTTTAAGGGATGTCAGTGTCGGTGTTCTTCTGTTTATAAGGGCTTCAGGTGTGGCTGTGTCTAGTGAGGGTCTTGTGATGGGTCAGGTGTGAGTCATCAGTGAGAGGCATGTGATGGATCTTGTGATGGGGAGGTTACTCCAGGTCAGGGTCCTTGGGAAGTGAACTGCTGGTGGGAGTGGGGGATTGCGCGGGATAGTTGAGGGTCGGTGCTGCCTCTGGTTGGCTGTGCAGTTGATTTGGATTCTGAGGGGTTTGTAGGCTGATTGTAGCTCAATGTGCCCATTGATGGAATTGCTTGTGGAGTGCCAGGCTTCGATGAACTCACGAGCATGGCGGGTGGCAGCGTGGCCGATGATGTTTGTCTTGCTCCAATCAAACTGGTGCTGTTTGGTGTCGGTGTGGGTAGAGAGTAAGGATTTGGGATTGTGGCGTTTGACTGCCAGCCAGTGTTCGTGGATCCTGGTTTTCAATTGATGTGACATTTGTCCCATGTAGAATTGGTTGCAATGGTTACAGCTGATTTTGTAGATGACATTATTTCTTTCATCCTTCTGTATCTTGTCTTTGCTTTCTGGGTATATTCCTGGCGGACTGTGACTGTGGGTTATTCCTATTGTTATTCCTAGGGGCTGTAGAATCCTGGCTGTCATTTCCGACACCCCTTCTGTGTATGGTAGGGTTAGATTTGGCTGGTGGTTGGCCCTGTGGTGTGTTGTGGTTTGGGTGCTGTGTATCAGAAGATGAAGTTTTTTTGGATAGCCATTACGGAGAAAGACATTGAACAGCCATTTCTCTTCCACTTTTCTTTGTGTGGCGGTGCTGTATTGTGTCCTGGCCCTTTGGAAGAGATTCTGGACACAGCTTCTTTTGTGTGCAGTGGGGTGGTTGCTGGCGAAGCTGAGGATCCAGTTTGTGTGCATGGGTTTGTGGTAGACGTGAGTTTCCAGTTATCTATAGAACGAATAACCTAATTTTAGAACCTAATTAGCTAATGTAGTTAGGCAGGGCACAAAAAGAGTACAGAGAAGAGCAACAAAGATGATTAGAGGTCTGGAGGCTAAAACATATAAGGGACGGTTGCTGGAATTGGGTATGTCTAGTTCAGGGGTCAGCAACCCGTGGCTCCGGAGCTGCACGTGGCTCTTTCATCCCTCCGCTGCGGCTCCCAGTCTTCCACCCAGTCCTCTGCCACCTAAAAAAAAAAAGTCCAATCAATCAATTCCAACTTCTCACGGAAAAAAAAAAAGATCTAGCAAAGTTGGAATTGATTGAACTTTTGTGGGCAGTCCAACAAACAAAAGAAGTTTGTGGGACTGCCCACAAACTTCTTTTGTTTGTAAGACTGCACACGGTGGCGGAGAAAGTGACAGAGGACCGCGTCAGAGTTGGAAAGAATGTGCCGCGTGGGTCCGATCGGGGGTGCGGGGGGCGGTGGTTCTGCCAAGCATCTTCTACGGAGCTGGGGAAATGGGCCAGGTGGGGGGGAGCTGCCAATGCCGCTGCCATGAGGCTTGGCAGATCCCCCCAGTGGCCATGATCTCCCCAGCCAGCCAGCCACCATCGCCCGACCTACCCCTCATCTGGCCGGTCGGCTGGCACAAAGCCTCACCACTCTTCTCCTCCTCGTTCTCCTCCCCACTTTGCTTCATCCAAGTTGAAGAAAGTGGAGGCGCAGCAGCAGGATTGCTCTCAATAAGCCAGGCGCACACGAGTGAGCAGCGCACCCGGCTCTTATTGTTTGAGAGCAATCCCGCTGCTGCGCCTCCACTTTCTTCAACTCGGATGGAGCCGAGGAGCTGCTGAGGGCTTCTTGAGTGGGAAGGACAAGCTTTGCTGCTGGGTCATGTCTGGGCTATGCCCTGCCGCTGCATCCCAAACTACACCTTTGCTGCTGGGGAAAGCCGCAGCAGCAGGGCGCTCTGCATGGGGGAGATAGGAGGAAAAAGCAGTGGCAACAGGGCGCTCCATGCGGGGGAGGTAGGAGGGAAAAGCAATGGCAGCACTATGCATGGGGGGAGTAGAAGAAGAAAGTAGCAGAGGCAGGGTGCTAGTTCACTCAGCAGCTTGTCTTTTCTGTCTCTGGAGGCCTTTCCTTGTTTGATCAATATATGGAAGAGAGAAAATATGGGGGGGGGGGTTCAAATTCTTCCTTCAGAAGGAGGTGGGCATGAGAAACGGGGAGGCAGGGAAGGAGGGAGGGAGGGAACTTAGCACTTGGCCACCAGCAGCCCTGCCATTGACTTTGCTTGTCAAAAGGTTGCAGAAGGGGATCACATGACCCTGGGACACTGTGATCATCATAAATATGAATCAGTTGCCAAGCATCCAAATATAAATCACAAGACCCTGGGCATGCTGCAATGGTCATGTGAAAAATGGTCATAAGTCATTTCAGTGCAATTGCAACTTTGAACAGGTTTTTTTTTTGGTCATCACGTTTTTGACACCTTGCTAGGTGGTACTCGAATATTGCCATATCCTAAAAGTGGTACAATCGGTAAAAAGGTTGAAAAGCCCTGATCTAGTCTAATCCTCCACCCAAGCAGGAGACCCTACTACACCCTTTCTGACAGATGGCAGTCCAGTCTCTTCTTGAAAGCTTCCAGTGATGAAGCTCCTACAACTTCTGAAGGCAAGCTCTTCCACTGGTTGATTGTTCTCACTGTCAGAAGATCTCTCCTTATTTCTAAGTTGAATGTCTCCTTGATCAGTTTCCATCTGTTATTCCTTGTCTGGTCTTCAGGTGCTTTGGAAAATAGGTTGACCCCTTCCTCTCTTGTATACAGTGAAAAGGTTGAAAAGCCCTGCCCTAAGTCCATCTGGTGGGACCCATAAGAAGGGCCTTCTCCATGGTGGCTTCCTCCCTTTGGGACATCATCCCTGTAAAAATTAGGCTGGACCTCACTTTGACAGTCTTTTGGAAGGCCCTGAAGATGTGGTTTTGCCAGCAGGCCTGGGGAACCCCAGAGTGTGACGGAGCCCATTAAATGGCTTATTTAATTGTGTGTTGTCACCAGGGTGGGTGGGTAGGATTTTTGGGTTTTTCCTGTTTGTAAGCCGCCTGGAGTCGCTATGAGCGAGCAGGTGGCTGTATAAATTTTCTAAATAAATATAAATAAATTTGAACATAAAATTGAGAGATAGACAGAGGGTGAGATGATATAGAGACGATAGGGACAGGGACAGGGACACAGAAAGAAAGAAAGAAAGAAAGAAAGAAAGAAAGAAAGAAAGAAAGAAAGAAAGAAAGAAAGAAAGAAAGAAAGAAAGAAAGAAAGAAAGAAAGAAAGAAAGAAAGAAAGAAAGAAAGAAAGAAAGAAAGAGAGAAAGAGAAAAGAGAAAGAGAAAGAAAGAGAGAGAGAGAGAGAAAGAGAAAGAAGAGAGAGAGAGAGAGAAAGAGAAAGAGAAAGAAGAAAGAAGAAAAGAAAGAAGAAAGAAGAAGAGAGAAAGAAAGAAAGAAAGAGAAAGAGAGAGAGAAAGAGAAAGAGAAAAGAGAAAGAGAAAGAGAAAGAAGAGAGAGAGAGAGAGGTAAGACAGAGAGAGAGAGAGAGGTAGATAAGATAGAGATAGAGTTATATAAAATTTTAAAAAAAGGAATAAAGTAGGAAAACACAAAGATAATAATGCTGGAAATACATGCATTGTCAAAGAGAAGGGGAAAAACACATTAAAAAGTGCTTTATGAAAAAAAAAGTGAAAGACATACGACAAGGGGGAAAAATGTCATTATTATAATAAACGGCTGCAAAAAGCCGTTTAGCTAAATACTTGAAATAAGATGATGGATTTATAGTATACCGGGTGCCAGAATGATCCTTGCAATGAATGCGAAGGAAAACTCTTGCCTGGCATTAACTGATTTTTTTCTTCTTCTGGTATTAACAGGAATGATGTTGTTCGTTTGATTGAGAGAGAAAGAAGTAGAAACATTTTCCTGACAGTTGGAGTCCTTTGAACTTCCTTAAGGGGTTAGATGTATTAGTCTGTGGTTGTTGTTTTCGGTGTTCCCTTAATTTAATCCGTTCTTTTAGAACATATGTACCACACGGCAGGAAAAATAATAATAATAATGTATTATTGGTTTATAAATTACACTTGTTGGTTCGGGGCGATAAACACAATGATGAATGCAGCCTTTCTCCAATCACCCTTTTATTCATGAAAGGCAAAAGCGCGGAATCTACAAACATTTATCTACATCAGGAATAAGCCATAAAGCTTTCAAAACAGCTCCAAGTAATCTAGGAAGGAGCTACTGATTACTGTCATCCCGGAGGAGATTCGATAATGCTAATGACTTTTCTTATGATAATCAATAATGCAGGAGAAGCTGCCTCAATTTTAAAGGTATTCCCTAAGTTGCACCTACTTCTGTTTAAACAAGTAAACATGAATGGAAGGTATGTAGGAAGAAGAATGGGAGAGGAGGAGGAGGAGGAGGAGGAGGAGGAGGAGGAGGAGGAAGAAGAAGAAGAAGAAGAAGAAGAAGAAGAAGAAGAAGAAGAAGAAGAAGAAGAAGAAGAAGAAGAAGAAGAAGAGGAGGAGGAGGAGGAGGAGGAGAAGGAGGAGGAGAAGGAGAAGGAGAAGGAGAAGAAGAAGAAGAAGAAAGAAAAAGAGGAGGAGGAGGAGAAGGAGAAGAAGAAGAAGAGGAGGAGGAGGAGGAGGAATGAGGAGAAGGAGAAGGAGAAGAGAAGAGAAGAAGAAAGAGAAGAGAAGAGAAGAAGAAGAAGAAGAAGAAGAAGAAGAAGAAGAAGAAGAAGAAGAAGAAGAAGAAGAAGAAAAGAAGAAGAAGAAGAAGAAGAAAAGAAGAAGAAGAAGAAGAAGAAGAAGAAGAAGAAGAAGAAGAAGAAGAAGAAGAGAAGAAGAAGAAGAAGAGAAGAAGAAGAAGAAGAAGAAGAAGAAGAAGAAGAAGAAGAAGAAGAAGAAGAAGAAGAAGAAGAAGAAGAAGAAGAAGAAGAAGAAGAAGAAGAAGAAGAAGAAGAAGAAGAAGAAGAAGACCCAACCTGAACTTTGCCCTAGATTCTAAAGGGTCTGCCTGAATCCATTCTCTTTGTGTGCACATCGTTGTTATTCTTGGTCGGTCACCTGTTCTTTCAATTATTAATATTTCAAGTGAAAAATCCTGTCCTTTTCTGGCTTGGTTATTGGTCATTTTTTACTAACATAGACTGCATCTAACCCTGTATAACTCATCGTTACAAAAAAGATATTTGGAAAAAGTGCAGAGAAGAGCAACGAAGATGATTAAAGGCCTGGAGACTAAAACATATGAAGAACGGCTGCAGGATTTGGGTCTGGCCAGTCTAGAGACAAGAAGGACTGGTGTGTATGTGTAGTGGCGGGGGGAGACCTGATATCAATATTCCAGTATTTTAGGGTCTGCCATAAAGAAGAAGGGGCAACTTATTTTCCATAGTACCAGAAGGCAGGAGAAGAAGCCACGGATGGAAACTAATCAATTAATTGAATTTGAACCCCCCCCCCATATTTTCTCTCTTCCATATATTGATCAAACAATTAATCAGTGGAATTGCTTTCCTTTCAGAAGCGGTGAATGCTCCAACACTGGAAGTTTTAAAGAAGAGACTGGACAGACATTTGTCTGAAATGGTATAGGTTCTCCTGCTTGAGCAGGGGGTTGGACTAGAAGACCTCCAAGGTCCCTTCCAACCCTATACTGTAACTAATCCTGTACATTCTTTCAATGCAGCGTTCCCCAGAGTGTGGAGTATTGTTTTTTTTAAAGTTTTGAGTTAAAAGGACAGGAGCTACGGGAACCTTAGCTATGACTGCCACTTGGGCTGTGACACAATCCATACTGACATTATAGAAGAAGAGTTGGGTAAGTCCATAGTAGCAAAAAAAAAAAAAAAAGGGAGGGGACTTCAGGTCATAAGAGCTTATGCCTTTTAATAAAAGATAATAGTAAAAAAATTATCAATCCAATATTGTCAGATTAGTCTTACTCATGGCCAGCTGAAGCCTGTCTCTGCAACAGTTTAGTATTCAGAACAAAAAATCTGAAAAGTTCCCATGTGGGAGAACTTTGGCAGAACGTCTTTTAAGAGAAGAAATTTAGCTTTCTAACACGAAGCTACTTTGACTTCCCAAACTTCTGCAACCGATTCATATTCATTGCGAGATAGCAAGAAGGAAATTTGATGTCAGTTCATTTTCCAGGGTTCAAGCATATTAACTTGTCCTGAACTGTAGCCAAATATCTTCTCTATTTCTCCCACTTACCCACCCCCCATTTTTGAGCTAAGGAATAATGAGGGTTTTCTATAAAACCAATTGCATCCATTAATTTCTGCTAGCAATGGCATAGAGAGATTGTGAGAATTCTCCACCTGCTCTGGAATCAGATCTCTCCAGGCTAAAACCACATTAAAAAAAGGAAGGAATATTAAAAAAAAATAAAATAACCCAGAACATTTCCTCCCAGGTCTGTATAACTAGTAATGCTGACTCAGTCATAATTCTTGCCCATTATATGTTTCTGTGCCCTTAAAGGTGAAAGTACAATAATAAATGGAATGGGTTTGTGAATAAAACTGTCTTTAGAATTAGCTATTACGTCCACATGAATATACTGCAATGAATTTATGATGATTAATTGTACTACTACGAAACACCGGCACACATAATAATGATTTGCTACTTGTTATAAAGTGTTGCCAATATTCACTACATCCAAGTGAAACAGAATGCAAGTACATATATTTGGAGAGGATAGATAGATGGATAGAAAGAAAGAAAGAAAGAAAGAAAGAAAGAAAGAAAGAAAGAAAGAAAGAAAGAAAGAAAGAAAGAAAGAAAGAAAGAAAGAAAGAAAGAAAGAAAGAAAGAAAGAAAGAAAGAAAGAAAGAAAGAAAATGTTATATCTGCTCAACTCATGCAACCTTGAGAGGCAACCAAGAAAAACACAAGCAGTAAAAAAGCATAAAGCATAAGGGCAAAAGAGGTTGTAAAACATGCAGCATGTCTATTTTAAAATTCATTCTGATAATAAACTTTTTTTTAAAAAAAAATCCTTTCTGTCTATACTTTGGATATCTGTCATTTCTCTTTTAAATGATCAGTGGAATTGCTTGCCTTCAGAAGTTGTAAGTGTTCCATCACTGGAGTTTTTAAAGAAGAGATTGAACAACCATTTGTCCAGGTTGGTATAGGGCAGGGGTAGGCAACCTTGGCTCTTTTATGACTCATGGACTTCAACTCCCAGAATTCCTGAGCCAGCCATGCTGAGGGGAAAGGGAGAGGTTTCCAAGCTGAGCCATGCTGGCTCAGGAATTCTGGGAGTTGAAGTCCACAAGTCATAAAACAGCCATGGTTGCCTACCCGATACAGGGTCTCCTGTTTGAATAGGGAGGTTGACAGGGGGTCGGACTAGAAGACCTCCAAGGTCCCTTCCAATTCTATTATTTATTCTATGTTCTAAATCAGGGGTAGGCCACCTTGGCTCTTTTACGACTCGTGGACTTCAACTCCCAGAATTCCTGAGCCAGCCATGCTGAGGGGAAAGGGAGAGGTTTCCAAGCTGAGCCATGCTGGCTCAGGAATTCCGGGAGTTGAAGTCCACAAGTCATAAAAGAGCCAAGGTTGCCTACCCCTGGTATAGGGTTTCCTACTTGAGCAGGGGGTTGGACTAGAAGACCTCCAAGGCCTCTTCCAACTCTGTTATTCTGTTAAATAACATTGGTTTTTTGAGTTACAGCACTTATAGGCGGAGACTGTCCTTCTGCAAGGAAATAATGGCCACCTTGCTTTCTTTTCCCTATCTTGGTTCCCCAAAGGTATAAAAATCTCTATCTACAATCTACCAGAAATATTCTATTCACTCTTAGTCCTGGGCCAGTGTCAAAGTTCTGATAGATAGAGCCGAATATATCAGAACTCCGAGGCTTGGAACTTCCTCAAAAAACATGTTTATTGAATACAAAATATCGGCATGGTCAAAAGTGAACCCAAGCCCTCCAAAGAATTACACTATTACAAAGTCAAGTCTCCCACCCCAATGCTATGCAATTACCTACGCTACCCAATAGAACAGGTTGGCGGGCTTTCTAACCAAAATGTCCAGCCCTCTTCTTCCAAGCGAGAGAATGACCTTGGTTCCCATAGGATACAATATTGTTTAGACTAACTCCGTGCCCTCTGCCCATCATGTGGCATCCTAGAACGACCAAGATGGCTGCAGAAGGTTCGTTGTAGAGTTGACAGCCAGATAATGACCTTTTAAATTGGAGAACTCTAATTGGATCAGTTAAGTCAGAGGTCCCCAACCCCCAGTCTGTGGAGCGGTACTGGGCCAAGGTATGCCAGCAACCGGTCCGCACAAACAAGCAAAGCCCCATCCGCGGGATGCAGGCAGCACACAAAACCACACACTCTCTGGTCTGTGGAAAAACCACTCTCCACATAACCGGTCCTGGGTGCCCAAAAGATTGGGGACCTCTGACTTAAGTCATGGAAACCTAGCCCAACTGACTGGTTGCCAGGGGTAGGCTTTAGGAGTGAGCTCATATTGACATCTAAGCTGCAGAGCAGGAGTCAGAATGAAAGACCCTGTCTGGATTTGAAAGAAAGAAAGAAAGAAAGAAAGAAAGAAAGAAAGAAAGAAAGAAAGAAAGAAAGAAAGAAAGAAAGAAAGAAAGAAAGAAAGAAAGAAAGAAAGAAAGAAAGAAAGAAAGAAAGAAAGAAAGGAAGGAAGGAAGGAAGAAAGAAAGAAAGAAAGAAAGAAAGAAAGAAAGAAAGAAAGAAAGAAAGAAAGAAAGAAAGAAAGAAAGAAAGAAAGAAAGAAAATGTTATATCTGCTCAACTCATGCAACCTTGAGAGGCAACCAAGAAAAACACAAGCAGTAAAAAAGCATAAAGCATAAGGGCAAAAGAGGTTGTAAAACATGCAGCATGTCTATTTTAAAATTCATTCTGATAATAAACTTTTTTTTAAAAAAAAATCCTTTCTGTCTATACTTTGGATATCTGTCATTTCTCTTTTAAATGATCAGTGGAATTGCTTGCCTTCAGAAGTTGTAAGTGTTCCATCACTGGAGTTTTTAAAGAAGAGATTGAACAACCATTTGTCCAGGTTGGTATAGGGCAGGGGTAGGCAACCTTGGCTCTTTTATGACTCATGGACTTCAACTCCCAGAATTCCTGAGCCAGCCATGCTGAGGGGAAAGGGAGAGGTTTCCAAGCTGAGCCATGCTGGCTCAGGAATTCTGGGAGTTGAAGTCCACAAGTCATAAAACAGCCACGGTTGCCTACCCGATACAGGGTCTCCTGTTTGAATAGGGAGGTTGACAGGGGGTCGGACTAGAAGACCTCCAAGGTCCCTTCCAATTCTATTATTTATTCTATGTTCTAAATCAGGGGTAGGCCACCTTGGCTCTTTTACGACTCGTGGACTTCAACTCCCAGAATTCCTGAGCCAGCCATGCTGAGGGGAAAGGGAGAGGTTTCCAAGCTGAGCCATGCTGGCTCAGGAATTCTGGGAGTTGAAGTCCACAAGTCATAAAAGAGCCAAGGTTGCCTACCCCTGGTATAGGGTTTCCTACTTGAGCAGGGGGTTGGACTAGAAGACCTCCAAGGCCTCTTCCAACTCTGTTATTCTGTTAAATAACATTGGTTTTTTGAGTTACAGCACTTATAGGCGGAGACTGTCCTTCTGCAAGGAAATAATGGCCACCTTGCTTTCTTTTCCCTATCTTGGTTCCCCAAAGGTATAAAAATCTCTATCTACAATCTACCAGAAATATTCTATTCACTCTTAGTCCTGGGCCAGTGTCAAAGTTCTGATAGATAGAGCCGAATATATCAGAACTCCGAGGCTTGGAACTTCCTCAAAAAACATGTTTATTGAATACAAAATATCGGCATGGTCAAAAGTGAACCCAAGCCCTCCAAAGAATTACACTATTACAAAGTCAAGTCTCCCACCCCAATGCTATGCAATTACCTACGCTACCCAATAGAACAGGTTGGCGGGCTTTCTAACCAAAATGTCCAGCCCTCTTCTTCCAAGCGAGAGAATGACCTTGGTTCCCATAGGATACAATATTGTTTAGACTAACTCCGTGCCCTCTGCCCATCATGTGGCATCCTAGAACGACCAAGATGGCTGCAGAAGGTTCGTTGTAGAGTTGACAGCCAGATAATGACCTTTTAAATTGGAGAACTCTAATTGGATCAGTTAAGTCAGAGGTCCCCAACCCCCAGTCTGTGGAGCGGTACTGGGCCAAGGTATGCCAGCAACCGGTCCGCACAAACAAGCAAAGCCCCATCCGCGGGATGCAGGCAGCACACAAAACCACACACTCTCTGGTCTGTGGAAAAACCGCTCTCCACATAACCGGTCCTGGGTGCCCAAAAGATTGGGGACCTCTGACTTAAGTCATGGAAACCTAGCCCAACTGACTGGTTGCCAGGGGTAGGCTTTAGGAGTGAGCTCATATTGACATCTAAGCTGCAGAGCAGGAGTCAGAATGAAAGACCCTGTCTGGATTTGAAAGAAAGAAAGAAAGAAAGAAAGAAAGAAAGAAAGAAAGAAAGAAAGAAAGAAAGAAAGAAAGAAAGAAAGAAAGAAAGAAAGAAAGAAAGAAAGAAAGAAAGAAAGAAAGAAAGAAAGAAAGAAAGAAAGAAAGGAAGGAAGAAAGAAAGGAAGAAAGGAAGAAAGAAGAAAGAAGAAAGAAAGAAAGAAAGAAAGAAAGAAAGAAAGAAAGAAAGAAAGAAAGAAAGAAAGAAAGAAAGAATCTATCAGTGTTTAAGTTACTCTCTGACACTTGTTTTGCATAAGAAGAATTAGCCAAATAAGTTTAAAAATATTTAATAAATATTTATATATCAACAAACTACAGGTTTTTGATGATTTGAAAGTGATTCCATGGAATCCTTCCATGGAAAGAAATGTTCAAGCGAAAGAAAGAAAGAAAGAAAGAAAGAAAGAAAGAAAGAAAGAAAGAAAGAAAGAAAGAAAGAAAGAAAGAAAGAAAGAAAGAAAGAAAGAAAGAAAGAAAGAAAGAAAGAAAGAAAGAAAGAAAGAAAGAAAGAAAGAGAAAGAAAGGTGGAAGTCAATCTTTGAACAAACTAACCATACAGCCCAACCAAATGGTCAGAGAGTTTTTTGCAAAATAGAACTTGGGCTCAAATCTACCTTTCAAAGTTTTCCAGGCTGTTATAGAGAATGGGTATTTTGTTTTACAGTAAGGTAAGGAAGAATAATATGGAAAACACTACATTTCCATAAAAGACAATCTCTGCAGCTCAGGGCAGAACTCTGGAGTTTTTGCTGCTCTCTGAGCTTGGCTGTTTTCCTGCAGATGTTTTATTACCTAACTAGGTAGCATCATCAATGTTTGTTTGCTTGTTTTTCAAACTTTTTTAACTTCCGATCTACCCCAGAGAGAGAGAGAGAGAGAGAGAGAGAGAGAGAGAGAGAGAGAGAGAGAGAGAGAGAGAGAGAGAGAGAGATGGGCAATGAAACATTTGCAAATGAACAGCCCAGCTCTAATACCACCATGATGCATACATACATAAATACACACTTAAGTAGTAATAGTAATAATAAAGTTGGAAGGGACCTTGGAGGTCATCTAGTCCAACCCCCTGATCAGGCAGGAAACCTTATACCATTTCAGACAAATCAGTTAAAAACAAAACATAGCATTTAGCCATCATTGCTTCTAGGGTAGTGATGTTTTTGTAACTCTCGTTCCATTCATTGTGCTCACACAGGGAGCATGGAATGATTCTATCAAGTGACTGCGATTCTATCGCATGACTAGGTTTTCTGCTACTTCTCCAAAGTGTGTCGTTCATTACTCACTTGTGGATTCGGTTCAGTCAGCTTCTCAAACATGGCCACACTTTGCGTGTCCTTCAACGAAAACTTTTCTTTCTGAGCTTGAATGGAGAGCCAACATAAGGTCAGGGAACGCATTTCATTAGGGACCTAAGATTTGGTTCTTTGATTCCTTCCTTCATTAGGTAAATTAAATGAGTATGAAAGAGTTATGTCTAAAGAAGCTGTGACAGATTAGGAACCGCTGATGAACTATGAATATCCATAATGACTTATGAATATGGAAACCTAGTAGAGCTGTCCATCATGTAGGGACATAGTAGAATTCTAACCATGAGTTTCTCGTCTAAAGAAGGCAAAAGCATAAGGATGAGGAGCTGGATCCAAGTTAGATCAATCAAAAGTTCTTTTGAGTGCAAAGAGACCTATTTGTCATATATCTTTCTCCAGAAGACAAAGATGTGTATGTATACATCTTTTTTTATTATTATTTTTGAAGGTACTATAGGTTGGACTCAGAAGGAATGACCAGTTCAAAGTCCAATAATCTTTCATGATGGAGAGTAACAGAATAAAAGAGTTGGAAGGGACCTTGGAGATCTTCTAGTCCAACCCCCTGTTCAAGCAGGAAATCCTATACTATTTCAGACAAGTGGTTGTCAAATCTCTTCTTAAAAACCTCCAGTGTTGAAGCACCCACAACTTCTGGAGGCAAGCCGTTCCACTGATTAATTGTTCTCACTGTTAAGATATTTCTCCTTAGTTCCAGGTTGCTTCTCTCCTTGATTAGTTTCCATCCGTTGATTCTTGTCCTGCCTTCAGGTACTTTGGAGAATAGCTTGACTCCCCCTTCTTTGGGGGAACCCCTGAGATATTGGAAGACTGCTATCATGTCCCCCCTCGTCCTTCTCTTTGTTAAACTAGACATACCCAATTCCAGCAACTGTTCCTTATACATTTTAGCCTCCAGTCCCCTGATCATCTTTGTTGCTCTTCTCTGCACTCCTTCTAGAGTCTCACCACCATTTTTTAATATATATATTGTATGGACAAAATGCCAGTTGTGAATAGATTTGAGTTGTGACCCAACATCTTCCTCTTCGTATCACAATGGCTTTACAGAAGTAGGTGTAAAACAGTCATTGTCAGCAGGTCTACTCAGATATGCACTCCGGATGAATTTAATTAGATATATTTTACAAGTATGCCCCAAAATGAATCTTAGCAAGGGAAACCTATCTACAGATGCATCAGGTTGGAAGTCATAAGGTCCAAATGGCAATTGCAGCCACATAATTGATGCTGTACCGCTTTGAACATGAGCACCATGTAAATATGTACATAAGTGGAGATGTTACTTAAACGTGTCAGCTCAGAAGTAACCCCCCTTCACTTCACAGAAATATATTGCTCTCCCAAATCTAATCATTTTATTTATACACTGCTGTGATGTTTTTAACTTTTGCTTCCCAGGGTTTTTATTCTCTGTTTTAATGTTTATCTTATTGTTCATTTTATTTACCATAATCCACGCAATGTTTTAATGGGCTTTATGCCAATTTTTAAAACTTATGGCTCGGTTCTTTTTAATTTCACTGTGAAGTGTCTGAGATGTTTCATATCAAGTTGTAATATAAATATTACATAGGAATAAATATAGAAATGTGTACAATGCCACTTTATGGTCTAAAACCTTCAAGACGAGTGAATGCGAACGCCCAGAATTTCTGAAGCAGTGCATCTGTTGATGGATTAAAACTGGTGGCAGGGGGAGACAAGATAGTAACAATGGTTGTAATTGTAAATTGAGGAAGGGAGGGTGGGAATGAAGAAAGAGAGGAAGAAAAGAAGGGAGGAAGAAAAAAGGGAGGGAGGGAGGGATGGGAGGAAGAAGGAAGGAAGGAAGGAAGGAAGGAAGGAAGAAGGAAGGAAGGAAGGAAGGAAGGAAAGAAGGAAGGAAGGAAGGAAGGAAGGAAGGAAGGAAGGAAGGAAGGAAGGAAAAAGGGAGCGAGGGAGGGAAGGAAGAAAGAAAGAAAGAAAGAAAGAAAGAAAGAAAGAAAGAAAGAAAGAAAGAAAGAAAGAAAGAAAGAAAGAAAGAAAGAGAGGAAGGAAGGAAGGAAGGAAGGAAAAAGGGAGGTAGGGAAGGAAGGAAGGAAGGAAGGAAAGAAGGAAGGATCTAATGACTATCTCACATCCAATGAAATATTGTTGTACATACAGTAAATCCACTTTCAGTTTATCTTAAAATTCAAGAGAACATTTATACACAATTCCTTCTCTCTTTTCTTCCCTCCCTCCCTCCCTCTCATTCTCCTTCCTTTCCTTTCCCTTCTACTTCATCTTTCATCCCCTCCCTCCCTCAGATAAAATGATGCCATTCCCTCCACGTAGCATTTGTACCTGAAATAATGCCATATAATTAATATATAACATACGAATGCAATAATACAGTGCAAATTCTGCAGTGAACCTCACAACAGATTTGAAGACGTTAAACCTGGCAAGCATTTCAAATGCCAAAGGGATCCTGAATGGGCTTTTTCACAGGATTATGATGTGTAGATTATTTCCTTTGTTTTTTCCCCTTTCTGCCTCCCATTCACCTTTTTTTATTATTGTGTTGCTTTGTTTATTGGCTCTTCGTTTATTGACTATTCTTGTCGGCTGATCATTTTAATGCAGACCTTATGTTGAACATTTTTTTATCTGGCAAAGAAAGATGGATGGGCGGAGTAGAAATAATTAAGAGAGAGAGAGAAATTGTTGTTGGTGGTTTGCTCTCCGAGCTGGCTGTTTCGTTTTGTCACCATGCTAGGTAACATCATCAGATAAGATAAGATAAGATAAGATAAGATAAGATAAGATAAGATAAGATAAGATAAGATAAGATAAGATAAGATAAGATAAGATAAGATAAGATAAGATAAGATAAGATAAGATAAGATAAGATAAGATAAGATAAGATAAGATAAGATAACCTTTATTGTCATTTTTTTACTGGGCACAATGGCACACATAAAAAAAAATGAAATTTAGTGGCCCGCTCTCAAAGTGAAACACATACATGACACACACCTAAAACATACTATATACAACATACGTATAGACCCACACCCCTACATATATGTAACAAATAAATATTAAATACTGTCCATCTTGTATATATAACGGAAGGAGGAAGCTTGAGAGTTCACAAGGTTAATGCTGTATGGAATGAAACTATGGCTGAATTTGGATGTTCTGCTGCGGATACCACGAAGCCTCCTCCCAGAAGGTAACAAGGAAAACAGGTCGTGAAGAAGATGTGTAGTGTCCCAGACAATCTTGCGGACCCTGCTCAAGCAATGCTTCTGTGCCATGTCCTGGATTGGAGGCAGGGAACTGCCAATGATCTTTTCTGCCGTCCTCACCACTCTTTGCACTGCCTTCCTGTCTGAAGCAGTGATGCCTCCAAACCAGACTGTGATGCTGTATGACAGGATGCTCTCGATCATCCCTCTGTAGAAAGTGGTCAGGACAGGGGAAGGAAGATGTGCTTTTCTCATGCGATGCGGAAAATGCAGGCACTGCTGTGCCCGCTTCACCAGTGTCTCACTGTTGAGCGACCAAGCCAGCCTACTCGTTAGCTGCACACCCAGGAATTTGATGCTGGTAACCATCTCCACAGGTGAATCATTAATGCACAGAGAAGTGTGGCTGTGCCTGCCTTTTCTGAAATCGACAATGATCTCTTTGGTTTTGGAGATTCTCAAGCTTTTCTTGCAGACATCTCATTACCTAACTAGGTTATATCATCAGTGCTAGGAGAGTTTGCTCTCTGTTTATGTACAAGTGCTTTGGCTAGAAGAGGGGAATTGTAGCTCAGAATTTGTCTGTGGAGATTCTCAGTCAACCAGGTCATGGTTGTCCCAAAGGTGCTTTTTCACGAGGCAACTGTACTTTCTTTTTTCTCTTTGAAGACATTTCACTTCTCATTCGAGAAGCTTCTTCCCCACCATCCAGTCACAGCTGAAGAAGCTTCTCGAATGAGAAGCGAAACATCTTCAAAGAGAAAAATGAAAGCCCAGTTGCCTCATGAAAAAGCACCTTTGGGATCATCAGCGGAACTTTGGTTGAAGTGTCTTATTTCAGTTCTCTTCTGCTTTTATAGGTCTTATGTTATCGGTTGGTCATATGACTGATTGGTTGCACCATGTGGGGGGGTCATCTGGTGGTGAGATGACCCTCATGTGGCATGACCAGTCGATCATGTGACCAAACAGGGTGACTTCGCCACCAGATGACCCTCACATCTACCATCGGAGCTACTGATATTTCCCACCATTTCTAGAGAGAGAAATATGTAAAGGTCCTAAGAGAGAAATTAACCATCAAAAGGGAAAAATGCTCATAGAAAGGTGTCTAGCTGCTGAACTCTCATTGGCTGAGCAGAAAAGGGATCTCGGGGGTCAGGGTTGCACAGCTCAATGAAAATGTCAAATCAATGTGCAATGACTGTTAAAAAAAAAAAAATAGGCAGAACCACTTCGGCAGAACCAGTAGCTAATTTTTTGTTGCCCAGGCTCAGAATGGACTTCCGGAAGTGGCATCCATGCAGAGAACTGGTTGTTCACATATTTGAATCCCACCACTGGGCAGAATCCATGCTTGAAATCATTAGGAAGGGAATTGAGAAGAGATGACTTATAGTATAATAAGGCTGTCTGAGAAATGTTCAGATTCAGAGTCTTGCATACAATTCTAGTCCCTGCCCCTTAAGAATGCTAGAGCTAGAAAAGTTTCAGAAAAGGGCAATCCAAACTCTTAAGGAGAAGAGTAGGTCTCCTCCTCAGAGGAAAAGTTCAATCAATCAGAATAGAGCTGGAAGGGACCTGGGAGGTCTTCTAGTCCAATCCCCTGCTCAAGCAGAAGACCCTATACCAGTAGTGGCGAACCTATGGCACTCAGAGCCCTCTCTGTGGGCACGCACGCCTTCGCCCCAGTTCTAGGCTTTCAGCTGGATTCTATAAAACCTTTTCGCTTTAGGCCGCCGCCATGTGCAAAAAAAAAAAAAGTCAATTTCAACTTCTCACGGGAAAAAAAAAGATCTTGCAAAGTTGGAATTGATTGATTGAACTTTTTAGTCCCACCCAGTCTGCCGTTACCACCGCAGCCACACCCACCCAATTGGCCACGGCCAGCCAATGGGCCACACCCACACAGCACTCGACAATGCATAAGTGGGTTTTGGGTTGCAGTTTGGGCACTCAGTCTCTAAAAGGTTCGCCATCACTGCCCTATACCATTCCAGACAAGTGGCTGTCCAGTCTCTTCTTAAAAGCCTCCAGTGATGGAGCACCCACAATTTGTGGAGGCAAGCTGTTCCACTGGTTAATTGTCCTCCCTGTTAGGAAGTTTCTCCTTAATTCCAGATTGCTTCTCTACTTGATTATTTTCCATCCATTGTTTCTTGTCTTGCCTCCAGGTCCTTTGGAAAATAGGTTGACCTCTTTGTCTTTGTGGCAGCCCCTCAAGTACTGGAATACTGCTATCATGTCACCCCCTAGTCCTTCTTTTATCTAGACTGCCCATACCCAAATCTTGCAGCCATTCTTCATATGTTTTAGTTTCTAGGCCTTTAATCATCTTCGTTGCTCTTCTCTGCACTTTTTCCAAAGTCTCAACATCTTTTTTTGATGCAGTATTCCAGATGTGGCCTTACTAAAGTCTTTATAAAGTGGTACTAATACTTCACCTGACTTTAATTCTATGCCTCTGTTTATACAACCAAGGATTGTATTAGCTTTTTTGGCTGCTGCTGCACACTGCTGGCTCATATTTAAGTGATCGTCCATTAGGGCTCCAAGGTCCCTCTCACAGTTGCTGTTTTTGAGCCAGGTCTCGCCTAATCTATACTTGTACCTTTGGTTTTTCCTGCCTAGGTGTAAAACCTTGCTTTTCTCCACATTAAATTTCATGTTGTTGGATAGGGCCCATTGTTCAAGTCTACCAAGATCTTTTTGGCTCCTGAGCTTCTCTTCTGGAGTGTTGGCAATTCCTGCCAGCTTAGTGTCATTTGCAAATTTGATGAGTTCCCCTTCTATTCCGCCATCTACGTCATTTATGAATATATTGAAGAGTACAGGCCCTAAGATGGAACCTTGTGGTACCCCACTGCTTACTTCCCTCCGTGTAGTTGTAGTACTGTTAAGGACGACTCGTTGAATATGGTTAGTCAGCCAGTTACAAATCCATCTGGTGGCAATGTTGACTATCACACATTTTTCTGCCTTACCAAGAAGTATGTTGTGGTCTACTTTGTTGCATACCTTGCTGAAGTCTAAGTATACTATGTCTGAAGCATTTCGCTGGTCTATTAATTTAGTCACTTTGTCAAAGAATGAAATAAGATTGGTTTGGCACGATCTGTTTTTAACAAACCCGTGCTGGCTACTAGTTATAACTTGATTTGTTTCTAGATGTCGACAGATCTGTTTTTTGATTATCTTTTCCAGGATCTATTGAGGTTAGGCTGATTGGTCTGTAGTTTCCTGGGTCTGTTTTTTCCTCCCTTTTTTTTGAAAATGGGAACCACATCAAACCACATCATCATCATCATTATCTTCATCTACATCATCACCATCATCATCCATTGTAGAAGAAGAGCAGGCAGAGATGGGAGGCCGTTTTAAGTGTGTCATCACTTTGGAGTCCTTGTATAACCACAAACGATCCAAGTCCATTGAATCCATAGCTCGGTACTCAGCTGCTTAGGCCTTCTGGAAAGGCCCGACTGCAAAATGCAGGCCCGAATGCAGCTGCAGAACTTTGGTGCCAGAAAAAGTGGACCGGCTGGGTGGGCTCTCGGTACCAAAGGTGAGGTAAGGCCTACCCCGAAAATAAGACCTGGTGCCTCTTTTGGAGGAAATAAATAAATAAATAAATAAATAAATAAATAAATAAATAAATAAATAAATAAATAAATAAATAAATAAATAAATAAATAAGTAAGTAAGTAAGTAAGTAAGTAAGTAAGTAAGTAAGTAAGTAAGTAAGTAAGTAAGTAAGTAAGTAAGTAAGTAAGTAAGTAAGTAAGAAAGAAAGAAAGAAAGAAAGACCCGGTCTTATTTTGGAGGAAACATGGTACATCTACAGCTCACATGTCTACATGCAAGCAGTCCATCCATCTGGGCTAAGTGGAAGTGCCCACCTCACAATGGCTCCATACCAGCTCCAACCACACATCCATACTACCACAGTCCCGCTTTTCTCATTTTGTCTGGAATTGGGATGACTTTGAAGGCCTTCCAAATGTTTTTGTTTGTGATATGATGCAACTGTGTGACCCCCCCCTCAATGACCACTAAAATTAAATGACCATTAGAACGTACAACATAGAACATACAATAACAGAATTGGAAGGGATCTTGGAGGTCTTTTAGTCCAACTCCCTGCACAAGCAGAAGATTCTATACTATTTTAGATAAGTGAATGTCCAGCCTCTTCTCCAAAGCCTCCAGTGATGGAGCACCCACCACTGATGAAGACAAGCTGTTCCACTGGTTAATTGCCCTCACTGTTAGGAAGTTTCTTCTTAATTCCAGGTTGCTCCTCTCCTTGATCACTTTCCATCCATTGCTTCTTGTCTTGCTTTCAGGTGCTTTGGAATATACTGTAGTTTGCCCCCCTCATCTTTGTGATGGCCCCTCAAATACTGGAACACTGTTATCAAATCTGCCCTAGTCCTCTTTTACATTAGACTAGACATACCCAATTCCTGCAACTGTTCTTCATGTAAAACCATGTCTTAGTCTCCAGCCCCCTAATTAAAATTAATTAATTAAAAACTAAATTTCCTCCAAATGTTTGAATGGTGAATGTTGGTGGGCAAGCCAACATCCTTTGTACTTCTGCTCGGAAGACGTGATGTAAGATTGTTCCTCATGGAACTGACTGAGTTCAGTTCCTTCAAGCTTCTGGGACATCTTGAACAGAGAACGAGTGAAACTTTAGCCATGTTGGTGTTTTTTTTCTTCAGCTTTGCTTGGAGTCTTCTATTCAAGGGTGATTTTCAAAGCTCAATTTTATTCCTGTGATTCTTACCCGGTGATTCCTTGATGGCCTCACTCCGCTGAACACAACCTAGTTTGGACAACTGACATTAATTGGCCTGTTTGTTGTCAGGCAGAGATGCTGAAGACCAAATGAGCTTTGACTGACCTTGCTACCTCAAGAAATGAGTCCTCTGGAATGGTTTTGAGCTGGAGGGGTGGCGTAGGAGGGGGGGAGAGGTGGCAGTTTTAACTATTTGTCTTCATTACACCTGTGTAATAATGTAATATAAAGATATGTTGGCGTTCTTGCAGTCCTAGCTAGCTTAAGATACACAGTTTGGACACTCCCCAGAGCACAGAATCCAGAACGCAGGAAGTAATTGGCTATCTCTGCTCTGTTCAGGCTTCACTTGGAAGCTGGTGTCCACCTGATTTATTAGATCATTACCTCATCTTTATAAAGTTCCTGCTTTCTGTTTTCCCCAAAACAACATCCCTGGGAGGCGAGTTCAGCTGAAAGAGAGGTGGGGCCAAAATTACCCAGCTGGCTTTGTTTTGCCTAAGGCAGAACTAGAACTCATCATCTCCTGGTGATTGGCTCAAAGTCACCCAGCCAGCTTTCATGCCTAAAGTAGGAATCCAGCTCCCCGTCTCCTAATGATTGGCCCAAAGTCACCCAGCTGGCTTTCATGCCTAAGGCAGGACTAGAACTCCCCATCTCCTGGTGATTGGCCCAAAATCACCCAGCCACCTTTCATGCCTAAGGTGGGACTATAACTCCCCATCTCCTGGTGATTGGCCCAAAGTCACCCAGCCACCTTTCATGCCTAAGGTGGGACTATAACTCCCCATCTCCTGGTGATTGGCCCAAAGTCACCCAGCCACCTTTCATGCCTAAGGTGGGACTAGAATTCCCCATCTCCTGGTGATTGGCCCAAAGTCACCCAGCCACCTTTCATGCCTAAGGTGGGACTAGAACTCCCCATCTCCTGGTGATTGGCCCAAAGTCACCCAGCCACCTTTCATGCCTAAGGTGGGACTATAACTCCCCATCTCCTGGTGATTGGCCCAAAATCACCCAGCCACCTTTCATGCCTAAGGTGGGACTATAACTCCCCATCTCCTGGTGATTGGCCCAAAGTCACCCAGTCACCTTTCATGCCTAAGGTGGGACTAGAACTTCCCATCTCCTGGCGATTGACCCAAAGTCACCCAGCTGGCTTTCAAGCTTCAGGCAGGACTAGAACTCAGTGTGTCCCATTTTCTAGCCTGCTACCTTCATCTCCAGGCCAAACTGGCAGTCATCCTAAGATGTCACATTAGGAACACTAGAACTCTCGTAAGCTCCTGTTTTTTTTTATCCCGTATCTTAACCGCTAAACCAAATTGCCTCTCAGTCCACAGGTTTTGTTTAAAAAACGAACTTATAACAAAATAACAGACTATCAGAGTTGGAAGGGACCTTGGGAGGTCTTCTAGCTGAACCCCCGCTCAAGCAACAAACCCTACACCACCCCAGACAATGGTTAGAACAACTTTAAAAGGGCAACTTACAGGACAGCTCTCAAGAAGATGAAGGCAGAGGAAACTAAGCCAACATAGCCAAGGGAACTTAGGAAAACAGCCTTCAAATGATTTAAGGGTTGTCATATAGAAGAGGAAATGAAATTATTCTCTCTGCCAGGTCCAGTTAAATTGATTATAAATAAATAAAATAGATCTATAGCTATTTCCGTATCTATATCCCTCTCTCCCTCTACATAAATTCCATATTTCAGTGCGGTAAGTTTGATCTGGTTTAACCTAATAAAGAATGCAGTGCCCTAAACTGCATAACCTATTTATCTATACTGATCCAATTTGATCCAATGTCTTCAAATGCACAGGAAATTTTTATCTTTGTAAGTAATAACATAACGCTGTTAGCTATGCCGAGTCCGCTTGATTTTAGTCCTCTACGCACACAGCAGAAGCTGGAGACTGCATGTTACTTTGCAACAACAACCCTTAAATTGAAACAAATGTTGTTATTGTTATCTAGATGCATTTATTGTTTGTTTATTAAATTTCTTTGCCCCCTCCTCTCACTACCCAGAGTGACTCTGGGAGTTCACAATGCAATAAAAAAACATAAATATAAAAACGATTAAAATCAACAAGCGTTAAATAGAGACATGGTTTTCCCAATGGTGATGCATGGCTGGGAGAGTTGGACCATAAGGGAAGCTGAGCACTGAAGAATTGATGCTTTCAAATTATGGTGTTGGAGAGATACTCTTGAGAGTCCCTTGGGCTGCAAGGAGATCCAGTCAGTTGATCCTGAAGGAAATCAAATCTGACTGTCTTTTGGAAGGACAGACCCAGAAGCTGAAGCTCAATGAGCCACCGAATGAGAAGGAAGGATCCTTGGAAAAGACCCTGATGTGGGGAAAGATGGAAGACAAATGGAGAAGGAGACAGCAGAGGATGAGATGGTCAGATAATACAATCGATGCAATGAACATGAATTCGGACAAACTCCAGGAGACATTGCAGGACGGTCCAGCATGCTGTGGTCCGTGGGGTCATGAAGAGTCAGACACAACTTAGCAACTGAACAACATGCCAATGCTTTCTTCAAGTGGAAGAGAGAGGAATGCGTAAAGATTTGCACACGTATTGAACATTATCTGTTTTATTCAAATTAAGTTACTTACTAGCAGTCCTCTAGTAATGTATGGCTGTGAGAGTTGGACCATAAGGAAGGCTGAGCGCTGAAGAATTGATACTTTTTAATTGCGGTGTTGGAGAGAGAGACTTTTGAGAGTCCCTTGGACTGCAAGGAGATCCAGTCAGTTGATCCTAAAGGTCAGTGATAGGGAAAGGTAATTCCCACAGACAGCTGGACCTGTGGCCTGTAGAGCTCTAAAGTAATGACCAGCAGATCACACACAAGACAGGGGTTACAGGGACATATAGGGGCTCCAATTGCTGTGTGCACTGCTGCATTCTGGACCAGTTGAAGTTTCTGGGTGGTCTTCCAGGACAGCCACATGTAGAACGCATTGCAGTAATCCAATAAACTAATGAGTTTAATCCAATTTAATGAGTTTAATTCAGCAAGCTAATGGATCTTGGAGTTCTAGTGGACAATCACTTAAATACGAGCTAGCAACATGTGGCTGCACCAGAAAAAGCCAACACAATCCTAGGTTGCATTAACAGAGGGATAGAATCAAGATCGCATGAAGTATTAGTAATGCTTTATAAAGCCTTAGTAAGGCCACACTTAGAATACTGCATCCAGTTTTGGTCACCATATTATAAAAAGGATGTTTAGACTCCAGAAAGAACAACAAAGATAGAACATAGAATAATAGAGTTGGAAGGGACCTTGGAGGTCGTCTAGTCCAACCCCCTGCTCAAGCAGGAGACCCTATACTATTTCAGACAAATGATTCTCCAGTCTCTTTTTTAAATCCTTAAGTGATGGAGCACCCACAACTTCTGACAGTAAGTTATTCCATTGAATAATTGCTCTCACCGTTAGGAAATTTCTCCTTAGTTCTAGGTTGCTTTTCTCCTTGGTTAGTTTCCAACCATTGTTTCTTACCTTGCCTATTGGTCCTTTGGAAAATAGTTTGACCCCACCCTTCTTTGTAGGAGCCCCTCAAATATTGGAACACTGCTATCATGTCCCCCCAATCCTTCTTTTAATTAGACTAGACATAGCCAATTCCTGTAACCATTCTTCGTATGTTTTAGCCTCCAGCCCCTAATCATCTTTGTTGCTCTTCTCTACACTCTTTCCAGAGTCTCAGCATCTTTTTTTTATTAATATATGATTAGGGGGATCATTAGATACTTTGATCATTAGATGACTAATGAAGCTACAGAATACAGAATAATAGAGTTGGAAGGGACCTTCTAGGTCATCTAGTCCAATCTCCCACCTAAGCAGGAGACCCTACACCATTTCTGACAGACCGCAGTGAAAGCTTTCAGTGATGAAGCTCCCATAACTTCTGAAGGCAAGCTCTTCCATTGGTTGATTGTTCTCACTGTGAGAAAATTTCTCCTTATTTCTAGGTTGAATCTCTCCTTCACCAGTTTCCATCTGTTATTCCTTGTCTGGCCTTCAGGTGCTTTGGAAAAATCAGTTGATCCCCTCCTCTCTGTGATAGCCCCTCAAATATTGGAAGACTGCTATCCTGTCTCCCCTGTTCCTTCTCTTCACTAGGTTAGTACGTAGCTAAAACATATGAAGAATGGTTGCAGGAATTGGGTATCAATCACCTTCTCCTGGTGATTGCCCAAATGTCACCCAGATGGCTTTTGTGCTTAAAGTGGGATTAGAACTCAGAGGTTCTTGTTTTCTAGCCTTAAGCATTAGACCCGCCCGGTTCTCATGGCTGGAACAAAATGAGAGAAGAATTGTGCAGGCAAATGGATGGTCCCCCAAACAGCAGGAATTGTCATCTTGAACCAGGCATGTGAAACTGCCGGCCCGCAGGCCAGATGCGTCACGCCAAAACTGCACCCACCGCATTGCCAGCATGGCATCACGTGACATCGCGAGTTTGACATGGTTGTCTTAAACTAACAGTACAGATTAAGTTCTCCTCCACCGATCCATAATTCATGCAATGTGCTGTTTTCAGATGATGATGAGCATAAGAGATACATCTCCGTAGGTAGCCCTGCGAAAGATTATTCTATGAACTGTCCACCCTGAAAAGTTGCTCAAGATTTTCCAGGTCCCTGATAGGAGTCTCGGGTTACACATATCCCCACTGTGCATGACGAGACCATCCTCAAAGAGATGTAGCTTAGATTCTCATATCTATAGCTTGGGCTTCTGACAGTGACAAATGTTTTGCTGCTTAGAACAATCTTGGGGGTAATAAATCACAGAGGGAGTGGGTGGCACACCAGTGGCACATGACGCAGGGATGTAATTGGCCATAATCAATACTGAAGCAGCTGTTGGGGCCTGTGATCAGAACAGCTCCCTTCAAACCAGCACACACACTAATTGGTCCACTAATAATGGGGTATGAGCTTTGTGTCATCAGACACACAAAGAGTGGGGAATGGAAAGCCCTGGGTATAATTAGAATGACATCTATAATGCCATAAAGGTCCCATCATCTCGTGGGAAGATGCAGATAACCAGAGTGCTAGTTAGAGACCTAGAATTGGTGCGTATGTGTGTGAGGGGGGGGATCTTAGAGGTCACATGGACCAGTTGCCTATTCAATGTTGGATCTACTAGAGCATCTGTGATAAATGATCACACAGCTAACAGTATAAAACAGGGGTCTTTAAACTTGGCCCTTTTATGACTTGTGGACTTCAACTCCCAGAATTCCTCAGCCAGCATGCCTGGCTGAGGAATTCTGGGAGTTGAAGTCCACAAGTCATAAAAGGGCCAAGGTTGAAGACCCCTGGTATAAAAGAATTGGAAGGGAACTTGGAGGTCTTCTAATCCAATCTCCTGCTCAATCAACAAACCCTATTTCAGACAATCTCTTCTTAAAAACCTCCAGTGTTGGAGCAGCCACTACTTCTGAAGGCAAGCCATTCCACTGAGTAATTGTTCTGTCAAGGTTGAATTGCTAAGATGCCTGCTAACTTCTATCATTACTCAACTTGCCATAGAAACAGGGGGGAGGGGTAGGAAGCATGGGAAGGAAATGGGAGTCTAAGAAGCCTTCCATGGACCATGAGAATCAAGGTCACTAATGCAGGTGTCTGACGGAGAAGTGGACCGTTCTCATAACAAACCAAAGGAGTATGATTGGGCAATGTGAAACACTTGGTGGGTGGAGGATATGGAAAGCTATTGTTAACTAGGCAGATTTTCACGCAGGAAAACCAGAGCTGGTTTTGCTTCTTCATTTCTGAGATGTGTATTCAACAAAGTTAATCTTTTATGGCACTTCAAAGCCTTTTTAACTTATATGCAGAGCACATCATGAGAAAGGCAGGGCTAGATGAATCAAAAGTTGGAATTAAGATTGCAGGGAGAAATATCAACAACCTAAGATATGCAGAGGATACCACTCTAATGGCAGAAAGTGAAGAGGAACTAAAGAGCCTCTTGATGCGGGTGAATAAGGAGAGCGCAAAAGTTGGCTTGAAACTCAACATTAAGAAAACCAAGATCATGGCAATTCCTGGCAAATAGATGGGGAAGAAATGGAGGTAATGACAGATTTTATCTTCCTGGGCTCCAAGATCACCACAGATGGGGACTGCAGCCAAGAAATTAGAAGACGCTTGCTCCTGGGGTGGAAAGCTATGGCAAATCTAGACAGCATACTAAAAAGCAGAGACATCACCCTGCCAACAAAAGTATGTATAGTCAAGGCCATGGTTTTCCCAGTTGCAATGTATGGCTGTGAAAGTTGGACCATAAGAAAGGCTGAGCACCAAAGAATTGAGGCCTTTGAACTACGGTACTGGAGAAGACTCCTGCAAGTCCCTTGGACTGCAAGGCGATCAAACCGGTCAGTCCTAGAGGAGATCAACCCCGACTGCTCTTTAGAAGGCCAGATCCTGAAGTTGAAACTCAAGTACTTTGGCCACCTAATGAGAAGGAAGGACTCACTGGAGAAGAGCCTAATGCTGGGAAAGATTGAGGGCAATAGAAGAAGGGGACGACAGAGAATGAGGTGGCTGGATGGAGTCACTGAAGCAGGAGGTGTGAGCTTAAATGGACTCCAGAAGATGGTAGAGGACAGGAAGGCCTGGAGGAACATTGTCCATGGGGTCGTGCTGGGTCGGACACGACTTCGCAACTAACAACAACAACAACAACAAAAGCCTTGAAGGTTCCTTGATTTTGAATTCTCTATTTGGATAGTTGACATGTTCTCTCTGTCAGGAAATTTCTGTTATTTCTAGATTGCTTCTCTCCTTGGTTAGTTTCCATCCGTTGCTTCTTGCTCTGCTGATGGAAGATCTCCTGCCCCTTTCATGTGGCAGTCTCTTTTACTCACTGACAGGTCCTACAGTCAAGAAGTTTCTCCTGAAGCCCAGTATAACTTCCTTGTCATTTTAACCTGTTGATTCTGATCATCTGGGCAATAGAAAAAGCCATCCCCTCTTAAAAGTGCAGTAAAAGTTGGGGGAAAGATATAGAAAAATAGAAAAGAAAGAAAAAAAAGAAAAAAAATTACAAATAATTATGTTCTTATCTTCTTTACAACTGTTATTGTTGTTGTTGTTCGTTGTGAAGTTGTGTCCGACCCATCGTGACCCCATGGACAACGTCCTCCTGTCCTCTACCATCTTCTGGAGTCCATTTAAGCTCACGCCTACTGCTTCAGTGGCTCCATCCAGCCACGTCATTCTCTGTCGTCCCCTTCTTCTCTTGCCCTCCATCTTTCCCAGCATCAGGCTCTTCTCCAGTGAGTCCTTCCTTCTCATTAGGTGGCCAAAGTACTTGAGTTTCAGCTTCAGGATCTGGCCTTCTAAGGAGCAGTCAGGGTTGATCTCCTCTAGGACTGACCGGTTTGATCGCCTTGCAGTCCAGGGGACTCGCAGGAGTCTTCTCCAGCACCATAGTTTGAAGGCCTCAATTCTTTGGCGCTCAGCCTTTCTTATGGTCCAACTTTCACAGCCATACACTGCAACTGGGAAAACCATGGCCTTGACTATACGCACTTTTGTTGGCAGGGTGATGTCTCTGCTTTACAACTGTTATAAGGAGAGTTAAAAATTTACCTCTTCTTCTTAGGCTCTCCCATAATTCTCTTCTTTCTATAATCTCTCTTGTCTAGTCATCAAAACCATAAATCATAAATTCATTTTTTCTGGTTTAGGCAAAAAGTCCATGAGGGGTTTCCAGTCAGCAGTCAATGTAGATGTTGTCTTTTCTCCAACAAAGAAGTCAATTTAGTCATTTCAGCAGCTCCCCTGTCTTCACCGGCCATTCCTCCATTATGGGTGGTGCTAAATCTTTCTACTTTTATGCATGTAATAATATTGCCGCAATTATCACATACAAAAAAATCCATGATTTTTTTTTTTGCCAACTGTTTATATCCATCAGTCTCAAGGAGAAAAAAAAAAAAACCCTCTGACTTCATTTGTGCATTAATCTTTAAAAAATTTCTGAATCAGTGGATGTATTTCAATTTAGATATTTCCTTGGATGGATCAAACATTCTTAAGTTCCTATAACTCGATCTATGACAGCTGATGGATTCTACTTATTACTTGATCCAGCAATGATAGCGAACAATACAGTGAGTACTAACGAATATTACTTATAACTGCATTATTGGTATAACAGGATAAGTATGACAGAATAAGAGAGTTGGAAGGGACCTTGGAGGTCTTTCAGACCAACACCTTCCTCAAGCAGGAGACTCTATACCAGTGGTGGCGAACCTATGGCACGGGTGCCAGAGGTGGCACTCGGAGCCCTCTCTGTGGGCACATGTGCCATTGCCCCAGCCTTGCCTCCCCCTGCGACCCCCTCCTCACTAGCAGCCCCCTGGAGGAGAGTCTCCCCCGAGCGTGGCCCACGTGGAGCAGCACAGCCAAGGACATGGCAGCCAGGCAGCGTAGACAAGACTCTGCCCTCATGCCCCATCATGCAAAGTTGATGCTGTGGGGCGCGGGCAGAGGGCATGGCCGCCATGGCGCTGCTGGGCTGCCTGGGTGATCTGTGGCGGGCCCTGGAGGTGGTGAGTGGCCCTGCGGCAGACGGGGTGGGGGCGGGGCAGGGGGTGGAGCAGGGGCGGGGCCAGTTTTTGGGCACTCGGTCTCTAAAAGGTTCGCCATCACTGCTCTATACCATTTCAGACAAATGGTTGTCCAATCTCTTCTTAAAAACCTTTAGTGATGGAGTACCCACAACTTCTGAAGGCAAGCCATTCTACTGATTAATTGTTCTAACTGTCAGGAAATTTCTCCATAGTTCTAGGTTACTTCTCTACTTAGTTAATTTCCATCCATTTCTTCTTGTCCTGCCTTTGGATGCTTTGGATAATAAGTTAATTAGAGCAATGGGTCTATTTTGGAAATAGATATGGAAGACCCCAATCTGGCCCTTTGTCTTCTATTTCCTTCCCGAGGTTCTCAAGGGAGGCTTCAGGTATGGTCAAATTCACCTGAATTGTCTTCCAAAGGTCCCTTATACTCTTTATTTAAATATTGATTGATTAGGTGCAACCAAGGCAGTATTGACTTTTAATGACCACACAGATAAAGAGTCTCTATAATGATCCATTCCTAATCTGGTTTTCAGATCTTCCATTGAAGGAACGGAAAGGAAAGGAAAGGAAAGGAAAGGAAAGGAAAGGAAAGGAAAGGAAAGGAAAGGAAAGGAAAGGAGGAAGAGGAGGGAAGGGAGGGAAGAAAATGAAATGAAATGAAATGAGGAAAGGAAAGGAAAGGAAGAAGGAAAGGAAGAAGGAAAGGAAGGAAAGGAAAGGAAAGGAAGGAAAGTGAAGTGAAGTGAAGGGAAAGGGAAGGGAAGGGAAAGGGAAGGGAAGGGAAAGGAAAGGAAGGGAAGGGAAGGGAAGGGAAGGGAAAGGAAAGGAAAGGAAAGGAAAGGAAAGGAAAGGAAAGGAAAGGAAAGGAAAGGAAAGGAAAGGAAAGGAAAGGAAAGGAAAGGAAAGGAAAGGAAAGGAAAAGATGAAAAAAGAGGAGAGGGGATGGGATGGGTGGGTTTGAGAGAAACTTTTATGAAATCACAAGAACCCCCTAAACTGTTCAGGATATATTAAGCTGAAAAGATAGCCCTCAAGTGCTTACCAGAACAGAAAGACAAGATAGAAATGAAATGAATAAAATCACTTCAGATTTTTTGGGGGGTTTGAAGGACACTCACCCTGCATGAGTTAAAAAAGAAAAAGAAACTTTGTCCATCAGTTCCTCAATGGTTCTTCCAGCCACCTGTACTTCCTGAAAATAAATCTGTTTCCTCTATCGGGCCACCTGGCAATTGTCTGAACTCCATCTGACACATCCTTAAAGATGGAAAAATCCAATTCCTGGCTCGGAAGAAACACGGCTTCTTGATGTGTGAACACTTTTGTTCTGAGCTTCAAGCCCAAAATTACTCGTTCACTCCCATTGATTCAAAATAATGATCTACATCTTTGCCTGCTGGCCTCTAGTAAATATCTATATTTCCATGTGGTTAGGTAGCGTGGGAGCCGGGCAGCGAATAATCTCGCTGGGAAATGCTTTTAAAGTCGGATTGAATGAAGAAAACTCGGGAAGCCGAGCCGTTCGGAAAGAATCAATGGGTCTTATGGAGCCCATTATCGTAACATTGTGTCCCTAGGATCGGAGTGGGAATAAAGTGTTTCTGTTGTTGAATTAGATCGCGCCATCTTAGTGAGGAAAGCAGAAACGTAACGTTTGCTAATTGAACTATAAAAATAATAATTACCTTTGATGTAGGGGAAGGCGACGGCTCTCAGCACCGAGCCCTGATTGTATAAATTGAAGCCGTTATCAGCACAGCCTAAACTAGATGAGAAGCGGATCGCTCCAATTGCATTCAGATGATGCTGTGTGTAAACAAAGCATCGGGTGTTTTGTTTTTGTTTTCTTTTTCTTTTCTTTTCTTTTCCTTTTTTTCCTGAGCAATGAACAGGACTTTTTGCCTTCCTTGATAGAGGTTACCTGCCTGAGCAGAGGGTTGGACTTGATGACCTCCAAGGTCCCTTCCAACTTTATTATTATTATTATTAGAGGCTGGCTAGCCCTATCACTACTCTCAAATTGTAGCCACTCCGTTCAATCTGGTAGTTTCCAGCAATGTGTGTCAACACACACACACACACAGAGAGAGAGAGAGAGAGAGAGAGAGAGAGAGAGAGAGAGAGAGAGAGAGAGAAGGAGAGAACTATTATTCCACGCTAAGAGGAGTAGGCCCAAAGCCACCCAGCTGGCTTTCATGCCTAAAGTGGGACTAGAACTCACCGTCTCCTGGTGATTGGCCCATAGTCATTCTGTCAACTTATTTATTGTATCTAAGGCAGTATTAGAATTTAGTGTCGTGGTGATTGGCCCAAAGTCACCCAGCCGGCTTTCATGCCTAAGACGGGACTAGAACTCACAGTCTCCTGGTGATTGGCTCAAAGTCACCCAGCTGGTTTTCGTGCCTAAGGTGGGACTAGAATTCACCATCTCCTGGTGATTGGCCCAAAGCTACCCAGCTGGCTTTCATGCCTAAAGTGGGACTAGAACTTAGGTTTTTGTGGCTAAGGTGGGACTAGAATTCACCATCTCCTGGTGATTGACCCAGCTGGCTTTTGCGGCTAAGGTGGGACTAGAATTCATAACCTCCTGGTTTCTCACTCAGTGCCTTAAACCACTACCGTAAAATGGCTCTCATCATGAGATGTCATTTTAGGAAGACATTATGCTGGATCTAGACACATGCATCATGAAACCCTGGGGACCTGGCCAGATTTCCTGTTTTGGAGGTCTTTAAAACCAAGTTGGATAATCAATTGAATAATATAATTTAAGTAATTTCAAGATCAAGAACACCCTGAATAGGCTGAGGGTTGGAGTGCCTAAGTGTAACACCAATATGCCCAAGTGGAGGCTGTTAGCAGATAACAACACACTGTGTGAACGTTGAGAGAATCAGAGCCTGGTCCATTTGCTGGCATGTCGGTTACTACCAGAAACATGTATCTATAGTGACTTACTTTTGGCCAATGACAAAGCTAAGAAGGTGGCTCCATTTTGGCAATCCAAAGTTTGATCTGGACACAGGAAGAGGAGGAGGAGGAGGAGGAGGAGGAGGAGGAGGAGGAGGAGGACGACGACGACGAGCGAGGATGATGAGGATGATCAGCAGGACAAGGAGGAGGAGGAGGAAAAGGAGAGGAGGAGGGAGGAGGACAATGAGGATGACAATGAGGAGGAGGAGGAGGAGAAGGTGAAGAAGGAAGAGGAGGAGGAAGATGATGAGGACGATGACAATAACGAGGACGATGAGGACGATGAGCAGGACGACGAGGAGGAGGAAAATGGAGAAGGGAGAAGGAGAGGAGGAGGAGGAGGACAATGAGGAGGGAGGAGGAGGAGAAGGTGAAGAAGGAGGACAAGGAGGAGGAGGAGAGAGAGAAGGAAGAGGAGAGAGGAGGAAGACGACGACGACGATGACGACGATAAAAAGGACGAGACGATGAGCAGGACGAGGAGGAGGAGGAGGAAAAGGAGAAGGAGGAGGAGGAGGACAATGAGGAGGAGGAGGAGGAGGAGAAGAAGAAGATGAAGGAGGAGGACAAGGAGGAGGAGGAGGAGGAAGAGGAGGAGGATGACGAGGACGATGAGGAGGAGGAGGAGGAGGACATTTCTCCTAGATGTTTCCCCTGATCTCTAGAGCTTCAGAGCACAGAAATCCAAGAGAATTTTAAAGAGAATTTGGAGTTTCTCCATCAAGAGAGATGTCTCAAGCAACACCCTGGCTTTGTTGAAGTGATCTGCCCTAGATTAGTTTCCACAACCTCCTTAATCCTTATCAACGGCCGCATTTCTTTTTCCACCAGGCACAGGAAGACAAATGAGTCACCCAGGCATCACTCAGCATGTGGCTTTCCCCACCCCACAGCTGCAGAGGCATTAAGCATCAACCTCGGCTCCTGCTTTGGAGTGTGACAGTCCCTCACTGTCCTTGTTTTCCCTTTGTCTCTTTTAATTTATAATCATCTGCCGTCTCTGACATGTTATCTCCTCCCCACCTCAACAGCCTCACTCCCCCAGTCCAAAAATGAGCAGGAGGTGGGGAGTGAACAGCAAAGAAGCAAGGGGAGAAAAGGAAAGAAATTGTCACCTTGAAATTAGCCTAGGCAATTGCAGATGGCACAACAGCACCACATATAATCGTTGCCATTTAAATCCCGAGGAACCCAACCTCAAAATGTTGTTCCCTTCCAGTCATCTCCCCCCCCCACCTCCCAAATTAAAATATCTATAAAGAGAAGCTTGCAGATGAGATATGACTCTTTCAGTAGGGTACGTTTTGAGCCTGGTGGGAATAATTAGAAAGTTTGCGATAGTGGCAAATACACACTTGTCCCCTCACAAGATCCTCAAAAGACCTATCACCAGACCCATCACAAAACCCTCACCTGATGTGGCCCATACCTGACCCATCACCAGGTCTACTGACCACACAAAGACCTTATAAAGAGAAGAACACCAAAACTGGCATTCCCTAAATTCCACTGAAATATGTTAGCTAGCCTGGTAATGAAACATTCAGAAACCAATCCAGAAGCTCAGAGAACAAACCTCCACTCTCAACTAGAAAATTGTTTATCTGAGCCTGCTGAAGAATGGATGACATTGGTAAGATACGATATAACAAAGAGGCTAAGTCCATAGAAAGACTGCAGAGAAGAGCAGCAAGGATGGTCAGGGGTCCGGAGGCTGAATTGTACGATGATTCAGGGAGACAGATACGCATAGCCTAATGAAGAGAAGGCTTAGGGGAGACTTGACAGCATCTTGCTATCCTTGAAGGACTGTCACAGGAAAGAGGCCCTTGAATTATTATACACATCTGAGGTAGGACAAGAAGCCATGAGTGGAAGCTCCTCAGAGGGAGATCCAACCTGGAAATAAGGAAGAATTTCATGGCCGTGAGAAGGATTGATCAATGGAACAGCTTGCCTTCTGGAGTTGGGGATGCTCCCTCACTGGAGGTTTTCAAGAAAAGATTGGAGAATCATTTGTCTGGGATGGTATGAGGACTCCTGCCTTGGCCAGGGGGTTGGACTAGAAGACCTCCAAAGTTCCTTCCAGCTCTTTGATTATATGAATTAAAAGGAAAAGAGAAAAAAAAAAAACCCCAGACTTCTATCTAAGAGTTAGAAGGTACATCAACATGACTTGTGGATGGCTGGCCAAATCAGAATAACAAAATAACAGAATAATAGAGTTGGAAGGGACCTTGGAGGTCTTCTAATCCAACCCCCTGCTCAATAAGGAACCCTATACCATTTCAGACAAATGGTTGTCCAATCTCTTCTTAAAAGCCTCCAATGATGGGGTACCCACAACTTCTGGAGGCAAGCCGTTCCACTGGTTAATTGTCCTCACTGTCAAGAAACTTCTCCTTAGTTCTAGGTTGCTTCTCTCCTTGATTAGTTTCCATCCGTTGCTTCTTGTCCTGCATTCAGGTACTTTGGAGAATAGCTTGACTCCCTCTTCTTTCCTGCAACCCCTGAGACAATGGAAGACTGCTATCCTGTCACCCCTGGTCCTTCTCTTCATTAAACTGGACATACCCAATTTCTGCAACCCTCCTTTGTATATTTTAGGTTGCTAGCAGCACACAGCCTAGGTCAGATATGTCAAATTGCCGGCCTGCAGGCCGGATGCGTCAAGTTGAAACCACGCCCACCTCATTGCCGGCAAAGGGGGAAAAGTCACGATATGTTGTGCAACGTCATGTGACGTTGCGAGTTTGACATGCCTGGCCTAGATGATTGGTTGAAGGAAAGGATGCTTTATGAACAGGACCAATAAGACAGGGGGTTGGAGTAGAAGACCTCTAATACTCCTTCCAACTCTATGGTTCTAAGATTTTATGGTATACAAATCTTCTATTCACCCCACGAAGGTGGAAAGGACAGTCATAACTGCCAGCTAGTTGCCTAGTGGCCAGGTCATGATCACATGACTGCCAGGCTACTGGGATGATCAGAACTTTGAGGACTGGTCTTAAATACCACTCATACAGTGCTGTCATAACTTTGAATGGTCACTGAATTCACTGATTATTAAACAAAGTTCCCTTACTGTCTAACCTTACTATTATAGCAACTATATATATGGTTAGGGGCTTGGCTGTGCTCTGATTGGATGGGGGTGTGTTCTGTTTGGGTGGGGGCTTTGTTGTGCTCAGATTAGTCTGAGTTGCAGGGGGATTTGAGATGGAGAGCTGCGTTGCTGTTGTTTGGCTTCGCGTTCGTGGTCATGCCATATCATCAAGGTGGGTGTCAGTTTGCTTCATGTATGGATTGGAGGGGTCTAAAATGGCTAATGATGCAGCTGTGGTTTGGTTTTTGGTTTGTGGTCGTGCCTCATCATCGGTGTGGGTTTGGGTTTGCTTTTTGCGTGGATGTGTCGTGGTGACATCCTGTGTGGTTTTCGTGAGTGTGGGTCTAGTGTCATTCTTTGTGTTAGGGACTCGTTTGTCAATAAGGGCGGGTTTCCAAATGGCTGGTAGGCGGGAGGTATCATCCCGTTTATTCATGCTGTGTGGGCGTTTCTCTATCTCGATGGCTTCTCTGATTATTCTGTTGTTAAAGTGTTCAGTTTTGGCGATAGTTCTGGTATTTTTAAAGTCAATTTTATGTCCTGTGGCTTTAAGGTGTTGGACCAGGGAAGAAGTTGGTTCCTCTTTTCTGAGCATAACAAAGCCCCCACCCAAACAGAACACACCCCCATCCAATCAGAGCACAGCCAACCCCCCATCCAATCAGAGCACAGCCAAGCCCCTAACCAATCAGAACACACCTCCACCCAATCAGAACACAGCCAAGCTCCCACCCAATCAGTTCATACCCCCACTGGCAGTTAAAAGGAAGAAACAGCTGCGACCACACATTGCTCCTAGAAGCACGAAGCCGAAGACACCAGCCTGAAGATGACGAATGGGACTTCGTCGAAACGTCGCCAAACTTCCAATTTTACGTGGGATAAAAGCCGAATTAACAAAGACCTGTTTTATGATAGGAGAGCTAAGTGTGAAGGCACCAAAAAAATATAGATTTAAGTCATATAAAAGGCATATATTTAAAGGGAAAAGGTAAACTTCGGACAGAGAGGTGAGATTTCACTGCAATTTCTCCTGTCTAGGTTTGTGTCCTTCGTTACAAGCTTCACAGGCACGTAACAAGGGTGAGGATTTCAAATTAAGATTAAGTTTCATTCCCTTTTAATCTAACTAATTAATTGGGCCTTGCATCTGACATGATGCAGGAAAGTTCTCTTTCCTGTTTTTGGTTGCTATTTATTTATTTATTTATTTATTTATTTATTTATTTATTTATTTATTTATTTATTTATTTATTTATTTATTTATTTATTTATTTATTTATTTATTTATTTATTTATTTATTTATTTATTTATTTATTTATTTATTTATTTATTTATTTATTTATGTATCTATCTATCTATTTATTTATTTATTTATTTATTTATTTATTTATTTATTTATGTATTTATTTATTTATTTATTTATTTATTACTTCTCTGTCTAACAGGAGACTTGAAGCATTTTGATTCATCATGAAGATACATACAAGGGCATGCACTGACATCTTCCATCCTTCAAACTATCTTTGTCCTCCCCTTTTCTCTCATTCTCTCATTGAGGGACCCTGTAGATTGTCCACTTCTGATTTGGACAAATGGTCCAGCTGATGATCAATGAAGACACACATACATAAGAGGGAAACATCTCTGAAGCTCAGCACAACAAGTCAGCAGCGGTATTTCTCAACTACCTCTCGATGGTAGGATGACTCTCATTCAAGGTCGAATGTTCTCATTCATATCCAAATAACCATATTACCAAACCTTGAATGTTTTATGTTGGTAAGCCTGTCTTGGCAAATATTAGACAGAAGAGTTTGTAAGTTGTCTTAAATAGTGAATATTAGATAGGAGAGTCTATATACGTTGTCGCAAACAATGTGAAATACAAGGAACAGACTAACAGAGGGGCCTTGGAGGTCTTCTAGAGTAACTCCCTGCTCTAGTAGGAAACTCTATGCCATTTTAGACAAGTGGCTATCCAGTATTGTCTTAAACACCTCCAGTGTTGCAGCACCCACAACTTCTGGAGGCAATTCTTTCCACTAATTAATTGTTCTAACCAGTGCTTTTTTTGTAAAAATAAAAGGTGCCGGAACTCACACACGTCATACAACCCACCTTGCCTATACTACAAGGTTCCATCCAAAAAAGGTGCTGGAACTCCGTTCTGGGCGTTCTATGAGAAAAAAAGCCCTGGTTCTAACTGTCAAGAAATTTCTTCTTAGTTTTAGGTTGCTTCTCTCTTTGATTAGTTTCCATCCATTACTTCTTGTTCTGCCTTCAGGTGCTTTGGAGAATAGGTTGACACCCCCCCTCTTCTTTGTGGCAGCCCCTGAGATATTGAAACACTGCTATTATGTCACCCCAGTCCTTCTTTTCACTAGACTAGATCTATCCAATTCCTGCAACATTCTTCATATGTTTTAGCCTCCAGCCCTCTAATCATCTTAGTTACTCTTCTCTGCACTCTTTCTAGAGTCTCAACATCTTTTTTTTTATAATGTGGTGACCAAACCTGGATACAGTATTCCAAGTGTGGTCTTACTTACTAAGGCTTTATAAAGCAGTACTAATACTTCACATGATCCTGATTTTACCCCTCTGTTAATGCAGTCGGGGATTGTGTTGGCTTTTTTGGCTGCTGCCCCACAATGTTGGCTCATATTTAAGTGATTGTCCACTAGGATTCCAAGATTTCTTTCAAAGTTACTGCTTTTGAGTCAGGTTTCACTTAATAGGTACCTGTACATTTGGTACCTTTACATTTGCCTAAGTGTAAAGTCTTATTTTTCTCTACATTGAATTTCATTTTGTTAGATAGAACTATACATCACAATACATCAAAATAGAACTGTACATCACCTGTTCAATACACTAGGAAAGCACAGTGTTGTCCAGTACTGTTGATTGTCAAAGATCATTCAATCATTTGATTGTCAAAGTCACACATATGAGGAAATAGTGAGCAGATTTTGACTTTTCAGAGAAAATGTGAGGCCGTGTCCAGGATTAATATCCATTCATTCATTCATTCATTCATTCATTCATTCATTCATTCATTCATTCATTCATTCATTCGTTCGTTCATTCATTCATTCATTCATTCATTCATTCATTCATAGGGTTTCTTGGCTTCCATTTTCTTTTTCAAAAAGGTATTTCCTCAGACATATCTGTTGCATTTTAATTTATCTTTTGGTGAGGATTCTTCTAGCCCTCCTCTTTTCCCTCTTACTATATCACGACCAACAATAATAATCATCATTTAAATTATTCGCAATAATTCTCACAAAGCAATCAAGCTTATCTGCTTCTGAAGGACACCCATGTGTTCTGAAGTTGTAGCTTCTTTATTACTACTTCAGGTGTCTCATAAACTACGTCTTTCTCAAGACCTTGTCAAGGAAAGGGCAAATCCAACATTGTGGAAAGGAACAAAGAACAATTTATCCTCCAGCAATTTCATTGTCCTTTCGCTGGTTTGTCTCCTGGTTCTGTTTTTTTTTTTTAAATCACTCTTAACTGTTCTCTTTAGGAAAAAAAATGCTGATATTTGAGTGTGGAAGGATGAAGGGAAAGGAGAGTACCTATATCTGCAAGAACTGATTTGTGACTGCAAATATATGGCCCATGAAAAGTATATTGTAGGATGTGGCAATTGTTTTCCTAACCAAACCAAAGATTTTATTTCAGCACAAAACTGTCACCTTACTGAGCCAAGGTTTGTGAAGGAGGAGAATTGCAAAAATGCTTTTTCAGGAGGCAACTGGACTTTCTTGTTTTTCTTTGAAGACGTTTCGCTTCTCATCCAAGAAGCTTCTTCAGCTCTGACTGGATGGTGGGGAATGGAGGCCACTTGGAGGTTTGTCTATGTCCTCAGGGTCACCTGAATGGTGCAAATGGGTGTGGAACCTTCTTGGAACTGCTGAAAGGACTGTGTTGTAGACTGGAGATGGATGGTGCCGTATCCCTCCCCCTGTGTTGAGAGAGGGCTGTTCAATTTTGACCTAGATGGCCTCTTGGACCCCTCTTTCAAACCAGCGGTCCTCTCTGTCCAAATTGTGGACTTTGCTGTCTTCGAAAGAGTAGCCTTTGTCTTTTAAATGCAGATGGACTGCTGAATCTTGTCCTGATGGGTTTGTTCTCCTATGTTGTGCCAATGCTTTTATGAAGTTTATGAAGGAAGAGAATAATATTCTCAAATTATTTCTACATTCCTGGATTGCTTGTTCGGTTCATATTGATGGAGATGAGTTTCCCAGCAGAATTGTCTCAAAGGTGGTTGTTGTTGTTTTTTCAAAAGCTAACTGGACTTCATTTCCTTGAAGACTTTTTGCTTCTCATCCAAGCAGCTTCTCCAGTTCCAAGAACTGAAGAAGCTTCTTGGATGAGAAGTGAAATGTCTTCAGGGAAAAGAAATCTAGCTACCTTATCAAAAAGCACCTTTGGGACAACCATGACTTGGATGACTGAGAATCTCCATAGACAATTCCAGGAGAATCAATGACTTCTGTTGCCACTGCAGGCTTAAGATGTGATCTACCGAAACATTCAGATCCTTTTTACAAGTATTGCAAGTTGAGCCCAGAATAGCTACCATGTACTCCTGATTTTTCCTAGATAGAATGTTTCATCACACCCCAAGCACAATGTGTTCAGAACACATGGTTCTCATATGAATTTGTGCATCTCTGGGCCTCCACAAAATGGATGTGACACGTCTCTGAACTTTGCTTCCAGATATCGAAAGTAGCTTCAATTGAAGCATCAGAGGTGATTGTTTACTGTCAAGGACTATCACATCACCTCAGTTGACTACCTTGGTAGGAGGAAAATGGCTTCTCTATATACCTAGAAGACCACAAAGGGCAAAGAAACGGAAAGTGGAAAGTGAGAAGGATAACCTTGACAGAGAAAGAAGAGCTCTGTTGCCAAAGCAAAGAGAGGCAAAACATGGCCTGAGTTCAAAGCAAAAAGAAGCTATGCTTTTCGTTTCAGACAGAGAAACACGATATAAAAAAGATGTTGAGTCTCTGGAAAGAGCCTCTAGAAAGACTCTAGAAAGGATGATTAGGGGGCTGGAGGCTAAAACATATGAAGAACAGTTGCAGGAATTGTTTATGTCTAGTTTAATGAAAAGAAGGACGAGGCGTGATCTGACAGCCAATCTCCCAATATCTCAGGGGCTGCCCCAAAGAAGAGGGAGTCAAGCTATTCTCCAAAGCGCCTGAAGGCAGGACAAGAAGCAATGGATAGAAACTTGTCAAGGAGAGAAGCAACCTAGAACTAAGGAGAAACTTCCTGACAGTTAGAACAATTAACCAGTGGAACAACCTGCCTCCAGAAGTTGTGAATGCTCCAACACTGGAAGCCTTTAAGAAGAGATTGGACAATCATTGGTCTGAAATGATATAGAGTTTCCTGTCTGAGCAGGGGGTTGGACTAGAAGACCTCCAAGGTCCCTTCCAACACAGTTATTCTGTTACTGTGCTACACACACACGCACAAATACACTCAAACACACACACTACCAAATGAAATTAGTGTGAGAAAGAGAGGAAATTTTAGTTTTAGACTTCCATAGAGTTTGCTTTTTTATCTTTGTGGAGCTGAGAGAAAGAGCCTAAGTAGCATAACTGTACTTATCCAGTAAGCAGGACAATCACCATCACCACCCTTCGCTTGAACATTTCTTTCCATGGAAGGATTCCATGGAATCACTTTCAAATCATCAAAAGCCTGTAGAGTCTGTTGACGTATAAATATTTATTAAAGATTTTTAAACTCAGCTACATTATTTGGCTAATTCTTCTTATGCAAAACAAGTGTCAGAGAGTAACTTAAACACTGATAGATTATTTTTCTTTCTCTCTCTCTCTCTCTCTCTCTTTCTTTCTTTCTCTCTTTCTTTCTTTCTTTCTTTTGATAAAATGTCTGCTATTCGCAGGTAGTTGATTGAATGGTTAGCAGACCATTTCAGTTGTCAGCCTGAAGATAGACAGACAGACAGACAGACAGACAGACAGACAGACAGACGGACGGACGGACGGACAGACGGACAGACGGACAGACAGATAGATAGATAAATAGATAGATAGAATACAAAGACAGAAAGAAGGAAAGAAAGAGAGAGAGAGAGAGAGAAAGAAAGAAAGAAAGAAAGAAAGAAAGAAAGAAAGAAAGAAAGAAAGAAAGAAAGAAAGAAAGAAAGAAAGAAAGAAAGAAAGAAAGAAAGAAAGAAAGAAAGAAGAAATGAAAAAAGATAGTAGAGAAATAGATATTCAACAAATCAATTGATTTTCAATAGGCCTTCTCCTAAGCATAGCAATCTGAAAGACCCAGTTGCAGAAACTCTTAACAGATAAATGAAAGTTAATATTTGCCGTACTTGTCTCCTTCCTTCCTTCCTTCCTTCCTTCCTTCCTTCCTTCCTTCCTTCCTTCCTTCCTTCCTTCCTTCCTCCCTCCCTCCCTCCCTCCCTCTCCCTCTCTCTCTCTCTCTCTCTCTCTCTCTCCCTCCCTCTCTCTCCCTCCCTCTTTCTTTCTTATCATAAAATGTCTCCTATTCGCAGGTAGTTGATTGAATTTCCGGGAGATGCTTAGCAGACCATTTCGAACGTCAGCCTGAAGCAGGTAATGAGAATTTATCAGCACCTCATTCACATGTGCAGCTCATCTCTCACCCATGCGTTTCAATAAATATTGCTTTTATTTATTGCAATGTATTTGGAATTAATGGTTGATTTTATTCTATTGTGTTTTGATTGCTGTCCTTTTTTATTTATTTTATTTTATTATGGGCTGGCTAAGCAAGCCAGTAAGTGTTTTATCAGGCTGGTTTGACAAATGCCAGCTCAAATTGAGACATCAGCATACCAAGCCTTCTTTTGACGTCAAAAGTGATAATTGTATTTATGGCAAGATAAGGCTGGGGGGAAAAATGTGATGTGAATAGAGGAGAGCCATTGTTTCATGGAAAAAAATAACACTACGAAGAACCCTATAATTTTTTATTGAATGCAAAAATGCGAAGAAGAATGAGGTTGTTTAGAAATGAGTTGAAGTGATAGTTGTCATATCACAAGCCTTCTCACCCATCATCTCAACTCTGGAAAACAGAAGACACAATGAAGCAGCAAAATTTAAGTGCTCTGACAATTAGAATGTTGAAGTCTATTCAATGCTCCACAGCTTGTAAAGAATCTTAAATATTTGCTCTTTCCATTGCAGTTCTTCAGTGGACTATATACCCCAGCTTCATAATGAAGAAATTAGAATAGAATAGAATAGAATAGAATAGAATAGAATAGAATAGAATAGAATAGAATAGAATAGAATAGAATAGAATAGAATAGAATAGAATAGAATAGAATAGAATGGAATGGAATGGAATGGAATGGAATGGAATGGAATGGAATGGAATGGAATGGAATGATAGAGATGGAAGGGACCCTAGTTCAACCCCCTGTTCAGGCAGGAAACCCTATACCATTTCAGACAAATGGTTGTCCCATCTCTTCTTAAAAACGTCCAGTATTGGAGCATTCACAACTTCTGCAGGCAAGTTGTTCCACTGATTAATTGTTCTATCAGGAAAGGATTAGTTAATATAATACTTAGGATTAGCTCCTATAATAATAACAAAAGCCAATGCAGTCCTAGGTTGCATTAATAGAGAAATAGCATCAAAAAAGTAGTAGTACTGCTTTATAAAGCCTTAGTAAGACCACACTTGGAATACTGCATCCAGTTTTGGTCACTCATGTTATAAAAAAAGATGTTGAGACTCCACAAGGAGTGCAGAGAAGAGCAACAAAGATGATTGGGGGGCTGGAGGCTAAAGCATATATGAAGAACAGTTGCAGGAATTGGGTATGTTTAGTTTAATGAAGAGAAGGACTAAGGGTGACATAATAGCAGTGTTCTAATATCTAAGGATTAGAAGACCTCCACAGTCCCTTCCAACTCTGTTATTCTGTTATTCTATTCTGTTATTCTGTAAATACTTTAGATGGTTCTTCTCCTTCAGTCCATCTTCATCCTTCAGAAATCCTTATGTGGTCTTTGGGAATCCCTTCTGGCAAACTGGGTTGGGAGGGGTATCAAGTAGCCCAAACCAAGACTTGTGGGTTACAGCTATCACCTAAAATATGGAATATATGGTCAGTTACAAAGGTATTTTTTTTTAATCCTTGCCTGAGTGTACCATGCTTGCTTTGCTTTTCCTAAACCTTAAATTGCACTACAACACACAAAATATTCCAGCTCTGTTCCTTCTATGATATCAATGCACTGAATCTTAGCTGTTCCTAGCACTGCACTCTTCCGGACCAAGAGCTCTGATGATGATCCTGAGATCTGCTGGATCTACTCTACCACTATGTCTATCACCATCACTGTCTTTTGGTCCTTTTCTACTACATTCCCTTTTCCATGATTATGAATGTGATATGGAGAGAGAGAGAGAGAGAGAGAGAGAGACAGACAGACAGACAGACAGACAGACAGACAGACAGACAGACAGACAGACAGACAGACAGACAGACAGACAGACAGACAGACAGACAGACAGACAGACAGACATATAGTTGATAGAGACAGACAGACAGACAGACAGACAGACACATACTAAGAGAGTGTGTGTGTACAGCTCCCACTTTCCTTGCCAAAACAAAATTTCTTAAGAATGATAACAGAAAGAAAAGGAAGACGTTTTAACAGCAGAAGATAAATTTATTGAATAACAGAATAACAGAGTTGGAAGGGACCTCAGGAAGGAAGCCCTGTACTATTTCAGACAAATGGTTGTCCAATCTCTTCTTAAAAACTCCCAGTGTTGGAGCACTCACAGTTTCTGGAAGCAAGTTGTTCCACTGGTTAATTGTTGTTACTGTAGAAAATTTCTCCTTAGGTCTAGGTTGCTTCTCCCCTTGATTAGTTTCCATCCATTGCTTCTTATCCTGCCTTCAGGTCCTTTGGAGAATAGGTTGACTGCCTCTTATTTATGGCGACCCCTTTGATATTGGAACCTTCCTATCATGTCACCCGCTAGTCCTTCTTTTCCTTAAACTAGACACGACAAAGAGGTTCTTAAGTCTCCTTTGAATGAGTCACTCTAGAGTCATTCAGGCAAACTATTCCACTTCATCTGGAGACTACATTGTCTTTTTCAGCCTTTTTCAGTTCACACAAAGAAATCACACTGAGGAAGGTCTACCTCTCCCACAAAATGGATGGTTTCCCATAACTCAGACTGAGCACCGACTTAACTTAATGATAGCCTTTCCTCAGTCCGTTGTTATTATAACTGTGTCTCCACAATAGACAAAGCCACCCCGAGGCTGGCTATGGTATCACGAACTTGCTGCTAATTCCATTTTGTCATAAAACGGAGAGAGGTTTAATGACTCAAGAAGATGTGAATGACAATGTTTTTTTTTCTTTTTTTTTAATCTTAAAGTCAAGGGCATGGAATGTCAGGCTGCACCGACTTAACTACCATTTCCAAGAACTGGTGTTGACATTTGTAGATATAATGCATGAGAGAATGCCTCAGAGATCATTCTTGACAGCCTCCAGTTCAAACAATAATTCTGAAGTGTCATCCAGACCACAGAAAAGGACGCTATCCAGATCTCATGATCTATTGAAAAAAACCTCTGCAGTGACTCACACATAACAGTCCAGCCTCATGATGCAAGAGTCTTGCCCAGGGCAGCTTCTTAGCTTTTGTAATAATCTCCTCTGAGATCAAAATGAACTCTATATCCAGATTATTATTATGTTTATTTATTTATTACATTTAGAGGCTGCCCATCTCACCTACCAAGTGACTCTGGGTGCCTACAGTATCATAAATGACAATATAGACAATTAGAAAGTTAAAACTATTAAAAGTTAACAACCGACAATAAAAGAGCTAGAGAATCAGTTTGGTCTAGTAGTGCTTAAGACACCAAGCTAAGAAACTTGGAGATCATGAGTTCTAGCCCCACCTTAGCCATGAAAGCCAGCTGAGTGACTTTGAGCCAATCACCAGGAGACTGTGAGTTCTAGTCTTGCCTTAGGCATGAAAGCTGGCTGGCTGACTTTGAGCCAATCACCAGGAGACTGTGATTTCTAGTCGTGCCTTAGCCATGAAAGCCAGCTGGGTAATTTTGAGCCAATCACCAGGAGACTGTGAGTTCTAATCCCGCCTTAGCCACGAAAGCCAGCTGGGTGATTGTGAGCCAATCACCAGAAGACTGTGAGTTCTAATCCTGATTTAGGCATAATAACAGCCTGGCTGTTTAGGCCAGTTCCTCTCTCTCAGCCCAGCTCACATGATAGGGTTGTTGTAGTGGGGAAAATAGGAAGAGGAAGGCATGTTAAATCTCTTTGCTGCCTTGAGTTATTTATAAAAAAATGTTAAAGGTGTGATACAAATACGTAAGAACCAACAAACCAACAAACCAATGCATAGTCAGGATGGAGGTGAGATCTTCTCCTAATCTACTAGCCACCTCCACAGCGGGGCATCCCCATTGGAGTCCCAAGCCAGTTGGCAGGACCGGGTCTTCAGGTTCTTCCTGAAGACCAAGAAGGTGGGAGCAGATCTCACCTCGAGTGGCATGATGTTTCAGAGGGTGGGAGCCACAGTAGAAAAGGCTCTTCTCCTGGACCTCAAAAGCTGAAGTTCCTTGGTCAATGCGATGGGCAGCATGCTACTTCTGCTGGAGCGAGTCAATCCCATTGGGGTGGGCCAACCACACTGGGTGAGACAGTTCCTCAGGTAACTTGAACCCATGCCATGAAGGTGATAACCAACATTTTGAATTGTACCTGAAAGTAGACACCAACAATCAGTGCAGTTTGCGTAACAGTAGTTAATTCTCTAATTTCATCCCATTAGTGATGTATACATTGCCTAAATGCCTATGGAGATTTTCAATCATCCAGGTCCAGGTTGTGACTTTCTTGTCCAGTTGCCTTTTGGACAAGAATACACACACACACACACACTGCCTTCTACTCTACTGCTATACTCTCAGTCTCTAACTCTCCCATGTTTTTCTAAATGTACATTATTTTTATTGTATCCATTTCTTTTTGCTGGCTTTCAAGTCCATAATTTCCCAATATCTAGGATAGTAGCCCCGGGATGATGAAGAACACAACATATCTACCATCCTAGAATAGGTAGCTTCTTAGTGTGCTAAAGAACTAAAACAAAAGGTCTGAGATGGGAGAATTAGTTTAGCCTGGGACATTACTGAAGAAGCAAGCTAAGGGAGATCCCTAAAATAGGATCCTAGAATTGAAAATCCTTCTTGTTGTGGCTGTTTGTCTCATTTGGTTTAATGGGGGCAGATAGAAATACGCAGAATATAAACATTTTTCTTACATGGTTCAGAGTCTCAACATCTTTTTTTATAACATGAGTGACCAAAACTGGATGCAGTATTCCAAGTGTGGTCTTACTAAGGCTTTATAAAGCAGTACTACTACTTTTTTGATGCTATTTCTCTATTAATGCAACCTAGGACTGCATTGGCTTTTGTTATTATTATAGGAGCTAATCCTAAGTATTATATTAACTAATCCTTTCCTGATAGAACAATTAATCAGTGGAACAACTTGCCTGCAGAAGTTGTGAATGCTCCAACACTGGAAGTTTTTAAGAAGAGATGGGACAACCATTTGTCTGAAATGGTATAGGGTTTCCTGCCTGATCAGGGGGTTGAACTAGGGTCCCTTGCATCTCTATCATTCCATTCCATTCCATTCCATTCCATTCCATTCCATTCCATTCCATTCCATTCCATTCCATTCCATTCCATTCCATTCTATTCTATTCTATTCTATTCTATTCTAATTTCTTCATTATGAAGCTGGGGTATATAGTCCACTGCACCTCTTGGGATGGTTTGACCCATTCTAAAGTTTCTATATGTGTAGAAAATTTTTAGCCATTTTAAAATTCTATCCATCTCTCCAGGTTTTATTTTTGGCACAAACATTCAGCTCAATATCCAACTCAAATAAAGATAGATAGATAGATAGATAGATGATAGATAGATAGATAGATAGATAGATAGATAGATAGATAGATAGATAGATAGATAGATAGATAGATAGATAGATAGATAGATAGATAGATAGATAGATAGATAGATAGATAGATAGATAAGATTTACCTTGGCACCAGAAGCTCACAGTTGGACAACTTTGGTAACACTAGAATTGTGGTATGTTTTCCAGAATAACAGAACAACAAAGTTAGAAGGGACCTTGGAATTCTTCTACTCCAACCCCCTGTTCAAGCAGGAGACCCTATACCACTTCAGAAAAATGGCTATCCAGTCTCTTCCTAAAAACCTCCAGTGATGGAGCACCTACCGCTTCTGGTGGTGAGCTGTTCCACTGGTTAATTGTTCTAACTGTCAGGAAATTTCTCCTTAGTTCTAGGTTGCTTCTCTCCTTGATTAGTTTCCATCCGTTGCTTTTTGTCCTGATTTCAAGTACTTTGGGGAATAGGTTGACCCCATCTTCTTTGTACCAACCCCTTAGATATTGAAAACTGCTACCAAGTCACCACTACTCCTTCTTTTCATTAAACTAGACATATCCAATTCCTGCAGCTGTTCTTCATATGTTTTAGCTTCCGGCCCCCTAATCATCTTTATTGCTCTTCTCTGGACTCTTTCTAGAGTCCCAACATCTTCCAGTTAGAATTAAGTCTTTTAATTCCTGGCATTTTTGTTTAGAGTTTGAAGTAGCAGAGGATGGAAAGAATTAATCTCCAAGAATCACTGTTGGTCAGGAAAAGAAATACTGGCCTGACTTTTCTTTGATGTGGAATTTTCAAGTTTCTGTATTAGTTAAAATCCCTCATGGATTATGAAACTTCTTACTCTAAAAGAACAACTAATTGCCTTGGCCAATTTTACACCAAGCCTGAGGAAAAAAAGAGACTGATCTCCTAAGGCTTTGTTTGTTTAGAGGAAAAATGAGATGGGAAATGTAAGAATTAAATATATATATATATATAAAACAGGTGTTGAAGATACATTTTCAACGCTACCTGCTATTGCTTTTTCTATCATCTTTGAAGACAAATCTCTCATTTATTTTATGTTCTCCCCATAAATAAAAAAATTCAAGATGAGAAGAAACCCCCTTTTTTTGGGAATCTCAAACAGGCTTACAGACAATGGTAAGAAGGCAATGGCTGAGATACAAGGGTCTGAGCTTATAAGATCTCTAACTGGATTTCTCTATAATTCTTGTTCGGGAGAAGATTTTCTATCTATCTCTCACTTTTATGGGTGGCTACACTATTCAAGAAAGACCATTGAAAATAAATGCTGTTATCCTATCTATCCTGACCTAGATTTGAACCAAATGGACTGAAAACTCTTACCGTAATATCTTCTATTAAAATATACACAATCGAGAGAGGGGGAGGGGAGGGAGGGAGAGAGAGAGAGTGCAAGGGAGAAAGGGAGAGGGAGAGAGAGCAAAGGAGAGAGAGCAAGGGAGAGAGGGAGAGGAAGAGAGAGGGAGAGAGGGAGGGAGAGAGAGGGAGTGAGGAAGAGAGAGAAAGGGAGAGAAAGGGAGAGAGAGAGGGAGAGAGAGAGAGAGGGAGGGAGAGAGAGAGAGGGAGGGAGGGAGGGAGAGAGGAACTTAGGATGGGTATGACTCTCCTTGTTGAAAAATAACAATAAATATATGTTCCTGTAAACAGGTCCCATGGAGTTGTTGTTGTTCTTTTTGTGCAAATCTGTCAAAGACCCTCTTCCACACCAGTTGTGGAAACTGAGGGTACAGTACACAAGTCCAACTAATTGAAAACAGCCTGATGTCCCCATCATTTTAGATGGATTGACTGCTTATGAGAGAGATCTAGGTGTTCTGGTGGATCGATACATAAGTATGAACCAGCAGGGTGCTACAGATATTTTAAAAAAAGTGAATGCAGTCCTAGGTTGCATCATCAGAGGGGTAGTTTCAAGATTGCAGGAAGTGATAATATTGCTTTATTCTGCACTAGTAGGATCACCCTTGGAATAATGCATCCAGTTGTAGTTGCCATGAGATTAAAAAAAAAAAAGATGCTGAGATCCTAGAAAGAGTGCAAAGAAGAGCAACGAAGATGATCAGGGGTGCGGAGGCTAAATTTTACAGCATGATGAACAAATAAGGGAACTAGGTATGTTTAGCCTAATAGAGGGAAAACTTATCCATCTTCCATAGGGAAGAGGACCATAAATTTACTCTCCAAAGCACCCAAAGGCAGGACAAGAAGCAATGGATGGAAAGTAACCAAGGAGAAATGGAACTAAGGAGAAATTTCCTACAAGAACAATTATTCAGACGGCTTACATAAGTGGATGCGGAAGTTTTTAAGAAGAGACCATCTTCTGAAGTGGTATAGGGTCTCCTGCTTGAAGGGGGCTGGAGTAGAAGTTCAATCCCTTCCAATGATTCTATGAGGAATGGTACAGTACCAGTACTTCTGCCCACAGCCTTTCAATCCTGATAGGGGGTTGACTCAATTGTCCATCTTCCCAAGGTCAATAAAATGAGAACCCATGTTGTTCGGGGCAATATGTTGACATGTAAACTGTTCAGAGAGTTCTGTAAAGCTCTATGAGGTGGTATATAAGTCTAAGTGCTCTTGCTATGATTCTGTGATTCTATGATAATTTTCTATGAGCCATGGTGGTGTAGTGGTTAGAATGCAGGCTAGTTCTGCTGACTGCCAGCAGTTCAATTCTCACCGGGCTCAAGGTTGACTCAGGCTTCCATCCTTCCGAGGTTGGTAAAATGAGGACCCAGATTGTTGGGGGCAATATGCTGACTCTGTAAACAGCTTAGAGAGGACTGTAAAGCACTATGAAATGATAAATAAGTCTAAGTGCTATTGCTATGATGCTATGATTCTATGGAGTGTTTCCTGCTGCCTCTATCCTTTGTTACCTCCTTGGTCATCTTCTTATGGACAAGGTCTTCCAAATCTTTTACACACTCCAGCATAAATGCCAGGAGACGTAGATCAGTAACAAACCAAATGTAAACCTGAATTACAATAATTAGGATCCTTTTCAACAAAACAAAGCTGATAGGTTTTAATTGAATAGGCCCTGAGGCACCTGCTTTGTTCTTTTTCCCCCTGGCTACCACCTTGTGCTTGTTTCCTCCAATGTAGTTCCTTAAGAAATTTTTGTTCTGTTGACCTCATTTTGTTCTGTTGATATCTGGATTTTTTTTTTAAATTGTATTGTATTCCCATCATTAGGTTTTGTACAGTTTTATCTTTTAATCTTGTAAGCCGCCCAGAGGTACCTTCTGGTAAGATGGGCAGCTAATAAATTTTAAAAATCAATCAATACATCAATCAATCAATCAATCATGACATAGCATCATCCTTTGAAAGGACCACTTACAGCACTGAGACTATTTGCTCTTTAAGGGTCCGAGTTAAAGGGGCTTCAACAGACAGCTGTCTAACCTCTGATTGTACACAGTGGAAGAGCAGACTGGCTATCCCATGTTCTTTTATTGCTACTGTAGGGGGAAAAAACGGGCAGAGACTGGAGGTGGAGTCAAGAAAGGAATCAACCTGGAGTCATTACGTTTCCACGAATGATCTAAGTCCAACCCCTCTTGAATTCCATTGACTCTTATCTAGTGCCAATTTAGTGCTTACTATTAGTTGACTAGATTCTTGCGTATAGGCATGAGCAATAAATCAGCTTAACTGGAGTTAACACATCATCCTGATTCTTCATGCCTGGCAGTGCACAATCCAGTCCATACTAGTCTCCAAGTTACTGCACATTTTTTTGGTTGTTTTAAAGCAATGATAAGTATTGCAAAAATGTTGAAAGGCAAAAGGAAGTGTAACTCTATTAATGGCATGATAGCAGTGTTCCAATATCTAAGGGGCTGTCACAAAGAAGGGGGGGAGGTCAACCTATTCTCCAAAGTACCTGAAGGCAGGACAAGAAGGTAACAGATGGAAACTAGTTGAGAGAAGCAACCTAAAACTAAGGAGAAATTTCCTGACAGTTAGAACAATTTATCAGTCTAACAACTTGCCTTCAGAAATTGTGGGTGCTCCATCACAACTAAGCCATTTGTCTGAAATGATGTAGGGTCTCCTGCTTGAGCAGGGGGTTGAACTAGAAGACCTCCAAGGTCCCTTCCAACTCTATTATTCTGTTCTGTTATCTTTCCCATCTTCTCCCAAAACTGCAATTATGTCTCTCCAGGACTGTGATCCCCTAACCCAATCTAATTATCTCTGATGTTCTGGTGAACTACAACCCCTGGACAAAGCCTTCAAAGACTTTATCCAAGACTTAGGCTTGCTTACAACTACAACAACAGCACTAGGTACAAATATCTAAACAATTAGAGTTTGTAGAAGAAGGAAGGTCATCAAGTTTTGGCCCTTGTATACTGAAACTTTTTGGCACATGTCCCAGCATCTCACCACCAAAGGGCGGAAATATAATTTAGCATGTTATCCTTCTCTAGGAAGGCAAATGAGTAAAATCTAACTCACTTTCTCATTATGATAAAGAATTTTAGCAAAAGTTTCAGTGACAGCTTTGCTTAGGAAGAAAACACACTCAAGATAAACATTTGAAATCATTTGAAATCTGTAGAAATAATAATAACAGTAATGATAATATGTCTTTTTTTCTTGATGGAATCCAATCTACTTGTCCATCTGATATGACAGAGGACATCATTCCTCTATTAAAATGGTAAAATGTAATCATTTCTTTCAACCAGCACTATGATAAGGAATTCTTGTTTGTTAACCCTTATTCTGTCTTTCTCTAAGTAACTTTGTTCCATTTTTGTCATCAGGCTCCCAAGAATGTAATATTTATTAGAAGCAAAGGATATAGCTGCGCCAGTGTACAACATGGCAAAGTGCCCAGTTTTACTCCTCAGATTTTAAATACAAAATTTTAAATGTCTACTTTGCAAGTGAGCTGTGGCTGTTCTTATTTTGTTTTTCTCCTGTTATGTCTATTATTCCAATCTCCTTTCTAGAAGAGCCCAGAATGGTTTATATTACAGCTTTAAAATCAGACTTAAATAAAGCTATTGTAATAAAAATAACAACCCTTTAAAGCTATCGTTGAAGGCAATTAAGACAAAATTTGTTTTTTTAAAAAAAAACAGATAGAAGGAAAAGCAACACACCAGGCCCATTTCAAAGACAGTCTGGTTTTGGAATAGTTGATTGTGATTGTGACAAGAATTTTTTTTGACTTTGCAAGTTCAAAGTTAGAAAATCAGACTCGTCAGTTGTGTTTACATGCAGTTCTCAGCTTGCAACCGTTTGTTTAGTGACTGAAGTTTCGACGCACTAAAAAAAGTGATTTATGGCGGTTTTTCATACTTATGGCCATTGCAGCATCCCATGGTCATGTGATCAAAATTCAGACACTTGGCAACTGGCATGTTGTTAAGCTATTTAAATTTAGTAGCTGGAGCAGTAGAGTGTATAATGGGTCAGAACCCAAAATTATAGTTCATTGGTTGGTGAGTGCTGGCGCCTGAGGCAATAGAATAGAATAGAATAGAATAGAATAGAATAGAATAGAATAGAATAGAATAGAATAGAATAGAATAGAATAGAATAGAATAGAATAGAATAGAATAGAATAGAATAGAATAGAATATATTGCCATTGTGTAGCTCACAATGAAATTAAGTGCTGCCCACAGTGCACACTACACACAAGTAAAAACCACAAATAAGAACATACATTATATACACACATCTTTGGTTGCTGTGGATGTAAAGGGGGGGTTTCCCTTTTTCCCCACCTTTTTCTTCTATGTGCTCTGTATGCTCCACGATTTACCTCACAATGTGTGTTCCTGACTATCTTTTCTACTGTAAATGTCAATGTTAAATACATTTATTTTGTGTAAAACTAGAAGTTTGTTTCAGTGTCTCTGACACTAGTATAAAGTGTATAATAGGCCAGAACATACAGTTGTAGTTGATTAGTTAATGAGTGTTGGCACCTGAGGAAATCTACGTTATGATTGGTTGCTGTGGATGTAAAGGGGGAGTTTCTCTTTTTCCCCACCTTTTTCTTCTGTCTGCTCTGTATGTTGCCCGATTTACCTCATGATGTTAGTGCATTCCTGACTATCTTGTCTGCTGTAAATGTAGATGTTAAATACATTTATTTTGTGTAAAACTACAAGTTTGTGTCAGTGACTCTGGCACAAGTAGCTGGAGCAGTAGAGTGTATAATGGACCAGGAACACACAGTTGTAGTTGATTGGTTGGTGAGTGCTGGCACCTGCATGATGCAATCTGTGCTATGATTGGTTGCTGGGGATGTAAAGGGGGAGTTTCCCTTTTTTCCCGCCTTTTTCTTCTCTCTGCTCTGTATGCTCCCCGATTTACCTCATGATGTTATCTGCTGTAAATGTAGATCTTGTCTGCTGTAAATGTAGATCTTAAATACATTTATTTTGTGTAAAACTACAAGTTTGTGTCAGAGTCTCTGACTTCATTTGGACACCTGCTGTGCAATTCCCTGACACATGTATTGATGACGGTTGCAGTGTCCCGGGGTCATGTGATCATCTTTTGTGACGCTCTGACCAGCAAAGTCAGTGGGGAAGCCAGATTCACTTAACAGTCGTGTCGCTAACTTAACAGATGCAGTGATTCACTGAACAACTGTGGCAAGAAAGATTGTAAAATGGGGCAAAATTCACATAACAAATTTTTCACTTAGCAACAAAAAATTGGGGCTCCATTGCGGTCATATGGTGAGGACTACGTGTAGTTTGAAATGCTCTTAAACATCAAACACCAAAGTTCTCCATTGCTCTATGACTTTAACATGTACCATTTAACATTCAGCAAATCTCCACTCAATTTGTAGAATCTTTAATTTAAAGGAACTTGGGAAGGAAGGTTGCCCTAAGGGATATTTTAGATATAAATTTCAGGTTTTGGGGTGATATAAGCCATACCTATATAGGTAGTACAATGATTTTATTTAATAGAATAACAAAGTTGGAAGAGATTTTGGGGGTCTTCTAATCCAACCCCCTGCTCAGGCAGGAAACACCATATCATTTCAGACCAATGAGTGTCCAATCTCTTCTTCAAAACTTCCAGTGTTGGAGCATTCACAACTTCTGGAGGCAGGTTGTTCCACTGATTAATTGTTCTAACTGTCAGGAAATTTCTCCTTAGTTCTAGGTAGCTTCTCTCTTTGGTTAGTTTCCATCCGTTGCTTCTTGTCTTGCATTCAGGTGTTTTGGAGAATGGGTTGACCTCCTCTTCTTTGTGGCAACCCCTGAAATACTGGAATACTGCTATCATATCACCCCTGATCCTTCTTTTCATTAAACTAGACATACCCAATTCCAGCAACCATTCTCTGTATGTTTTAGCCTCCAGTCCCATGATCATCTTTGTTGCTCTTCTCTGTACTATTTCCAGAGTCTCAATGTCTTTTTTACATTGTGGCAACCAAAACTGGATGCAGTATTCCAAATATCAAGGCATTATAAAGTGTTATTAACACTTCATGTGATCTGGATTCTATCCCTCTGTTAATGCATCCTAGGACTGTGTTGGCTTTGTTGGTAACTGCACACATATGAGACAGTACTTCTGTTCTTCAAGATGTCATACTGCGAAAGATTAGTTCAGGCAGATTATAGACTTTTATAGTTGGAAAAATGGGCACTAAGACTACAGAGGCAAGCTTCTTGAAGAGTGCAAAAATCTAAATTTAAGCCTCCCGAACAGATGGCAGTCTAGCCTCTGCTTAAGCGTATGCAACGATGGAGAGTCTATCACCTCTCCAGGCAACTTATTTCACTGTCAGACTATGTCTTTTCTGAGTTGTCCTCCTCCTCCTTCCCCATTTCTTTGAAACATCAGTCTATGTATAATCTTGTCTATCTTGAAGTCCTCTAGACCAGGGGTTCTTAACCTGGGCGATATCGCCCCCCAGGGGGCGGTTTCATTTTTCAGGGGGGCGATGGAACGAAAAGGGGTGACACAGGGGCGAAGGAATGAAAAGGGGGCGATATGGGGGCGATGGAGCGAGAAGTTTTGGGGACACTTTTGAGACTTTTTCGTACAGTGAATCACTGTATATCTGTCGTACAAAAACATCAGATCACTCACTATTAGTGGATTGAATTGTGTTTTCAAATGTTCCTCCAGCTAGCTTCAGTACAGAACGCCGTACATATGTGAATACGCATCGCTTATCTTCATGCGCGTTGCGCAACAACCTCTACCCATACAGTGGCGCGCCATTGGCTAGAATGGGCAGTGATGGAGGGGGGAGCGCTTCTTTCGAAACATCGCATGCTGAGTGGCTGTCCCCTGTGACGTCAGCTGTAATGTCAACCTAACTGTTGAAACTAGGTTTATCGACGTCCACGTGTGTTTTTCTAGTTTAAGAGTTTTCGTCTTGAAATTCTTAGTTCCTGCATTGCGGTTTGTTCTTATGCCCTTTTTATATTTCTTTTGCGTCTTAAATTTCACTTGTAATTCAATCGTTAAATGTTACTGTTTTTCTTTTCGGGCATTTCACTTTCTTGCAATTGAATTTTGTTTTCAGTGGTCATTACATTTAAGTGTCTTGAATAAATAATAATGAAATACATGTATCACGAAGTTTGGGAATAAAGTGATGGGTGGCACCAAATTTTTTCACACAGTTGAGATATGGGGAAAAGACTGGAAATAAATTATTTGCATCGATATGTCCTGATGGCAATTTTAAAGAAAACAAAAAAAGTGTTTGCATAAATTGAAGAATTATTTCCTATGTTGTGATTGAGAGGTTATGTTGGGGGAGGGGGGCGATGACAACTTCCTCATTGGCTCAAGGGGGCAATTTGTTCAAAAAGGTTAAGAACCACTGCTCTAGACCAGGGGTTTCAAACTCGCCACATCATGTGACGTGTCGTGATGTATTGTGACTTTTTTCCCCTTGCCGGAGCTGGGATGGGCACAGCTTCCACATGACGCATTCGGCCCGTGGGCCGGCAGTTTGAAACCCCTGCTCTAGACCATTCAGATTAAGAGCACCTGCTCAATTTCTGCATATCTGTATGAATATATAGTGCTTCAAAAGCCCTACAAGTTGAAAATGAAATGCTTAATAGCATTATTATTTATTTATTGAGAAAATGTATATGGCCACCCAACTCACTCATGGTGAGTTCATGTGGCTTACACAGATAAAACCCCAATAAAAAGGCAATAAACCCTCATCCCCTGGTGACAACAATCAAGCTAATCACTGGATGGGCTCCGTATCACCTTGGCGTCCCCAGGCACATTGGTAAAACCATATCTTTGGGACCTTTTGAAAGAGGTCAAGGTGGGGGTCAATCTTATCTCTGTAGGGATGATGTTCCATGGGGAGGGAGTTACCATGGAGAAGGCCCTTCTTCTTGGCCCTACCAGGTGGTCCTCCTTAAGAAAGAAGACCCATCACATCCCCTGCCTCTTCACTCCTCACTTAATGTCTGCAGATTGTAAGTTTTATGTACAGAGCAGGCATAAGTTCATCCAAATTTGTAGAGATTCCATCAAGGGTTTCTTTATTAAATGTTTGAGGTAAATGTACTCACCATTTTGTAGGCCCTGGGTTGGGTAGATATAACTGGGAAAAAGATGATCCTTTAAATAACCTGGTTCCAAACCATATAGGGTTTGAAAGGGGTCAACCAGCACCTTGAATTGCACCCAGAAGCAAACTGGCAGCCAGTGCAATTCCCTTAAGAAAGGTGACACATGTGCAAACCTAGATTTAAACAAAACCACGCAGGCTGTCACATTTTGAATCAAACAAAGCTTCCGTATACTTTTCCAGGGCATCCCTATGTAGAGTCCATTGTAGTAGTCAAGATTTAACAGTCAATGATCCAAAAGGACTTTGCTGGTCCTCTTATGTCATTATGGATTTAGGAACAAGACAGATTTTCAGCCTAAATCTGCATTCCAAATCTGGCCAGAAAGTGATGTGTTTGAACACAAAATGTTAAGTACATTTACCTCAACCATTTAACAAATAAACCCTTGATGGAATCTCTACAGATTTGGATGAATTTATGTCTGCTCTGTACATAAAACTTACAATCTGCAGTCATTAAGGACTTAATATCAAATTTGCTGGCTTTTGAAATGAGCTTAGTGCAATTATCTTCACGGAGGGTTTGTGGGTTTGTGACATTGTCTGCTTTCTTTCACAGAAGCATTTCTGTATTTACAAATAACAATACACAAGATTTTCTGCAAGCTACTGTAGGCTGAGATCTTGAGTTTCACCTAATTGCCTTCTGTAATTGCTTGTTCTGCAAATAGCTTCAGCTGGCATGATTGTCTCTGTGCTATTTTCTCTCTGTTTGCATGTCAACTATTCTAACATAGAAGACATACACAAAGCACAAAGATTTAAGGTAGACATACACAAACACAGGCGTCCCAAAACACATATTAAATACAGCACACAGATCCTAAAGGGAAAAAATAGATACTGATAAATAATTACAAACATACAGATAGAGATACGTGAGGTCCTATGAAGGGTTAGGAGGACAGAATCTACATCAATATGTGTGTACATCTATACTTAGTTTATGTGTAAGACACACATACACATAATATAACACAGAACATAACACAGAATAATAGAGTTGGAAGAGACCTTGGAGATCTTCTAGTCCAGCTCCCATCTCAAGCAGGAGACCCTTTACCATTTCAACATGATTGTCCAGTTTCTTTTTGAAAGCCTCTAGTGATGGAGCACCCACAACTTCTGAAGGCAAGCTATTCCATTGGTTGATTGCTCTAACCATTAAGAATTTTCTCCTTAGTTCTAGGTTGCTAGATTCTCCTTGGTTAGTTCTTAAGCCTTTGTGGTGAAATATTTTTATATGTCCGTTTCTATGTTACTTCCATTTTGATTCCACATGCAGCAATGTCCAGATGGAGTAACTGAAGCTAAATAATGAAACTTGTGTTACATATAAGATAAGATAAAGTTTATTGTCATTTTGCACCGTGGGTGCACTGGCGCACATTAAAAATGAAATTCTGTTGCCTGTTCTCAAAAGTGTACTCATACACAACACACATATAAACATGCTATATACCAGAGGTCCCCAACCTGTGCGCCGTAGCCCACTATCAGGTCATGGCCTCTCAGCCACCAGGCCACATAAATATCTGGCCAGTGCACACACATGTGTATGTGCACTACCCCCCTCATGCTAGCACCACCGTGAGCATTGCACAGGCAGTAGCACAGCCAGGAGCATCGTGCAGGGGCTAGCACTGCTGTGAGCGTCATGTAGGCATTAGTGTCACCACGAGCGTCGTGCACTTGCTCACGGCCTCATTCATACACACATGTGTGCAGCCACATTTGCATGGGTGCACATGGGTGCATAAAGGTGCCTGCCCCTCCCTTTCCCACTGGGCTGCCAACCCAAAAAGGTTGGGGATCCCTGCTATATAGAACAAATGTACACTCTTACATATAAATACATATAAATATTAATCACTGTCCATCTTAAATACATAGCAGAAAGATGAAGCTTTAGAGTTCACAAGGTTAATACTGCATGGAACAAAACTATGACTGAATCTGGATGTTCTGCTTCGGATATCATGAAGCCTCCTCCCAGCAAGTAACAAGGAAAATGGGAAGTGAAGAGGATGTGTAGTATCCCAGACAATCCTGTGGAACGTGCTCAAGTAACACTTATATGCCATGTCCTGTATAGAAGGAAGTGAGCTGCCAATAATCTTTTATGCCATCCTCACCACTCTCTGCCCTGCCTTCCTGTCTGAAACAGTGATACTTCCAAACCAGACTGTAATGCAATATGACAGGATGCTTTCAATCGTCCCTCTATAGAAAATGGTAAAGACAGGGGAAGGAAGATGTACTTTACTCATGTGACAGAGAAAATACAGGCACTGCTGTGCCCACTTCACCAGTGTCTCACTGTTGAGCGACCAAGCCAGCCTACTTGTTAACTACACACCCAGAAAAGAAGCTAAATAATGAAACTTGTGTTGCATATATGGATGGACAGCTGTAACTGTGAGAGGGATCTAAGAGGACTAATGGACAAGCACTTAAAAATGACCCAGCAGTGTGCTGCTGTTGCCAAAATAGCCAATGTGGTCCCTAGATACTATCTCTATCAACAGAGGGATAGTCTCAAGATCATGTGAAGTGACAGTACCATCTTATACTGCAGTGGTTAGACCACATTTAGAACATACCATCCAGTTCTTTCGAGATGTCAAGACTAGATGTTGAGACTACAGAAAGAGTCCTGAGGACAGCAACAAAGGTGATTAGGGGGATATAATGAACAGTTGCGGGAATGAAGAGCAAGAGTAGGGTTGACACGATAGCAGTCTTCCAATATTTGAAGGGCTGTCATAGAAAAGAAGGGGTTGGCCTATTCTCAAAAGCCTCTGAAGATAGGACAAGAAGTAACGAGTGGGAGATCACTAAAGAGAGAGCCAATGTATAACTAAGGAGGAATTTCCAGACAGTGAGAACAATCAGTGGAATGGCTTGATTCCAGAAGCTGTGAGTTGCTCCATCACTGGAGGTTTTTAAAAAGAGATTCGGAGGATGGATGGATGGATGGATGGATGGATGGATGGATGGGTGGATGGATGGATGGATGGAAGGATGGATGGATGGATGGATGGATGGATGGATGGATGGATGGATGGATGGATGGATGGATGGATGGAATGGATGGAAGAAGGAAGGAAGGAAAGAAGGAAAGAAGGAAAGAAGGAAAGAAGGAAAGAAGGAAGGAAATGGGTAAAGGAACAAGGGAGGGAGGGAGGAAGATGAGAGAGAGGAAGGAAGGAAGGGAAGGAGAGAAGAAAGAAAGGAAGGAAGGAAGAAAGGAAATGGGGAAAGGAACAAGGGAGGGAGGGAGGGAGGAAGATGAGAGAGAGGAAGGAAGGAAGGAAGGAAGGAAGGGAGGAAGGAAATGGGGAAAGGAACAAGGGAGGGATGGAGGGAGGAAGATGAGAGAGAGGAAGGAAGGGAGGGAGGGAGGGAAGGAGGGAGAGAAGGAAGGAAGGAAGGAAGGAAGGAAGGAAGGAAGGAAGGAAGGAAGGAAGGAAGGAAGGAAGGAAGGAAGGAAATGAGGGAAGGAGCAAGGAAGGATATTTCTTTTTAGTTTGTAATCTCTAAGAATGAGTTGGTGATCCCCAGAATATGTTTTCTAAAATATTTCTTACACATATTTCTTCTACTTTCTCTCTTTTTCAACCAATAAACGGGAGGGAGAAGAAAAACATGGCAGGATTCATAATAAAAAAGGTTAATATTCCGTTTCCTGAATTGAAACTTACAATAAAAGCACAAAACAAGCAAATGATTAGAGAGCCTTACAGATTTCCTCGAAGAAGCTTTTAGAAACACGAAGGAATAAATAAACACACATTTTAAGAAATATTTTTGGAACATAAATGCAGAGATATATTTGGAGGGGAGACTGGGAAATCCATTAAGCCATCAGTTTCCCTTTAACCTGACAGTTCTGGCTTCCAAATCTCATATAAAGATGTTACTGTAATAGTTTTTGGGCCTGAATGGGAATGTACAATTTAGTCTAGTTAAGTGCTCTGAAGCCCTTTTCATGACTGCCAAAAATATGAATGAAATTAACAAGTGCCTGTGAAAAGACTCTGCTTGTGATTCAGCAGCTGATGTGGCCAAATTAAAGCAGAGGAAAAGATGGGGGGAAATGTTGAATTTAGACAACCTTGAATGTTTTTACAACTTCTTCTTCTTCTTTTTTTTTTTTGGAAAAAAAAAAAAATCTTTTTCTTCACCATTATGCTTACCAAAGTAATTCACTTTTTTTTGTTTTTGTTTCCACAACCCAGTAGCTTAGAATTTAAACAAATGGTGTGGAATCATAATGCAATCTGCTAAATTAAAAGGAAGAGGACGTGAAAAAAAATTGATGATGATGAATGATGACGATGACGACGACGATGATGATGATGGAGCAGCGGAGGAGGAGGAGGGGGAAAGAAGGAGAAGGAGGAAGAGGAGAGGGGAGAGGAGGAGGTGAGGAGGAGAAAGAGGAGAAAGAAGAAGAAGAAAGGATGAGGAAGTAGGAGGAAGAAGAAGGAAAGTAGGAAGGAGGGAGAAGGAGGAGAAGGAGGAAAGAAGGAAGAAGGAAGAAGAAAAAAGGAAGAGGAGAACAGGAGGAAAAAAGGAGGAGGAGAAGGAGGAGAGGGGAGAGGAGAGGGGAGAGGAGGGGAGAGGAGAAGGGGAGGAGGAGAAAGAGGAGAAAGAGGAAGAAGAAAGGATGAGGAAGTAGGAGGAAGAAGAAGGAAAGTAGGAAGGAGGGAGAAGGAGGAGGAGAAGGAGGAAAGAAGGAAGAAGGAAGAAGAAAAAAGGAGGAGGAGAACAGGAGGAAAAAAGGAGGAGGAGAACAGGAGGAAAAAAGGAGGAGGAGAGGGGAGAGGAGGAGGGGAGGAGGAGAAAGAGGAAGAAGAAAGGATGAGGAAGTAACAGGAAGACGACAGAAGGAGGAAAGAAGGAGGAGGAAGAAGAAGGAAAGTAGGAAGAAGACAGAAGGAGGAAGGAAGGAGGAAAGAAGGAAGAAGGAAAGAGGAGGAGGAAGAGGAGGAGGAGGAGAAAAGGAGGAGGAGGAGGAAGAGGAGGGAAAAAGGAGAAGGGAGGAGGAAGAAAGAAGGAGAGAGGAGGAGGAAGAGGAGGAGGAGGAGAAAGAAGAAGAAGAAGAGAAAGAAGCCCTTCTGAGCACTTTTCATCCCACCAGCAGCCAAGTCAGCCTCGTCTCTTCCTTTGCAAACAGTTTCCTGAAACCTTCTTCAAAAGAACGGTGGTCTGAAACTCCTCCAATCCCAGCGGAGGCGTGTGAGAGGGGGAAGATTCACCTACTGTTGCTAACGGCTGCAGCTGTGCCAGGTTTGTCTTCAACAAGATCTCCCGCCTTCTAAGCAGACACCTTTTTTCCTGGGTTCCCATGGCAACAACACTACCCCCGGGGTACCCGCGGTGTCTATAATGCTTCGGACTAGTCAGATGTCTTGGAACTTACCTGCCAACCCGGATCTTGTCAAACCTTATTAAGCTGATGAGAAGCCAGGGCTCTCCCTCCAGGTGGGAAGGAAGAGGAGCACAAACCGGGATCCTTTTCCATATCCCAGGCAAGACTACTGTTCCCGCTCTCACACACAAAGACACACACACACTGGATTGCCAATATCATCTCAACTAACGTGAGAAGAAACATCTGGATGATTCGGGTGCTTCAGGACTTCTCCAACGTGATGGGGATCCAGAGGGGCTGGAAGGAATCAACCTTCCCAGAAAATGGCAGCAGTGGTTGGTTATTCATGAATGGAGAGGTCTCCAGATATCTGGGAAAAAAGAAAAGCCGATGTGCACAAAGATTAGAAACGTGCAAATTTATAAACAATCTCCCACCAGTGGTTTAACTTGTGTGTCAGTGTACATGGGGGGAGAGAGAGAGAGAGAGAGAGAGAGAGAGAGAGAGAGAGAGAGAGAGAGAGAGAGAGAGAACATCCAGGGTTACGATACGATGGATAGCCATATAATTTCCCTAAAGAAATAAATGAATACATTTCCAGAGTTGCAACAAACCTAGGTGGTCTATCGATTTCTTTCTTTCTTTCATTGATTCATTCATTGATTGATTGATTGATTCATAAATGAATGAATGAATGAATGAATGAATGAATGAATGAATGAATGAATGAATGAATGAATGAATGAATGAATGAATGAATGAATAAGTAAGTAAGTAATTAAGTAAGTAAGTAAAATGATTAGAAAACTGAAAACTAAAACATATAAAGAACAGTTGCTGGAATTGGGTATGTCTAGTTTAATGAAGAGAAGGACGAGGGGGGACATGATAGCAGTGTTCTAATATCTAAGGGGCTGCCACAAGGAAGAAGTGAGGGTCAACCCATTCTCCAAAGGACCTGAAGGCAGGACAAGAAGCAATGGATGGAAACTCATCAAGGAGAGAAGCAACTCAGAACTAAGAAGAAGTTTCCTGACTGTTAGAAAAATTAATCAGTGGAATAGCTTGCCTCCAGAAGTTGTGAATGCTCCAACACTGGAAGCTTTTTAAGAAGAGAGTGGACAGCCATTTGTCTGAAATGGTCTAGGGTTTCCTGCCTGAGCAGGGGGTTGGACTAGATGACCTCGAAGATCCCTTCCAACTTTTATTATTATTGTTATTGTTGTTGTGATTGTTATTATAAACAAATAAATAGCAATATAATAGAATATTTGTAGCTCAGGACTGAACTGTAAAGTCTTTGGTGCTCTCTGTTTTCTTGTAGACATTTCATTACCTAATTAGGTAACATCATCAGTGCTAGTGAGTATGCATTTTATTCTCTGTTTATGCAAGGCAAGCAACTGTATTTAAACAGGGAGTGTATCCCATATTCATTAGGGTTAGGGTTAGAAAAGAAAAGAAAACCACCAAGCTCAGAGAACACCAAGAGGGGCACATAACTAAAGCAGAATATCAGCAAATAGCCCAAGCCTGCAAAGATGAAGTGAGGAAAGCTAAGGCTCAAAATGAACTAAGGCTTGCGACCAAAGTCCAAAATAACAAAAAAAGCTTCTTTCAACATGTAAAAAAACAAGAAAAAGGTGAAGGAAATGATTGGTCCATTAGAGGATGACAGTGGCAAGAAGGTGACAAACAACAGGGAGAAAGCAGAACTATTTAACTCCTTTTTTGCATCTGTCTTTACACAAAGGGGAAAAAACAGACCAACCTATCAAAAACAGTACCATAAAAATAGATTAGAAACACAAGTTAAGATAGGTAAGAAAATGGTAAGTGAGCACCTGTCCAGCCTAGACGAGTTCAAATCACCAGGACCAGATTACACCCTAAGGTTCTCAAGGAACTGGCAGATGTGATCTCAGAACCACTGAACTATATTTTTCAAAGATCCTGGAGCACTGGGGAACTACCAGAGGACTGGAAAAGAGCTGATGTAGTTCCCATCTTCAAAAAGGGGGAAAAAATGGACCCAGGAAATTACAGACCTATTAGCCTGACCTCAATACCTGGGAAGATTCTGGAAAAGATAATCAAACAACAAATCAGCAAACACCTAGAGACAAACAAAGTCATTACTAAAAGCCAACATGGGTTTGTCAAAAACAGATCATGCCAGACAAATCTTATTGCATTCTTTGACCAAGTGACAAAATAGTGGACCAGAGGAATGCTGTGGATATAATTTACTTGGACTTCAGTAAGGCATTTGATAAAGTAGATCACAACCTACTACTTGACAAGATAGAAAACTGTGGGTTAGACAGCATCACCACCAGATGGATTCGTAGCTGGCTGACCAGCCGTACTCAGCTTGTGGTCCTCAATGGAACTGTATCTACATGGAGGGAAGTGTGTAGTGTGGTGCCCCAGGGCTCTGTTCTGGGCCCAGTGCTCTTCAACATCTTCATCAATGATTTGGACGAGGGGATAGATGGGGAACTCATCAAATTTGCAGACGACACCAAGCTGGCAGGAATAGCCAACACTCCAGAAGACAGGCTTAAGATATAGGAGGATCTGAACAAACTTGAACACTGGGCGCTATCTAACAAAATGAAATTCAGCAGTGAAAAAAGTAAAGTTCTACATTTAGGCAAGAAAAACCAAATGTACAGGTATAGTATAAGGGGTACCTTGCTCAATAGCAGTAACTGTGAGAGGGATCTCGGAGTCCTAGTGGACAATCACTTAAATATGAGCCAGCAGTGTGCTGCAGCTGCCAAAAAAACCAACACAGCGCTAGGCTGCATTAACAGAAGGATAGAATCAAGATCATGTGAAATGTTAATACCACTTTACAATACCTTGATAAGGCCACACTTGGAATACTGCATCCAGTTTTGGTCACCACGATGTAAAAAAGATGTTGAGACTCTAGAAAGAGTACAGAGAAGAGCAACAAAGATGATTAGGGGACTGGAGGCTAAAACATATAAGGAACGGTTGCTGGAATTGGGTATGTCTAGTTTAACGAAGAGAAGGACGAGGGGGGACATGATAGCAGAGCTCCAATATCTCAGGGGTTGCCCCAAAGAAGAGGGAGTCAAGCTATTCTCCAAAGCGCCTGAAGGCAGGACAAGAAGCAATGGATGGAAACTAATCAAGGAGAGAAGCAACCTAGAACTAAGGAGAAACTTCCTGACAGTTAGAACAATTAACCAGTGGAACAACCTGCCTCCAGAAGTTGTGAATGCTGCAGCACTGGAAGTTTTTAAGAAGAGACTGGACAGCCATTTGTCTGAAATGGTATAGGGTTTCCTGCCTGAGCAGGGGGTTGGACTAGATGACCTCCAAGGTCCCTTCCAACTCTATTATTATTATTAAGTCCTTTTTCCTCCTCCTCCTCTCCTCCTCCTTTTTCTTCCTTCTTCCTTCTTCCTCCTCCTGTTTTCTTCCTCTTTTTATTACAACTGATGAAGCTTCCTGGCTGAGAAGCAAAATGTCTTCTTCTTCTTCTTCCTGAAATTTAAAAAAACAAAACCAAAAAAAAACACCAGTCCAGTTGAAAAAAAAAAAAAGCACCTTTAAGTGGAATAGCTTGCCTCCCACAGTTGTGGGTACTTCATCACCGGAGGTTTTAAGAAGAGATTAGATACCTGCCTTGGGCAGGGGTTGGATTAGAACAGAGATCCCCAACCTTTTGAGCACCAGGGACCGGTTTCGTGAAGAGAGGTTTTTCTGCGGACCGGATGGGGCGTGGTTTCACATACTGCCTGCATCCCATGGATGGGGCTTTGCTTGTTTGTGTGGACCGGTTGCTGGCATGCCGCGACCTGGTACTGGTCCGTGGACTGGGGGGGTTGGGAACCCCTGGATTAGAAGACCTGCAAGTTCTCTTCCAACACTCTGATTCTATTACTATTCCCCTGCTTCCATCCAAAGCTAATTGTCTCAAATTAGTTTTGAAACGAAGGAAAAATTCAGCGGAGAAAAAAACAAAAGCCACAAGGAAAACCTGTGAGAATAAACACTTAGACATTTAGACATCAGCGCAGACTGGTTTGAAGGAAGAGAACACCGAATTTCAAATGACTCCACTCTTGTTGGCATTGCTAAAAGATATTTCTGTATTTCACTTGAATTGCCACCCTCCCCAGCCTTTCCCCGTCTGCAAACTTCAATCACCAAGGGCAAATGTAGAACATCTTCCTGTTCTGACTCAGGTTCTACCATCAGCTATTTTTCCCTGTTATAACGTGACATTTTATGGCTACACTTGCAGGCCACAGTCTGTCTTGATTAGAGAGCCAGTGGTCATTTTGAGCTGTGCTCTGGAGAGTCAGAGTGACAAAATAGGAAGAGTGACATTCTTTTAGAATCGCCTTCCATGGTAAGAAGAATTAATTGTACACCGAGGCCTCAGAATGAGAGGGCAGCCTTCACCTGCAGAATGGAATGGCTGCTGACACTCAAGATCTCTTCTTTATTGTTCTTTTCTTTATACTAAGATTTATTACTCCCTCTTAATCCATGTACTGTGTGTGTATACATGTATCCCCCCAGAAGGGAATATTTTATCACAACATTGAATAGATTGTGCCGTAAAGTTACTAATGTAATAATGCCGACCAAGCTTTAAGCTTGAATAGAGTTTATAAGCAACTGAGTCCAACATTTCTGTTGCTAAGCAAGACATTTTGTTGAGTGAGTTTTGCTCCATTTGCGACTTTTCTTGCCACAGTTGTTAAGTGAATCACTAGGGTTGTTAAGTTAGTTACACGGTTGTTAAGTGAACTGGCCTCCCCATTGCCTTTATTGTCAGAAGGCCGCAAAAGGGGGTCACGTGACCCCGGGATACTGTCACCGTCCTAAATATGAGTCAGTTGCCAACCCTCTGAATTTTGATCACGTGACTACAGGATGCTGCAATGGTCATACTGTATATACTGCAATCATCATAAACATGAGTCTGAATTTTGATCATGTGACCCGTGGGGAAACTGTCACAGTCGTAAGTGTGAACAACAATCCCAAGTCACTTTTTTCAGTGCTGTTATAACATTATTGTCAACACTGCTAACATCAGATGTTTTTGCATTGACAACAGATGGAAATGTAGCCATCTTTCTTCCTTTCGCTTTTAGAGTTAGATGATGCTGGGAGGGGGGGATGTGAACGAGAGTCCAGCTAGACATAACAACACTAAACCTAGAGTGAGAATCAAGGTTATTGAGCCCAGAGCTGATAAAGAATTGGCAGGCTGGAGAACTGGAGAGGAAGCCCACACTTCAAGCTAATTGGGGAATGTGATTTATGACTGTTAATTGGAGGAGGGAATTGTGCTTTGATACTATGTGCCCAGGGGAGGGAAATTCAGTTTTTGGCTTTGATTATGTAGTGCCGATATTATGCTACTCGAATAAAAGATTATTTAAGGTAAACAATGCCTCGAAGTTCTTTGAAGAGTTTCATCTGTTTCATCTGTAGCAGTCAGTGAACAAACTGTTGTAAGTCAAGGGCTACCTATACAAGGAAGATGCATTTTAATCCCCAACTTCAAGATAAGAACACACACACAAAAACTGTCCTATTGGATTAGAGGCATTTTAAATCAGTTACTACTGCGTGGTTTGCAAGACAGAAAGGGACCCACAGTCTGTCCCACTCTTCCACCTCTGCAAATGGTATCATGATGTTCCCAACACAGAGATAACATGGATTCTTCAGAATTGATAGCCGCTAACAAATCTGCCCTCTATGGATTTATCCAACCCCACTTTAAAGCCACCCAAGTTAACTCCATCCCTGAAGCTCTTGATAAAAAAAAATATCTACAGGTTAATTACATGTGACGTGCAGAAATGGTTCCTTTGGTCTGTTCCCAATCTCCTTCCGATCAGCTTCATTGGAATCCTTGCTTAGTGCGGGATTCACACAGGTAAGCCTGACTTCTGTTCTCCTTCTCCAGCAAAGGAGAAGTCACAGCTTCAGGAAATAGCCTGTTGTGCTAGCTGACACCTTGTACAGTCGGGAACGTGTTCCTGACATCTAGCCCGAACTGCCTTTCTTGTAGTTTTAACCTACTTTTGCCCTCAAAAATAAGGTTCACTTTTTCGTCTGTGTGACAAGCTTCATATGATATTTGAGCACTGCTAGACCTTTCCCTTCAATCTCTGTAGGCTAAACATACCAAGATCCTAGAGAAGAGGGAGGAGGAGGAGGAGGAGGAGGAAGGAGGAGAGAGGAGGAGGAGGAGGAGGTAGGAGAGGAGGAGGAGGAGGGAGAGGAGAAGGAGAAGGAGAAGGATAAGAAGAAGAAGAAGAGGAAGAGAAGAAAGAAGAAGGAAGAAGAAGAAGAAGAAGAAGAAGAAGAAGAAGAGAAGAAGAAGAAAAGAAGAAGAAGAAGAAGAAGAAGAAGAAGAAGAAGAAGAAGAAGAAAAGAAGAAGAAGAAGAAGAAGAAGAAGAAGAAGAAGAAGAAGAAGAAGAAGAAGAAGAAGAAGAAGAAGAAGAAGAAGAAGAAGAAGAAGAAGAAGAAGAAGAAGAAGAAGAAGAAGAAGACCATTCTATACCACATTAGCGAGGCACATTTGGAATGTGGTCAGTTCTGGTCACCATAATACAAAAAAACAATGCTGAGACCCTAGAAAGAGTGCAGAGAAGAACAACAAAGATGATCAGGGGTCTGGAGGCTAAACCGTACAATGTATAATTCAGGGAACTAGGTATGTTTAACTTAACAAAGAGAAGACTCAGGATAGGCATGATAGCATCTTCCAATACTTGAAGGGCTGTCCCAGGGAAGAGGGCCTTGATTAATTCTCCAAGGCAATTGACTACAGGACAAGAAGCAATGGATAGAAAGTCCTCAGAGTGCGATCCAACCTGGAACTAAGGAGGAATTTCCTGATAGTAGGAGTTATTAAGCAATGGAACAGTTTGCCTGCTGGAGTTGTGGATGCTCCATCATTGGAGGTTTTCAAGGAAATATTGTAGAACCATTTGTCTGGGATGGTACGAGGACTCCTGCTTTTGGCAGGGTCTTGGACTAGAAGACCTCCAAGGTCCCTTCCAGCCCTTTGATTCTATCAATAAAAAGGAAATCAGAAAATAATTGCCCAGCCTTCCATCTAGCAGTTGGAAAAGTGCATCAAAACAGTTCATGGATTACCGGCCAAATCTTCCATAACTGGTGCTATCAGAATACAGCCATAGGTAATTGCTGGAAGGAAAGGATGCCTCGTGAACAGGACCAATAAGATACAAAACTGAAATGGAGAGATGTTGCTTTAATGCACGTAGTCCTCGACTCACAACCACAACAGAGCCCAGAATTTATGTGGCTAAGTGAGAAATTTGCTAAGTCAGTTTTGCCCCGTTTTACGACTTTTCTTGCCACATTTGTTAATCACTGCCGTTGTTAAATTAGTAACGTGTTGTCAAGTGAATCTGTGAATCCCCATTGACTTTGCTTGTCAGAAGGTCACAAAAACGGATCCCATGACCCCATGACACTTTGTTGTTAGTTGCAAAGTCATGTCCGACCCATCATGACCCCATAGACAACGTTCCTCCAGGCCTTCCTGTCCTCTACCATCTTCTGGAGTCCATTTAAGCTCATGCCTCCTGCTTCAGTGACTCCATCCAGCCACCTCATTCTCTGTCGTCCCCTTCTTCTGTTGCCCTCAATCTTTCCCAGCATCAGGCTCTTCTCCAGTGAGTCCTTCCTTCTCATTAGGTGGCCAAAGTATTTGAAGTATTCAACTTCAGGATCTGGCCTTCTAAGGAGCAGTCAGGGTTGATCTCCTTTAGGACTGACCGGTTTGATCGCCTTGCAGTCCAGGAGACTCGCAGGAGTCTTCTCCAGCACCATGGTTCAAAGGCCTCCATTCTTTGGCGCCCAGCCTTTCTTATGGTCCAACTTTCACAGCCATACATTGCAACTGGGAAAACCATGGCCTTGACTATACGTACTTTTGTTGGCAGGGTGATGTCTCTTCTTTTTAGTATTGCTGTCTAGATTTGCCATAGCTTTCCTCCCCAGGAGCAAGCGTCTTTTAATTTCTTGGCTGCAGTCCCCATCTGCGGTGATCTTGGAGCCCAGGAAGATAAAATCTGTGACTACCTCCATTTCTTCCCCATCTATTTGCCAGGTCATAAATATGAACCGGTTGTCAAGCATCCGAATGTAACTCACGTGAGCATGAGGATGCTGCCATACTCGGAAGTGTGAAAAATGGTCATAAGTCACTTTTTTCAGTGCCATTGTGATTTCAAACAGCTAGTAAATGAACTGTTTTTCTGCCACCTGTATGAAGTTTCCATAGAAGAAGCAAGATTTCGAAGGCAAACTAGGCTGAATAAAGTTCCTTAATGGAGCAACACTCCTTAAAATAATCTCAAGAGGATAAGGCATGTTCAGAAATTACCCCAAAGTCAAAATAATAATATGAAAAAAAAAACCAGGGAGGTTGAGAATGGGAGAGAGGCTCAGATTTAATTTGTCTGCAGCAGATTGTCAAACCTTAAATTTAACAAGTGGGATGAAACGGAGAATTTCACTTGCAAACCGTAACCCAGATAACTCTTCAACGTTAACCAGAGAAGTCTTAAAAAAAAAAAAGAAGTTGCCATCTAACCCTTCCAGTCCAACATGATTAGGTCCCAGTGATGAGTCCTCCTGGTCACAAGGACGAATTCTAACATTACTTCTTCTTGTCCTGGGTAGGTAATGATGGTGTCAGCAGGTAGCTTAATGGCTTTTTTTTCAAAAGCTAAATATTCCATAGAGAATTATATGACCTAGTAATCACTGATTCCTTACGCCAGGAGTTCTGCTTGAGGGTACCTCAGCGAAATGAATTTGGCAGGTGTAGGTCAAGCCATTTTGGAGAAGTGAGTTTTCCTCAAGTTTATGCGACCCAACGAGAATAAGAGCAAACTCTTTATTTGAGAGACCCACGTCCGTGGGGGACTATTTCAAGCGACTTCCCATTTCCCCCCATACAACCGAGTTCTTCTCCTCGGTAAGTGGAGAAGCGTTCTGATCAGAAAACTAAAAACACGGGGAGGAACTTGGCTAGGGATGTTAAATTCTCGCTTCTGAATTTGATTTTCCGGGCAAGGGGAAAAACCCATATCATACACTTGTAAGCAAATAATGAGAAATATGTAGATTTGATGTTATCTTCGCTCCGGCATAAGAAAAAAATTGAGAATCACCATCTCTTAACTAGACGAGCAAGTCAGTCACCATGAAATCTGGCTTGGAGAGGAGCGAGGGGAAGTCACCATAGGAAAGAACATTTGAAGCTCAAGGTTGAACTGCAAGGCCCTTGGTGTTCGCTGAGCTTGGTTGTTTTCTTGCAGGTGTTTCATTACTTGAGCAGATAACATCATCATTGTTAGAAGGAAGTGGGGTTTGAGGAAAGGAGGAGAAGGAGAAGGAGAAGGAGAAGGAGAAGGAGGACTGTAGGGCCCTTGGGGCTCTCTGAGCTTGGTTGTTTTCTTGCAGATGTTTCATTATCTAATTAGATAATATCTTTAGTGCTACAAGGGGGTGGAGTTTGATCTCTGTTTATATACAAGAGGCTTGGTTAGAAGAGAATATTTATAGCTCAGATTGAACTGAAGGGTCCTGGGTGTTCTCTGAGCTTGGTTATTTCCTGCAGACATTTCATGACCCAGGTAGACAACATCACCAGTGCTAGAAGTGAGTAGGGTTTGCTCTCTGTTTATATACGGGTGGCTTGCTGGTCCAATGCTGGCAGGAGTTTTCTTTGATTAGATTGTTGTTTAGTGTTAGGTTGTTGGTCTAGTATTTAGATAGATAGATAGATAGATAGATAGATAGATAGATAGATAGATAGATAGATAGATAGATAGATAGATAGATAGATAGATAGATAGATAGATAGATAGATAGATAGATAGATAGATAGATATAGAGAGAGAGGTGGGTGGGTGGGCGGAGAGAGAAATATATATAGAGAGAGACATAGATATTATAAACATGAGAGAGAAAGAGATAGAGAGATTCTAAAAGAGAGAGAGAGAGAAGATAGGATAGACAGACATACAGACAGATAGATGATAGATAGATAGATGATAGATAGATAGATGATAGATAGATAGATAGATAGATAGATAGATAGATAGATAGATAGATAGATAGATAGATAGATAGATAGATAGATAGATAGATAGATAGGGAGGGAGAGAGAGAGAGAGAGATTATAAACACGAGAGAGAAAGAGATAGTTTAGAGAGTTTATAAAAAGAGAGAAAAGATAGGATAGATAGATAGATAGATAGATAGATAGATAGATAGATAGATAGATAGATGATAGATAGATAGATAGATAGATAGATAGATAGATAGATAGATAGATAGATAGATAGATAGATAGATAGATAGATAGATAGATAGATAGGGAGGGAGGGAGGGAGGGAGAGAGAGAGAGAGAGAGATTATAAACACGAGAGAGAAAGAGATAGTTTAGAGAGTTTATAAAAAGAGAGAAAAGATAGGATAGATAGATAGATAGATAGATGGTCGGACAGATATAGATAGATGATAGACAGACAGACAGACAGATGAATAGATAGATGGATGGACAGACAGACAGATGAATAGATAGACAGATATGAGAGAGAGAGAGAGAGAGAGAGAGAGAGAAAGAGAGAGATATTTTCTTGATTAGAGTATTATTTACTGCTTGTTTCTTGGTCTAGTATTAATCCTTATGTTAATCTCTGCATGTCTGGGTGTTCATTGTTGGTGAGGAGGTGTTTTGGTCTTTTTGTTTGTATAAAGCAAAGCAAAGTTATTACTGTTTTGTAGAGCCGTCTCCTCCTCCTCATCTTAACCTGTAGAATCATATTTTGTAGCTCTAAACTTTTGGGAGAAAAGATTTTCACTCCAAATGCTTTTGCCATTACATAGCGGACACATTCCAGTAGTAGGGAGAGCCCCTGTCTGTGTGTTTCTTGCACCTTAGGCAGTTCAGATCATTAAAAATGGATGCAGCTTTTATGTGGCTCTTGTTCTGGAAATAACAAGGAATTTCATGCTGCTAAATGGAAAGCAAACCTTTTATAGTCTAGCTAAGATGGGTGAAAGTTTCCTCCACCACAACTAATTTAAGTTAGAGCAAAGAAGAAAATGGGAATATGGATGACCACCTTACACTTTATCATTTAAACTTCTTTTAAGGGTGTCTCTGTGTATTGACACAGGGTCTAAAAATTGACCACTTCCAATTAACGTAGTCACAAACTTATGAATGTTGGCTTTAGTATTATGCAAGCTAAGAATTAGACAAGATTCATATTCCTCAGTCTTTGAGATACCTGGCAAATATCTATGAGGGGTCCTTGGTGCTCTATCATCATCATCATCATCATCATCATCATCATCATCATCATCATCATCATCATATCATCATATCATCATCATCATCATCATCATCATCATCATCATCATCACCACCACCATCATCATGGTGAGATTGTTAAAAGCTGAAAACCACTTGATGGTACATAATCAATCAATCAATCAATCAATCAATCAGCCCCAAACAACTCTGGGCAGCTTACTTTTATAAAAGGATGAGATGGACAATCTTTCTCTCAGTGACTCTTTTGCACAAATACCTCTCATGCTAAGTCCCAGTATATTAGAATAATTGGCCTTTTTGCTGCTATAAATGCATAGGTTTTTTACAAGTTCAATCTCATTGTTCATTTTTAATAGATTGTAGGCTCTGTTGATTTTTATAGGTTAAGACACTTTTGTGGGCTTAGTCGTTTGGCTTAGTTGTAACGTTTTAGTCATATTTCATTTATATTTCCCTGACTATTTTAGTACACTGAATTGTACTAAATTATACTAGTCCTTGGCTGAATAAAGTTCCTTCCTCTTTCTCTTCCTCTTCCTCTTCCTCTTTCTCCTCCTCTGCCTCTCCCTTTACTACTACTACTACTACTACTACTACTTCTTCTTCTTCTTCTTCTTCTTCTTCTTCTTCTTCTTCTTCTTCTTCTTCTTCTTCTTCTTCTTCTTCTTCTTCTTCTTCTTCTTCTTCTTCTTCTTCTTTTCTTCTTCTTCTTCTTCTTCTTTTCTTCTTCTTCTTCTTCTTCTTCTTTTCTTCTTCTTCTTCTTCTTCTTCTTCTTTTCTTCTTCTTCTTCTTCTTCTTCTTCTTCTTCTTCTTCTTCTTCTTCTTCTTCTTCTTCTTCTTCTTCTTCTTCTTCTTCTTCTTCTTCTTCTTCTTCTTCTTCTTCTTCTTCTTCTTCTCCTTGTCCTTGTCCTTGTCCTCCTCCACCACCTCCTCTTCCTCCTTTTCTTCCCCCTTCTCTTCCTACCCCTCCCCTTCCCTTTCCCATCTCCTCCTTCCCCTCCCTCTTTCCCCCTCTGCTCCCCCCTTCCTCCTCCTCCTCAAAATCTTGACTGCAGCTGACCACTAATGACACCAAACAGTTAATGCATCACTTTCCCATCATCTCCAGACCTTCTGGATCTTCGCAACCCAGATCTGGTAACCTCAATAGAGAGCCAGGGGAGCCTCGTTCTTCTTTTTGAAAGGGTACTCTTAGTAGCAGGATGGGAGAAGAAAAACATCTCAGCCTCACCTCATATGAGCCCTGCCTTTTCACCGTATAACCTGCTTGTGTCCTGCAATATTAAATGCCTTGGATGCTATTCTTGGCCTCCTTGAATAGCTATTCAGGTTTTCTTTTCTTTTTTTTTAGGTCGGTGAAGACTCTCCACTTTCATTAGCCGAAGGTTAAAGAGGCTAGCTTCCTCTTCACCTAAAAGCAATCTATTCCACTGTCCTTCCACACTATTGTCCTCCCCAACCATACTTATCTACTGCAATAAACCCAAAGCCCTTTGTAAATGTGGATTCCATTACAAAAAGCTTGCTGCTTTTTTTTTCTTTTTCTTTTCGGAGTCTGCAAAAGCTCACTGTCCACCTGCTTGTGAAATAAGAAATGTATTCAGGAAAGTTAAATCTTTTTTTTTTTTTTTAACAAAAGAAGAACTTACGGAAGGAGGCTGTTTTCTGATTTGACCTTAGAGAAAGGATGAGAGCCGCGACTTTGTCACCTTCTTTCAAAGTGAAGACTAGTTACACAGGTATCAGAATGTATCAGATGGAGTATCAGAATAACGGAGTTGGAAGGGATCTTGGAGGTCTTCTAGTCCAACCCCCTGCTCAGACAGGAGGCCCTAAACCCTTTTGGACCAGATTTACAATTAGGAGCAAAATCCCTCTTGTTGTTTAGCCAGCAACATCCTTTCCCTTCATCTCAGAAAAAAAAAGAAGATAAGAAAATATCGTCATCCCAGCAGAATGTGGTGGGGTAGCCATCCGTTGGAGATCTGGAGTTACTTGTTTTGAAGGAACAACAGTTGTCTCTGAAATTGGGCAGCATGTCAGTATCATACAATGGTGACAAGAAATGTTGTTGTTGTTAGTTGCGAAGTCGTGTCCGACCCAGCACGACCCCTTGGACAATGTTCCTCCAGGCCTTCCTGTCCTCTACCATCTTCTGGAGTCCATTTAAGCTCACGCCTCCTGCTTCAGTGACTCCATCCAGCCACCTCATTCTCTGTCGTCCCCTTCTTCTATTGCCCTCCATCTTTCCCAGCATCAGGCTCTTCTCCAGTGAGTCCTTCCTTCTCATTAGGTGGCCAAAGTACTTGAGTTTCAACTTCAGGATCTGGCCTTCTAAAGAGCAATCAGGGTTGATCTCCTCTAGGACTGACCGGTTTGATCGCCTTGCAGTCCAGGGCACTCGCAGGAGTCTTCTCCAGCACCATAGTTCAAAGGCCTCAATTCTTTGGCGCTCAGCCTTTCTTATGGTCCAACTTTCACAGCCATACATTGCAACTGGGAAAACCATGGCCTTGACTATATGCACTTTTGTTGGCAGGGTGATGTCTCTGCTTTTTAGTATGCTGTCTAGATTTGCCATAGCTTTCCTCCCCAGGAGCAAGCGTCTTTTAATTTCTTGGCTGCAGTCCCCATCTGCGGTGATCTTGGAGCCCAGGAAGATAAAATCTGTCACTACTTCCATTTCTTCCCCATCTATTTGCCAGGAATTGAAAGGGCCGGATGCCATGATCTTGGTTTTCTTGATGTTGAGTTTCAAGCCAACTTGTGCACTCTCCTTCTTCACCCACATCAAGAGGCTCTTTAGTTCTTCTTCACTTTCTGCCATTAGAGTGGTATCATCTGCATATCTTGGTGCCATTAGAGTGGTATCATCTGCATATCTTAGCAAGAAATATTGAAGCCCAAATGCAGAACCAGAAACATAGAGGACCAAGCCCCAAAGGTGGTTGCACAAAAGGCAACTGGACTTTCTTGTTTTTTTTCCCCTTGAAGACGTTTCGCTTCTCATCCAAGAAGCTTCTTCAGTTCTAACTTACTGAGGGGGAACCCTTCAGTCCGAACTGAAGAAGCTTCTTGGATGAGAAGCAAGACGCCTTCAAGGAAAAATCAAGAAAGTCCAGATGCCCTTTGAGAAAGTACTTTTGGGACAAGCATGATCTGGATGACTGAGAATCTCCACAGACACAGAGGACCAAGTCAAGAGATTTTTCTTAGAAACAACCAGGAAGGGTAATATTAAAGTTTATGATGCCTGCATATTTCTTTTTCTCTCTCTCTCTTTTTTAAATGCACTAATGAGCTACAGTATTAAGACAGTTTTCTCCATCTTGAGATATTTTGGAAACTGCCTTCATTTTCTCCTGCCAGGCAAAGCCTTAAGACCTGTTCTAATTTCATCCATCTTTTATAAGTTTTATTTACTTCTGTTTCCTTACAGCCTCTTCTCTTCCAAGCTGAGCTGAGAAGGAATGAGTGATGCAGAACATCTTGCAAACTTTGGTTAAGCCAACTTTTTTGCCATCTGGGTTTGCATGCCACCCACATTTCTAAGATCTGAGAGCTGTTTCATTCACAATCCAAGCTGGGAATGAAAATTCATTTTTATTTTTTATTTTTTTATACTCTAAACAACGGGGGGGGAGGGTTTGTACATGCCGCAGCCTGTAAAGTGTCCCCCCCCCAAAAAAGTGCTTTTATGACCTTTCCAAACAACATTATATAAAGCACAGTCGTAACCTAATGGTGAAATACACGTTTTGCATAAAATCGCTCCGTTTTGTTCTCAGTTCTATCAAGATGATTGATTTTTAGTGACTTTCTTTTTCTCTCTTTTAGAAAAAAGGTGAGCCACCCCTGACATTAATTTTGTCGTGCGTTTGGGTGTCATTCTCACAATCAAGTATAGAATTCTATTATTATTATTATTATTATTATTATTATTATTATTATTATTATTATTATTATTATTATTATTATTATTATTATTATTATTATTATTATTATTATTATTATTATTATTATTATTATTATCTTTTATTCATTAGACATGAACCTCAGTCAACTGAACATTCAAGTTGGCTGGCGCTGATGGTTGACACGGGTTGCTACCAGCATCCTAGATGTCAACCAGGTACCTCCTTAAAATGTAAGATGTTCCGAGTAGCGCAGTTTTTTGTAACATTGCTGGAATTATTGCAGGAAGCTGCAGTTTCTTGATGTATTTTGCAAAGTTTTTGGACATAGTTCCCAGTGCCCCGATGACAATGGGTACCACTGTTACATGTTTCATCCATAATCACGCAGTTTCGATGGCCAGGTCGCGATATTTCGTAATTTTTTTACAGTTCTTTTTCTTCAACTCTGGCATCTCCTGGTACAGCAATATCAGCTGTACGCTTCGGTTCTCTACAACTGCAATATCTGGCGTATTGTGTTCCAAATGGCGATCTGTCTGTATTCGAAAGTCCCACAAGATCTTCACCCTCTCATTCTCAACAACTTTTTTCCACCCTGTGTTCCCACGACTTTTCAGACACAGGCAAGTTGTATTTTTTACACAATGCCCAGTGGATTAATTTAGCAACTCGATCATGTCTAGATTTGTAATCAGTTTGCGCGATTTTGCTGCACTCCCAGATTAGGTGTGAAACAGTTTCAACTTTGTCATTGCAAAGTCGGCAATTTGGATTGTCAGTGGATTTATTATTATTATTATTATTATTATTATTATTATTATTATTATTATTATTATTATTATTATTATTATTATTATTATTATTATTATTATTATTATTATTATTATTATTATTATTATTATTATTATTATTATTATTATTATTATTATTATTATTATTATTATTATTTTGCAAGACCTGTAGAATCATTTAACAATGATTGGGCATGATCTGCAGGGCCAAAAGGAAAATTGAGAATTGTGGGCTTTGCAAAACTTCATTCATCGTAAAGACTTCAAAAGTCTTCGGCTCATTTGTCAAGGAATTGCACAGCAGCTGTCCAGTAGAAGCCAAAGACACTGACAGAAATACGCAGCCTTTTATATAAATATGAATATATTTATCATTTAAACTTATAGCAGTAAAACACAAGATAGTCAGGAACACAGGAACATCATGAGGTAAATCTAAACAGTATACAGTTAGTTCTCAACTTTACGACCACAGTCGGGCCCCAAATGTATGTTGCTAAGTGACACATTTGTTAAGTGAGTTTTGTCCCATTTTATGACCTTTCTCTCCACCTTTGTTAAGTAAATCACTGCAGTTCAGAGAGGGACCTTGGAGTCCTAGTGGACGATCACTTGACTATGAGCTAGCCGTGTGCAGCAGCCGCCAACAAAGCCAATACAATCCTGGGTTGTATAAACAGCGGCATAGAATCAAGATTGCACAAAGCAGGGGTGGGATTCAGCCGGTTCACACCACTTTGGCAGAACTGGTAGCTAATTTTTTGTTGCCCAGGCTCAGAATGGACTTCTGGAAGTGGCATCCACACAGAGAGCCGGTTGTTCACATATTTGAATCGCACCACTGACACAAAGAATTAGTACCGCTTTATAAAACCCTAGTGAGACCACATCTGGAATACTGCAGCCAATTTTGGTCACCATACTACAAAAAAGATGTTGAGACCTTGGAAAAAGTTCAGAGAAGAGCAACTAAGATGATTGAAGACCTGGAGACTAAAACATACGAAGAATGGCTGCAGGACTTTGGTTTGGCTAGTCTAAAGAAAAGAAGAAACAGGGGTGACATGATAGCAGTATTCCAGTATCTGAGGGGCTGCCACAAGGCAGAGGGGGTCACATTATTCACCAAAGCACCAGAGGGAAGGACGAGAAACAATGGTTGGAAACTGATCAAAGAGAGAAGCAACCTAGAATTAAAGAGAAACTTCCTAACAGTGAGGACAATTAACCAGTGGAATACCTTTGCCTTCAGAAATTGTGGATGCTCTATCACTGGAGGTTTTTAAGAAAAGACTAGACAGTCACTTGTCTGAAATGGCATAGATTCTCCTGCTCGAGCAGGGGGGTAGACTACATAGAAGACCTCCAAAGTCCCATTCTATTCTATTCTATTCTATTCTATTCTATTCTATTCTATTCTATTCTATTCTGTTCTGTTCTGTTCTGTTCTGTTCTGTTCTGTTCTGTTCTGTTGTGTTCTGTTCTGTTCTGTTCTGTTCTGTTCTATTCTACTGTACTCTATTCTACTCTACTCTACTCTATTCTACTCTACTCTACTCTACTCTACTCTACTCTACTCTACTCTACTCTATTCTATTCTATTCTATTCTATTCTATTCTACTGTATTCTATTCTATTCTATTCTATTCTATTCTATTCTATTCTATTCTATTCTATTCTATTCTATTCTATTCTATTCTTAAATCAGTAACACAGTTGTTAAGTGAATTTGGTTTCCCCCAATGACTTTGCTCATTCAGAAGGTCCCAAGAGGGGATCATGTGACTCTGGGACACTGCGACCATCATAAATGTGAGTCAGTCGCCAAGCATCCGAATGTAAATCACCTGACCGTGGGGATGTTGCAATGGTCATCAGTGTGAAAAGTGGTCATAAATCACTTTTTTCCCGGCTGTTGTAACTTCGATTGGTCAGTAAGTGTAAGTCAAACAGAACACACAGAAGAAAAAGGTGGGGGGGAAGGGAAATTCTGCCTTTACGTTTACAGCAACCAATCGTAGCGAGGATTGCCTCACTCTCCAACCAATCACCGACAAGCGTGTGTTCCAGCCTATTGTACACTTCACTGTTTCAACTACTAAATTTAATATCCCAACATTGTTCTGGAGCAAACAGATGCAAAACAGGTTTCTTTCTTTCTCCCCCCCCCTTCTTTCTTTTGTTCTCGCTCTTCTCTTTGCCACCACACAAATTTTGCAAAGTTGAAAAGCTGCTCGTTTAGCAGTGCCAAATAAAATTTCAGAACTGTTCGTTTATAAAAGAACATCTTTGCACCGAGGTACTTGCAAAATATGTGTGTGTAGGGGGGGGGAACCGTTCTGCTGCTCGAGGCTTTTAAAATATCTGGGAATGACGTTTATTAGAAGCAACTTAGGCTCGTATATCAGTGGTATATAAAGGACTGCCTCTTCAACACGGCACCTTTTTTTATTATAGGCCTAATTTCTTGGAAAATCCCTCTGATTTTTTGCAAAACACCTGCTGAACTTCAAGATATACAGTTACTGCTTGTATTGAGACAGATGTAGCTTAATCACATAATACCGGCGTTGACTTTCTGGTGCCTTGCAATAAATGAAGCAAAGGTGCAAATCACTCTGGGTTTAAATCTTGCTCCAATTTGTACTCTGCTCCGCAAACTGAAGAGTGCATCTGGAACAAAACAAAGCACAAAAAAAGAGAGAGAGAGAGAGAGAGAGAGAAGAGAGAAGAGGAGAGAAGAGAGAAGAGAAGAGAAGAGAAGAGAAGAGGAGAGGAGAGGAGAGGAGAGGAGAGGAGAGGAGAGGAGAAGAGAAAAGAGAAGAGAAGAGAGGAGAGGAGAGGAGAGGAGAGGAGAGAAGAGAAGAGAAGAGAAGAGAAGAGAAGAGAAGAGAAGAGAAGAGAAGAGAAGAGAAGAGAAGAGAAGAGAAAAATAATTCTCAAAAGCTGTTCTTCAAACCTGATTGGCTGCTTCACCTCAAATTTTCCTTCTGAAATTTTTTCTGGAAATTGTCCCATTATTTATTAAATGTATATGCCGCCCATCTCGCCTAGATGAAATGTAGCAACAACATAAAATGCTGAAATGTTAAAATAAGAAAGATTGATAGAACTAGAGGTGACAAAGAAGAGGGAGTCAAGCTATTCTCCAAAGTGCCGGAAGGCAGGACAAGAAGCAACGGATGGAAACTAATCAAGGAGAGAAGCAACCTGGAACTGAGGAGAAACTTCCTGACAGAACAATAAATTGGTGGAACATCTTCCCTCCAGAAGTTGTGGGTGTTTCATCACTGGAGGTTTTTAAGAAGAGACTGGACAGACATCTATCTGAAATGGTATAGGGTCTCTTGTTTGAGCAGGGGGTTGGACTAGAAGACCTCCAAGATCCCTTCCAACTCTATTGTTCTGTTATAATATTGACATTGACTTAAAGTTAACAAAAATGGCAAAGCTGGCCTGTGGAGATTCTCAATCATCCAGGTCATGGATGATTTATTTATTTTTTTTGAAAATGTTTTGCTTCTCATGCAAGAAGTGAAAAAGCTTCTTGGATGAGAAGCAAAACGTTTTCAAAAGAAAAAAGAAAAAAAAAAGAAAAAAGAAAGAAAGAAAGTGCAGTAGCCTTTTGGAAAAAGCATCTTTGGGATAATAAAGAAAGAAGAGGCCTGGAGAATGCAGGTGGAAACAGAAACAGAAATAGGAGTGCCTATTTTGGAATTAAAATAATGGGGGTCTAAATAAGCATAGCAATAGTCAATCAGAAATAGGGCCTGGAAAACTTTTATATTACAGCTACTCCCTAACTTGCAGCCATTTATTTAGCAACGGTTTGAAGTTGCAGAACAAAAGTGACCCATTTGGACCAACATAGATATCTCTCAGCACACACAGAAATAGTACGTTTTTGAATCACCCCTAATCCAGCTAATTTCTTTGAATCTTGAAATCACATCTGAACGATGTTCCTAAATGAGTAGCTTAACAACTGTGGCTGTAAAATTGGATCAACTCACTCAGCAACCACCTAGCTTAGTTTCAACTGTGGTCGTTAATCAAGGACCACAGTAAAAAAAAACCGAACAAAACGCAGTGGGATATGAAAAAGGGGCATTGTGCTAACAACCCTACCTCAAATAATGGGATCTATTGCTAAGCAAGCTTACATAGAATTAAGTATCTTTTGATCCTTAAATCTTTGATCAGCCAGAAGATTTTTCCCATTGCAAAAGCAAAGAGCTTCAGAAGGAGAGATTAAGGAAAGTACTAGTCATTCATAATTAAGATTTTGTCCAGTCTCATGTTTCAAATCCGACAGAGCAGACCAAGGTTGATAGCTGATCTTGCACATCAATCAGAATAGAGCTGAAAGGGACCTTGGAGGTCTTCTAGTCCAACCCCCTGCTCAGGCAGGAAACCCTATACCATTTTAAACAGATGGCTGTCCAGTCTCTTCTTAAAAAAAACACAACTTCTGGAGGCAAGCTGTTCCACTGGTTAATCGTCCTCATTGTTAGGAAGTTTCTCCTTAGTTCCAGGTTGCTTCTCTCCTTGATGAGTTTCCATCCTTGATTTTATGACCACAATTGAGCCCACATTTTTCCACTGCTAATCAAGACAGTTGTAAAATGAATTTTGCCCCATTTTATGACCTTTCTTTCTGCAGTTGCTAAGTGAATGACTGCACTTGTTCAGTTAACAACATCGTTGTTGAATGAATCTGGCTTCCCTTTGATTTTGTGTGATCGCAGGATGCTGCAACCATTGTAAATACGAGTCAGTTGCCAACGTTCAAATGTTGATCGTGTGATCATGGGGCTGCTGCAAGAGTCGTTAAGTGTGAAAAATGGTCATAAGTCACCTTTTTCAGTGCCGTTGTAACGTTGAATGGTCATGAAATGGATGGTTATAAGTTGAGGATTACCTGTATTTCTGTGTCCAAATAAGTAGTACAAATCTTGGTGCTTATGTCACATTCACCTAAGCAATTATACTATAAGGAACTGTTAGATCCAGTGGTGGGATTCAGCCGGTTCGCATCACTTCGGCAGAACCGGTAGCTAATTTTTTGTTGCCCAGGCCCAGAATGGACTTCCAGAAGCGGCATCCACACAGAGAACCGGTTGTTCACATATTTGAATCCCACCACTGGACAGATAGGTAGGTAGGTAGGTAGGTAGGTAGGTAGGTAGGTAGGTAGGTAGGTAGGTAGGTAGATAGATAGATAGATAGATAGATAGATAGATAGATAGATAGATAGATAGATAGATAGATAGATAGATAGATAGATAGATAGATAGATAGATAGATAGATAGATAGATAGATAGATAGATAGATAGATAGATAGATAGATAGATAGGTATACAGTGGTGGAATTCAGCCAGTTCGCACCACTTCGGCAGAACCGGTAGCTAATTTTTGGTTGCCCAGGCCAAGAATGGACTTCCGGAAGTGGCATCCACACAGAGAACCAGTGGTATACATATTTGAATCCCACCACTGGTTAGATCGGTATTTCTCATCCTTATAGACTCTAAGATGTGTGGGCTTCAGATCTCAGAATTCCTCAGCCAGCAAGTTGGCTGGAGAATTCTGGGAACTGAAGTCCACTCATCTTAGAGTTCCTAAGGTTGAGGAACACTGCTTTAGATGCTTCAGGTTCTCCCCAAACAAACAAAGAGATGGGCCCCAGAGAAGAATATCACCATGGCTTTCTCATTTGTTTGGTATAGTCTCCCTCCAGAGATCAGGTAGTCTGTAAATTCCTGGCTTTTAGAAGTGGAAATTCTATTATTCCAAAAGGTTTTCTTTCCAGGTTGATTTTCCTCTCCTTTCTTATAGGTGGGATACTTGGCACTAATTTGTTTTTGTTTTTTTTCCCCGCCCTATATTTTTTTTTCTTTAAATAGTGTCACTTGGATTACCTTTAGGGTATGCATTTTGTTTATTGATTTATTTGTGCAATTTATCCACTGCCTGAATCTCCGAGGACTCTCGCCAGCTTTTCAGATATTAAAATAGCAAGAAGAATAAAAATGCTTTTTAAAACACCACCAAAACAAAGCTGTAAGAAGTAATATCAGTGAGATCTAACTATTCTCTTTCTTTCAGCCTCTGTCTCTCATCTATCTATCTATCTATCTGTCTATCTATCTATCTATCTATCTATCTATCTATCTATCTATCTATCTATCTATCTATCTATCTATCTATCTATCTATCTATCTATCTATCTATCTATCATCTATCTATCTATCTATCTATCATCTATCTATCTATCTATCTATCTATCTATCTATCTATCTATCTATCTATCTATCTATCTATCTATCTATCAATCATCTATCCATCTCTGTCTGTCTGTCTATGTCTATCTGTCTATTTATCTCTGTGTTTGTCCGTCCATCCATCCATCCATCCATCCATCCATCCATCCCTTTCTCTGTCTGTCTATGTCTGTCTATCTGTCTGCATCTATCCTCTCCTCCTCCTCCTCCTCCTCCTCCTCCTCCTCCTCCTCCTCCTCCTCCTCCTCCTCCTCCTCCTCCTCCTCCATAGGTGCTTCATAGAGGACCACACATAAAATAATACAAATACTGAAATACTGAAATACAAATACAAATACTGAAATGATGCATTTCTCCTAATGATTTCTAGTTATGCTCCCATGTATAATAATGACCCTTTAATTTTTCTTTTGCAGATAAGCTGAGTGTTTGAGAAAGAGGAGGAATGGGGGAAAAATAATAAAACAATGATACCTCATGAATATTTATATCAACGGCTACCTAGCAATTTTTAATCTTCAGAACTAGTGTTTTTTTTTTTTTTTTACCAGTTCGGAATTCATTATCAAGTTGAGTTTTAATTGCATTTTTTCTAAATTACAATTAAAAAGTACATAATGAATTAGCTGGAAAGGAAGCTGGGTGGCCTGTGCAGTCCAAGGGTTGTATGAAATTCCATTTTTCATGCTTCATAAGCCCAGGAGGGGGGAGGGGGGAGGGAAGGCGGAAGGAGAAGGGAAGGAGCAACATAAAAATAATTGCTTCCATGTATCCTAATAATCATATTAAATTGGTGGCCTTTTCATTATCACTTTGTGCAATTAGATCAGTGTTTCCCAAATATGACATCTTTAAAATGTGTGGACTTTGATTCATGCTTTCTGGGAGTTGAAGTCCACATATCTTAAAAATACTAAGGCTGAGAAACACTTTTCTATACATACTTTGGCTTAAATGTAACATCTTAAGTATTTGTCTCAGTTTTGGGTGGCAGGGAACTAGAGAATGATTTGGACCATTACTGAGTAACAAAATAACAGAATAACAACAGCATATCAGAGTTGGAAGGGACCTTGGAGGTCTTCTAGTCCAACCCCTGGTCAAGCAGAAGACTCTATACCATTTCAGACAAATGGCTGTTCAGTCTCTTTTTAAAATTTAGGTCTCTTTTTACATTTAGGCAGGAAAAACCAAAGGTTTAAGTACAGATTAGGCGAGACCTGGCCCCCAAACAGCAACTGTGAGATGGACCTTGGAGTCTTAGTGGACGATCACTTGACTATGAGCCAGCCGTGTGCAGCAGCAGCCAAAAAAGCTAATACAATCCTGGGTTGTATAAACAGAGGCATAGAATCAAGATCACACAAAGTATTAGTGCCGCTTTATAAAACCCTAGTAAGACTACACCTGGAATACTGCAGCCAATTTTGGTCACCATATCACGAAAAAGATGTTGAGAACTTGGGAAAAAATCAGAGAAGAGCAACTAAGATGATCAAAGGCCTGGAGACTAAAACATACGAAGAACGGCTGCAGGATTTTGGTTTGGCTAGTCTAAAGAAAAGAAGAAATAGGGGAGACATGAAAGCAGTCTTCCAGTATCTGAGGGGCTGCCACAAGGCAGAGGGGGTCAGGTTGTTCACCAGAGCACCAGAGGGCAGGATGAGAAACAATGGTTGGAAACTGATCAAGGAGAGAAGCAACCTGGAATTAAGGAGAAACTTCCTGACAGTGAGGACAATCAACCAGTGGAACAGCTTGCCTCCAGAAATCGTGGGCGCTCCATCACTGGAGACTAGACATTCACCTGTCTGAGATGGTAGAGGTTTTCCTGCTTGAGCAGAGGGCTGGACTAGAAGACCTCCAAGGTCCCTTCCAGCTCTATTCTATTCTATTCTATTCTATTCTATTCTATTCTATTCTATTCTATTCTATTCTATTCTATTCTATTCTATTCTATTCTATTCTAATATATATATATTCTTCAAAACTGGGTTAGGGTCTGAAAAGTGTTAAAAAAAATCAGAGTCCAAGCTTTATTTTTATTTTTTTCCAACTATCTGAAGTTTGACGCTGGCAAAGTTGACTCCAAGTGACAATCAATAAAGCCAATCATGTACAATCAACACTTGTGTGGATTTAGATCACGTGATTCCTGAGCTTAAAATAGAGCTCAATTATTCCCCAGGCCCCATTGAGGACTTTACTTACAGCAGATTTCACCGAAGTGGCTTTGCAGAGGATTTTTCTCCTGTCCTTTGTACTGAGTGATGCAAAATTGCCGATAAATCATCGCTAAAGACCAAAAAGAGAACAAATGGTCAAGGGGGATGTGTCTGAACCAGGACATAGCTGAGATGCTTAAGTGGATCTTTATAGGATGCAAAGTTTTCTTTCTTTCTTTCTTTCTTTCTTTCTTTCTTTCTTTCTTTCTTTCTTTCTTTCTTTCTTTCTTTCTTTCTTTCTTTCTTTCTTTCTTTCTTTCTTTCTTTCTTTCTTTCTTTCTTTCTTTCCTTCTTTCTTTCTTTCTTTCTTTCTCTTTCCTTTTCTCCTCCTCCTCCTCTTCTTCTTCTTCTTCTTCTTCTTCTTCTTCTTCTTCTTCTTCTTCTTCTTCTTCTTCTTCTTCTTCTTCTTCTTCTTCTTCTTCTTCTTCTTCTTCTTTCTTCTTCCTCTTCCTCTTCCTCTTCCTCTTCCTCTACTTCCTCTCCCTCCCATTGTCCTCCTCTCCCTCCCTTCTTCTCCTCCTCCTCTTCTTCTTCCTCCTCCTTCCCCTTCTTCTTCTCCCTCACACGCAATCTTCTAAAAGTGCACTTGCGAAAGGGAACCGCTAACCATGTAGCAAGGCTGCCTATTTTCCTTAGAGATATTCTGCAACCCCAACCAGTGGTGATACTAATAAGATAATCACTACAACTAGCTGGACATCCTTCAAGGTGACAACGTCAGGCAAACTGAAGACAAGAAGATGATTAGAAGTGAATACATCACAAGAATGAAGGAGATGTTAACAATTAACACAATGAATCAGTGGAACATTTTGCCTTCAGAAGTTGTGGGTGCTCCATCACTGAAGGCTTTTAAGAAGAGATTGGACAGCCACTTGTCTAAAATGGTATAGAGTCTCCTATTTGAGCTGGGGGTTGGACTAGAAGACCTCCAAGGTCCCTTCCAATTCTGTTATTCTATGTTCTATGTTACAGTCCAAATTTAATAGTCCTCAACTTACGACCATAACTGAATCCAACGTTTCTGTTTCTAAGTGATATAGTGTGTGTTATTAAATGAATTAAGACCTTTCTTGCCACAGTTGTTAAGTGAATCACTGTAGTTCTTAGTAACACGGTCATTAAGTGAATCTGGCTTCCCCATCGATTTTGTTTGTCAGAAGGTCACAAAAGGGGATCACAAGATTCTGGGACCATTTTAAGCATCATAAATATGAACCAATTGTCAAGGAGTCCAATTTTGATCATGTAAACTTTGATCAGGCAGCCTGAGGACGCCGCAATGGTCATAAGTATGAAAAACGGCCATAAGTACTTTTTCAGTGACACTGTAACTTTGAATGGTCACTAAATGCACCTTGTAAATTGAGGGATTACCTGTACCATCAAGGCAATGAACACCTGGACAATTCCGGTCATTACATACACAGCTGGATTAGTGGACTAGACTCAAGCAGAACTAAAAACCCTGGATAGGAAGACCAGAAAAATAATAACAATGCAATAAAATAGATGTCCTTCATCTATGCAGTGATGTTGACCAACTCCGTTCATCAAGGAAAATAAGAGGCCGTGGAACATTGCAAGTACACCAAACAGTTCAAGAAGAAGAAAAAAAAAAGGGCATCAGAAGAATACATGAAGGACCCTGAAGAAGATGCACTCAAGCTAGTATAGTATACCATGAATTATTAAATACTGGAGAGATCAAACTGGTCTACTATACAAGAAAGACCAAATGAAGGACAGGAAAGAGACACGGAAAGACAAAGTCTTACATGGCCAGTACAGTTTAAAAATAAATAAATAAATAATAGCAGGCCAAGCAGATAATAACAAGTCAGGATAACAGAATAACAGAGTTGGAAGGGACCTTGGAGGTCTTCTAATCCAACCCCTGCTCAAGCAGGAGAGTCTATACCCTTTCTGACAAATGGCTCTCCAGTCTCTTCTTAAAATCCCTCCCAGTGATGGGGAACCCACAACTTCTGGAGGCAAGCTGTTCCTCTGATTAACTGTTAAGAAATCTCTCCTTCGTTCTAGGTTGCTTCTCTCCTTGAGAAGCGTGTCTTGCCTTCTGGTGTTTTGAAAAATAGGTTGACCCTCTCTTCTTTGGGGCAACCCCTCAAATATCAAAACACGGCTATCATGCCACCCACCCCTTTTCAAAAGACTAGACTGACCCAATTCCTGCAACCGTTCTTCATCTGTTTTACCCTCCAGCCTCCTAATCATTTTTGTTGCTCTTCTCTGCACTCATTCCAGAGTCTCAACATCTTTTTTTTTTTTTAAATAAAATGATAACCAAAACTGGATGCAGCACAGCAGGAAAGTTGAAGATATATTTAACACTTTCAAACACCAACATCTGTCTATCCCAGGTCCTTGGGAAGGACTCAATAGATGGACAAAATAAAATGCCTACTCCAGTTTAAACATCTGGCTGACTGTGCAACCAAACAAAATAATAAGAATAACCTAACTCATTAATGGTCTCACAATTCTGGGTAAATTATCCAAACTGCATGGGAAATGGGCTCCTTGAGTGATTAATTTTCTATATCAGCCTTTTCAATAACTCCAGAATGTTGCCATATCTCTCCAAGGATGTTGGCTTCTGCGGTTGGCCTAAAATATTAAGGAGAAAAAGCCATTAAATATTCCTTTTACGTACCCCCCCTCTCCCTTTTATATCCAAATTATTAGAACGATGAATGCGAGGCATCGAAAGAAATAATGAGTTTGAGAAAGCGAAAATGAAACTCACAAAAACAAAAAGAAATCACAGCCAGCCAGAAAAGTCCTCTGAGAAGAGGGAACAAAGGGGGAGAGAATGAAAAGGGAAAATCCTGAATAAATGGAAAAGGAAGAAGAGGAAGAAGAGGAGAGAGGGCAGAAGAAGAGGAGGAGGAGAAGAAAAGGCTTTGGAGAAGAAAATATTGTCTGTGTGTTTGCAGAATTCGGTTTTATCCATATGTTCAATGAACCAGGCTTGGCAGGCTTCATCTTCTCCAGATCTTTGCCCCCAAAACTGGGTTGTGTGATTAAATCTCTGTGACAAGAATATGAGAAGGGTAATTTGGTTCAGGAACAGATAGTTGTAGGCTACAGAATAGGGAATCTGAAATGTGTCCCATTCTTAGTTTAGAAAAACCCTTTAGATGTTCCACTGGATGGAAGTGACCACTCTGGTCGGTTTGGTCTAGACCAGGGGTAGGCAACCTTGGCTCTTTTATGACTCGTGGACTTCAACTCCCAGAATTCCTGAGCCAGCCATGCTGAGGGGAAAGGGAGAGGTTTCCAAGCTGAGCCATGCTGGCTCAGGAATTCTGGGAGTTGAAGTCCACGAGTCATAAAAGAGCCAAGGTTGCCTATCCCTGGTCTAGAGGTTAAGGCATTAGGCTAGAAACCAACAGATGGTGAGTGCTAGTCCTGCTTTTATCACAAAACTCAGCTGGGGGACTTTGGGCCAGTCACCAGGATATAATGAGTACTAGTTCTACTTTAGACATGAAAGGCGATTGGGTGACTTTGGGCCAATCACCAGGAGATGTTGAGTTCTAGTCCCACCTTAGGCATGAAAGGTAGCTGGGTGACTTTGGGTCAGTCACCAGGAGACAGTGAGTTCTAGTCCCGCCTTAGCTATGGAAGCCAGCTAGGTGCTTTTGCACCAAAACCAGGAGACTGTGAGTTCTAGTCCCACCTTAGGCATGAAAGTCAGTTGGGTGACTTTGCCCAGTCATTCTCTCTCAATCCATCCCACCTTACAGGGTTGCTGTTGTGGGGGAAATAGGAGGAATGTGTGTTGGACAAGTTTGTTGGCTTGAGTTATTTGTAATAGGGGTAGGTAGGTAGGTAGGTAGGTAGGTATGTAGGTAGGTAGGTAGACAGACAGACAGACAGACAGACAGACAGACAGACAGACAGAGACAGATAGATAGATAGATAGATAGATAGATAGATAGATAGATAGATAGATAGATAGATAGATAGATAGATAGATAGATAGATAGATAGATAGATAGATGATAGGTAGGTAGGTAGGTAGGTAGGTAGATAGAGATAGATAGATAGATAGATAGATAGATAGATAGATAGATAGATAGATAGATAGATATAATTAGAGATTGATAGATGATGGAATTAGAGATAGGTAGGTAGGTAGGTAGGTAGGTAGGTAGGTAGGTAGGTAGGTAGGTAGGTAGATAGATAGATAGATAGATAGATAGATAGATAGATAGATAGATAGATAGATAGATAGAATTAGAGATTGATAGATGATGGAATTAGAGATAGGTAGGTAGGTAGGTAGGTAGGTAGGTAGGTAGGTAGGTAGATAGATAGATAGATAGATAGATAGATAGATAGATAGATAGATAGATAGATAGATAGATAGATAGATAGATAGATAGATAGATAGATAGATAGGTAGGTAGGTAGGTAGGTATGAGAGAGAGAGAGAGAGAGAGAGAGAGAGAGAGAGAGAGAGAGAGAGAGAAATGTGCAGCAAAAATCTAGCCGATCAATCTCATGTACAGCAGATAGATCTATTTCAATCTGGATCACTTTCATCCAGGTTTGCTCATAATCTGCCCCATTTTGGTTTTGTGTCGTTCACAAAGAACTTATCAAAAGGTTGCCTTTTAAAATGTGTGCAGATTTGCATTTAAATACACGCTGCCAGCATCTTCTTCTTTCAGTATTCCTCATTTTACATTTCTAAAAGCCATTTTCTTTCAAATGCACATTTTTTTTCCCCTGAACTGTGCACAAATGTTCAGGAACTGTAAAAGCCAGCAGATAAATAAATCCTGATCCATGTTTGAACTCCGAACTTTTTACTAACTTCCTTGTGCAGAAAAGGAGAGGTTGCAGTTTCAAAAACTGAAAGGGAGAATGAACTAGAATACACAAACTACATGAACATCTACTTAAAAAAACCCTGCCAGATAGAAATACCTATAGTTACATCCCTTTCCTTCTAACCAAAAGACCAAAAGGCCATTATTAACCACAATATGGATAAAGTTTGTCTAGTAGCAGTTATCGGAATATATCTGAAATCCAACATTATCAAGTAACTGACTTTCATTAAAGCCTTCCTTCCTTCCTTCCTTCCTTCCTTCCTTCCTTCCTTCCTTCCTTCCTTCCTTCCTTCCTTCCTTCCTTCCTCCCTCCCTCCCTCCCTTCCTTCCTTCCTTCCTTCCTTCTCTCCCTCTCTCCTTCCTCCCTCCCTCCCTTTTCCTCCTTCCATCTGTCCTTCCTTCCTCTCTCCCTTCCTCAATCCCTTTCCTTCCTCAATCCCTTTCCTTCCTTCCTTCCTTCCTTCCTTCCTTCCTTCCTTCCTTCCTTCCTTCCTTCCTTCCTCTCTTCCACTCTCCCTCTCTCCCCTTTCCTCCCTTCCTCCCTTTCCTTCCTCCCTTCCTCCCTTCCTCCCTCAGAATATTATAAATTTCTTCGTATAACTTTCTGTTGTATTTATGAATTACAATGGATCTTATGTCTACCTGCTGGTCTAACACACTAATAAGTTTCCTTTACATCATACTTTTTTGGTCCCCACGATGTAAAAAAGATGTTGAGACTCTGGAAAGAGTGCAGAGAAGAGCAACAAAGATGATTAGGGGACTGGAGGCTAAAGCATATAAGGAACGGTTGCAGAAATTGGGTATGTCTAGTTTAATGAAGAGAAGGACGAGGGGTGACATGATAGCAGAGTTTCAATATCTCAGGGGTTGCCACAGAGAAGAGGGAGTCAAGCTATTCTCCAAAGGGCCTGAAGGCAGGACAAGAAACAACGGATGGAAACTAACCAAGGAGAGAAGCAACCTAGAACTTCCTGACAGTTAGAACAATTAACCAGTGGAACAACCTGCCTCCAGAAGCATTGAATGCTCCAACACTGGAAGTTTTTAAGAAGAGACTGGACAGCCATTTGTCTGAAATGGTATAGGGTTTCCTGCCTGAGCAGGGGGTTGGACTAGATGACCTCCAAGGTCCCTTCCAACTTCATTATTATTATTATTATTATTATTATTATTATTATTATTATTATTATTATTATTATTATTATTATTATTATTATTATTATTATTATTATTATTATTATTATTATTATTATTATTATTATTGTTGTTGTTGTTGTTGTTGTTGTTCTTTCAGAACTCTCTCAGAAAACCTGGCCATTCCCCAATTCCCTTGAGACTTCCCAGTTTTCCTGCAAGAAATTGTATCTTTTCTTTTTTTTCCCTGATGCTCAGGGCATCGCTTTTAAGCAGAGACTCTGCTTATGTCCCAATGCAATTTAAGGACTGGCAAAGTAGAAGACAAGGGCTGTAAGTTATGTTTTGCCTTTTGATCAATATTTCAGCCTGCTTGGGGAAAAATAATAATAACCTCCCTCCTACTCCAGAGTCTGCTTACCCCCAAGACATATCATCATTCAGTGAAGCAAACTAACCAATCAACCTAAAAAAAAAATGACCATCATCCTACATCTCTTCATCTGTAATTTAGTGGTCTTTATCAAGGCTTGCAAATGTGTTCCTAAACTATTTTTAGGAACTAAACTAAACTATCACACCTGGAATACTGCAGCCAATTTTGGTCACCATATCACAAAAAAGATGTTGAGAGTTTGGAAAAAAAAATTCAGAGAAGAGCAACTAAGATGATCAAAGGCCTGGAGACTAAAACATATGAAGGACTTGGGTTTGGCTAGTCTAAAGAAAAGAAGAAATAGAGAAGACATGATAGCAGTATTCCAGTAATTGAAGGGCTGCCACAAAGAAGAGGGGGTCACGTTATTCACCAAAGCACCAGAGGGCAGGACAAGAAACAATGATTGAAAACTGATCAAAGAGAGAAGCAACCTGGAATTAAGGAGAAACTTCCTGATAGTGAGGACAATCAACCAGTGGAACAGCTTGCCACCAGAAATCATGAGTGCTCCATCACTGGAGATTTTTTAAGAAGAGACTGGGCAGTCACTTCTCTGAAATGGTATAGGGTCTCCTGCTTGAGCAGGAGGCTGGGTTAGAAGACCTCCAAGGTCCCTTCCTGCTCTATTCTATTCTATTCTATTCTATTCTATTCTATTCTATTCTATTCTATTCTATTCTATTCTATTCTATTCTATTCTATTCTACAGTATTCTATTCTATTCTATTCTATTCTATTCTATTCTATTCTATTCTTATTTCTGTTCTTATTTCTATTCTATTCTATTCTATTCTATTCTATTCTATTCTATTCTATTCTATTCTATTCTATTCTATTCTATTCTATTCTATTCTATTCTATTCTATTCTATTCTATTCTTATTTCTATTCTATTCTTATTTCTATTCTATTCTTATTTCTATTCTATTTTAGATAAGGCCTGCAAGCTTTAAGTCCCTATAGGACACTTCCCTTCAGTTTGATCCCAAAACTGTATGAGCCCAATTAAAATAGATTTGCCGTAAAGACACTCCTGTTCAAATGGCAGATGGAATTCACTCTGTGCAAATCAGGGATTCATGTTGTCATCCTAAAATCATCGGGCTTCTGCTGGATCAATATTCCGAGCATCTCCAAAAAGTTTTTTTTTTTAAAATCTCCTTCATAGCTATGCTTTCGAATGAGGTGGTGAGGTTTGTTTTCTGTCTCTTAGTTTTTTCTTTCTTCGATTCATCCTTGTGCGATTTTATTATTTGATTTGAGGTAGATGACTTTGTATGTGTGAACGTGAAGTGTCAAGGATGGTTGTTCACTTGCTTTGTATTCTTATATTCTGTCCCAGAGGCAGCCAAATGTTCAGACTGGGTTTGGCATTTTTTTATTTTGTCTAGCTATTAAGTCCTTCCCAATGATTTGGGATAGGCAGATCTGGATGTTTGATGGTGTTACAGAGATCATCACAGGATGTTAGCTTTTTGGAGTAAAGCCACCTTTTGCAATTGACTGACGGTGAATTTGTCAATGCCGATGGTATTCCAAGTGGTGCTCCAGATGTTTTGGGATTACACCCAAGGTGCCAATTACTATCGGTACCACCTTTGCTTTCTTTTGCTCTAGTCATTCTATTTCTACTTGCTGGTCTTTGTATTTTGTTATCTTCTCCAGTTCCTTCTCTTCTCTTGTACTATCTCCAGGTACTGCCACATCCACTATCCAGACATTTTTGTTTTTCTTACCAACAGTTGTTAAGTCTGATGTGTCTATGGAGATTCTCAGTCATCCCGGTCATGGTTGTCCCATGCTTTTTCAAGAGGCAACTGGACTGTCTTGTTTTTCTGAAGAAGCTTCTTGGATGAGAAGCGAATTGACTTCAAAGAAAAATAAGAAAGTCCAGTTGCCTCTTGAAAAAGCACCTTTGAGTTAAGTCTGGGGTGTTACCTGGCAGATGCCTGTCTGTTTGAATTCTAAAGACCCAGAGCAATTTAACTTTTTCATTTTCTATGACTTTCTTTATTTTATGGTCCCACCAGTTCTTGCTTGCAGGCAAATGATATTTCTCACAGATCTTCCAATGCACCATTGTTGCTACTTTGTCATGCTGCTGCTTGTAGTCAGTCTGTGTGATCTTCTTGCAGCAGCTTACCGGATGGTCCACTGTTTCTTCAGCTTCTTTCCTTAAGTAGCACTTGCTGTCTTCTCACTTCTGGTATTGCTGCGTGATTCTAATTCTGATTCTGGATTGTTTTAACTTCTGAAGGCAAGCCGTTCCACTGGTTAATTGTTCTCACTGTCAGGAAATTTCTCTTTAGGTCTAGGTTGTTTCTCTCCTTGATTAGTTTCCATCCATTGCTTCTTGCCCTGCCTTCAGGTGCTTTGGAGACTAGATTGACCCCCCCTTGTTTGTGGCAGTCCCTCAAATATTGGAACCCCTGTATCATGTCACTCCCTAGTTCTTGTTTGGACTAGACTAAGATACCACCATTGTCATCAATAAGGGAAAATAGTGAAAATTGAAGGAATCAAGATATCCTGTGGAAATAATATCAAGTATGTGGATGAAGGGAAATGGGGGATGGGGGAGCAGGGGAAAGGTTGGGTGGGGAGCAGGGGAAGATTACATAGATGAATCCATGAAATCACAATGGGGTCAACTGGACTTGAAGGAACTTAAATCACTTCATTACATTCTGAAAGGACACATTACCAAGATTGCTTAGAGATGGAAGAAACGTCAAACTTAATTTATCAGAATCCCTGCATGGGTTGCTCCTTTGACTATGTAGGACAGACAGGGTGAAGCTCACCACCAGATTGCAAGAACATGAGTGAGTAGTTAGACAAGGAGACCTGAACTCATTGGTAGCCACACACTGCAATGAACAAGGACATCTATTCCATTTTGCAGCTAGTAAGATTGTTGGCCATGCAGGGACAAAGAGCCAGGGAAATGATTGAAGCCTGGAAAATGGGCCCCTTGTCAGTCAACAGGTGTGCTGATTTACCACCAGCTTACCAGGCACTTAGGAGCCAAGGACTTGGCAGCACAAGGAAACAACAATCAACAACTTCGTAACTTCATGACAACACCCCAATTAACTACTACAAGTCACACGCAACCAGGTACCACAGAAACATTATGCATAGAACAGCTCAGTGCACAAGTCCATTAGGAGTCCAAAAGCTCAGAAGATTAAACCACTGGTCCCAGTGATCCAGACTGGATCCCGCAATATTATAGACCTCCTGGAGCCTTCCCTGATTTTCCTCCAAATCTCCCCCAAAAGCTTCAGATCTTCTTCGCCAACATTTTCTAGCTGAAAGCTAATCTGGCCCATTAGGTGCTCAATCTTCCAAGCTGCCAATATGGTTGAAGAGTTCCTTCCAAGTGTACCGAAGTCAACATTTATTGAAAGAGGATGTGATGTCTCCTGTAATTTCTTTCCTCCTTTCTTTATAATGGATAAGCCTTGCTCTCTCTCACTTTAAGAGAGAGAGAGAGATTTTTTTTTTTAAAGTCTTTTTGATTGTTCCTAATAGAAAGGTGCTTTCCCCCACACTGTTTCTTAAAGAATAGGAAGACCTAGTTAATAATTTACAGAGAGGTCCTAGCTAAACCTATCTGTGTTTTAAGCAATCAATTTCACACCAATTTGAGTCTGTATAAGAGTGTGGGCAAGCGTGTGTACATATTCCAAGCAATTAACTGAGCAAACGCCAATCACTCCACCAGCATATAAAATAGAACATCAGTCTTCATAATGAGAGAAATTGGACCGGTGTTATTGGAACTCCAAGACCCTCTTCTGACTTAACCCACTCAGAGACTTAACCCTGTTAGCCAATAACCCAGTTCTTACAGCACAACATCATACTAACGGGATCAAAAGCTATTTTGGAGAATGTGAAGGTCTATTTCTTTCAGCTCTGCATGGTACTCCATGATTACTGGTGCTACAAGAATATTACCAAAACTTCATTTTTGTCAATTAAAGACAAATGGCTATCCAGTCTCTTCTTAAAACCTCCAGTATTGGAGTACCTACAGCTTCTGGAGGCAAGTTGTTCCACTGATTAATTGTTCTAACCATCAGGAGATTTCTTGTTAATTCTAAGCTGATTAGTTTCCATTCATAGCTTCTTAGTCTGCCTTCAGGTGCTGTGGAGAATAGGCTGACTTCCTTTTCTTTGTGGTACCCCTTAGATATTGGAACACTGTTTTCATGTCACCCCTGGTCCTTATCTTTATTAGACTAGACATACCCAATTCCTGCAATGGTTCTTCATATGTTTTTTCCTCTAGCCCCCTAATCATCCTTGTTGCTCTTCTCTGCACTCTTTCTAGACTCTCAACATGTAGTTTGAAGATCTCCAGATGCTCAAAATAATAGAATGGCAGAATAACAGAGTTGGAAGGGACCTTGGAATTCTTCTAGTCTAACCCCCTGCTCAAGTAGGAGACCCTATACTATAGGGTCTCCTGCTTGAGCAGGGGGTTAGACTAGAAGACCTCCAAGGCATCTTCCAGCTCGATTCAGATTGGTTGATACCAGAAGACCACATTTATTTAAATATGTGGCATGCCTATAGAAATACTTCATGGAAGCTATCTCAAGCAGTCCATTTCCTACATCTTAGGTGATTCAATTGTTCCCAACCCTCTCATTAAACTAGAACTTTGCAACAAGGAAGAACTATTTCCTAGCCCATGCCCTCAGGTTCCTGCACCGCTGGGTGAGTTGGAAAACTCAGATTCAGAGATGATCCATAAATCACCCAGATATTGCAGAGCCCTGAGTAATAGGTCTTAATAAAAATGATCTCTTGCTAATGCATCCCACATGTGGCTGCTACTGGAGAGTGATAATTCTTTACTTAAGTTCTTTCTTTCACTTCTGAATGTTAATGTCCTGAGGTGCTTCTGCAGAGCCAGTAAGATGACATCATTACTTTCCCCTTTACTGAACCAAACTAATCCCATCTAACCTTAGCTGAAGTACCAAAATGACTAAGAAAACTTAAGCACTGGGTGTCCTAGTGACTGAAGAATGAGCATGTAGTTTCTTTCAATCAACTTGCCCTAGAAGATGCTCTGCAGTTGGGTGAGAATGTAATGGCTGTCAGTGGGAGGGCAGGATGCCTGCAAAATGACCAGTCCCTGGATGCTGATGCGCTGTCCTTTTAAGACCTCTTCCTAGTCAATTCAGCAGCCGATGGCTTTAAAAACTAAGCAGAGGCAGCAGGGGGTGGTGAGGAGGAGGAGGAGGAGGAGGAGGAGGAGGAGGAGGAGGAAGGAAGGAAGGAAGGGAAAGAGAGAGAGAAGGGAGGAACAGAGAAAGGGAGAGAAAGAAAGAGAGGGAAAGAGGGAGAGAAAGGAAGGAAGGAAGGGAGAAAGGGAGAGAAAGAAAGAGAGAGGGGGAAGAGGGAGAGGAAGAGAGAGAGAGAAAAGAAGGAAAGAAGGAAGGAAGAGAAAGAGAGAGAAGAGAAAGAGGAAAGAAGGAAGGGAGAAAAAGAGAAAGGGAGAGAAAAAGAGAGAGACAGGAAGAGAGAGAGGGGGAGAGAGAGAGAGAGATAAAGGGAGGAAGGAAAGAAAGAAGGAAGGTTATTTGTGTTTGTTTGGGAAACTAAATCAACCTGAAGCAGAAGACTTATTCTTTTTCAGAGGCAGGCCTCACAAAGAGAAGCAGTGGAAGAACAGGAGTCGTAGTAGCTTGGGGAAAGGGTGATATAGGAAACAGTGAGTATTAGTCTTTGAGTACTAGTGTTTGAGTGTGTCACTTAGGGGTTAGGTGGGATAGTGCGGGATAACTGGGCTTTTGAAGCCCACTAACCTGGATATATGTAAAAGAACCTGTGATACCATCAAAATGAATGTTACCAGTTTTTGTTCCCCTCTTAGTAGATCATCTGATATGGAGCCATTAATAAGTACATGGTAGTGTTGCCATTAAGAGGCACAGACAAAAGCTATTGTCCAGGGGCAGTGGTGGGATTCAGCCAGTTCGCACCAGTTCGGCAGAACCAGTAGCTAATGTTTTGTTGCCCAGGCCCAGAATGGACTTCCAGAAACAGCATCCACACAGAGAACCGGTTGTTCACCTATTTGAATCCCACCACTGTCCAGGGGGCACAATGGCCTAGCAGTTGAGATGCTGCCTCATTGACCAGAAGCTTAGCAGTTGGAGATCCCAGCACCGTGTGATGGGGTGAGCTCCTGTTCCTGCCTCCTGCCAACCCAGCTATTTTTAAAGCATGGAAAAAATGACAGTAGATCAGAGCTCCCCAACCTTTTTTGGGTTGGAGGCCCGGAGGGAAATGGATGAGCAGGGAAATGTGCATGAGCACTTGTGTGCATGCACAAACAGGCATGTGCACAGCAGCAGCGCTAGCGCTCACACGCATGTGCAAGCGAGCCATTGAGCACCCATGGCAGCGCTGGGCTCCACGTGCATGTGCAGGCTGCTAGCACCCCCACACGTGCGCAAACGGGCCGCTAGCGCCCATGCGGGCGCAAACGAGCCGCTAGCACCCACACAACGCTGATGGTGGTGCTAGCGCCCCCACACATGCACAAATGGGGCCTCTAGCACCCGCGCAGCAGCACTAGTGGAGTGGGGGGGTGCATGCACATGTGGTTCGGATAGATGATACCAGAAGAAAATAATAACTCTGAGGCATTTGCATTCCTCAAAGAATACTTTTAATGGCTACATAGTATCGGCACAGTCAAAGGTGAAACCAAGACTGAAAGTTCCCACCCCCCAAAGGTTACAAAGTAAAAGTCGAACTCCCCACCCCTACAGTTGTCATAAATCACAATCCTCAATTAACTACTTTGACGGGCTTTCTAACGGTATCTCCAGCCCACCAAAACTTGACCTTGGTTCCCACAGGAAAATATTTCTTATGGCTGTGGCAACCAAAAACGAAGTAAAGAGGGCTGCAGACAGAATCGTTTGAAGGTTTGACACACAGATTGGAAACCCCTGCAGAAGATAATAGATACCACTTCAACGGGAAGGCAATGGATGGAAACTAATTGCGATGGATGGGAACTCATCAAGGAGAGAAGCAACCTAGAACTGAGGAGAAATTTCCTGACAGTGAGAAGAATTAACCAGTGGAACAACCTGCCTCCAGAAGCGGTGAATGCTCCAACACTGGAAGTTTTTTAAGAAGAGACTGGACAGCCATTTGTCTGAAATGGTATAGGGTTCCCTTTCTGAGCAGGGGGTTGGACTAGATGACCTCCGAGGTCCCTTCCAATTCTGTTATTCTGTAACGGCGTTCCACGCTGGCATCCTTGCATGTTGTAACAGGGTTGGCATCCCAAAGAGGTGTAGATTGAGTTAAGCATGCTATAAAAAATATAGTCATATAATAACCCTCTCAAAAGTTTTGTACTTCAAACTATGCAATCCTTTGGACATTGTTCAAACATCCATGCAAATAAAGTTAGATATAATCTCTAATAGATTTCTGATAGGTTTCTGTTGGGACTAACTTACTGCAAGTGAAGGGAGTTCACAGTCACATGGCCCAATTTTAATCTAGTCCTTTTTTTTTCTTACGTTGCTCCGTCCCTGTTCTTTACATTGTGCTCTAATATCTACAGAATTGCAGTTAGGATGCTATTAAACCCGAATAGTTTAGTATTGTTCTATCTATCAAAATATAAACATTCTGATTCATTTATCTGCTGTTTTATTTTTTTTTGGGGGGGGTGATTTTACAACTTGAGTTCCAATCTTGTTAGAAAGCATTGAAGCTCCTATTGTTTAGCAATATTAATCATATGCAAAATACAGAATAACAGAGTTGGAAGGAAGGAACCTGTGAGGTCTTCTAGTCCAACCCCCTGCTCAAGCAGGAGACCCTACACCATTTCTGACAAGTGGGTGTCCAATCACTTCTTCAAAACCTCCTGTGATGGAGCACCCACAACTTCTCGAGGCAAGCCACTGATTAATTGTTCTCACTGATATATACTGTTAAAGGATATACAGATATGCTGTACATAAAGAGTATATATACTGTTAAAGCTGAGACCTCTGAACTGACCTCAAATTCCCACTTCCTATATATACTGTATATCAGGGGGCAATTATCGTAATTAGCCACCAAGGTCAGAACAAGGAGGAATGGGGTGAGGAAGCAGCAAAGGGGAAATTTAAGTTAATGATTAAGACCAAGTTTATAACTATTAGGACAGTTCAAGGCAGGGAGAAACTGGCAAGGAAAGTCACAGAAGCAGTTTTACTTCGTAGTTTAGAAGGACAGAGTCTTCATCAATCTCATGGTAATGGCCTAAAGAAAATGAGTCTGGTCCAGCTGCAGTTTGAAAATGTGGACTGGCTCACCAAATCAAACATTGGTTTGATTCTGAGATGAATAGATGGATAGAAAGAAGACGGACTCCAGGACTTTAAAAAAAAAAAAAAGAAAACCTCCCAAAGTAGGCTCAAATGAAATGATAGCAGAAGCATCAAAAGAAAACTAACAGCAACCTACCTGGCCTTTTTTAAAGCATTACAAAGAGCTAATTTTAGACATGTATTGTCTTTATATCTTGAAATTGGGGAGCCACCATTGATGCAGTGTTAGAGCATCCCCAGTGATGGTGCTACATATATTCCGAAATTATTCCATTCCATTTTATTTTGGAAGGAAGGAAGGAAGGAAGGAAGGAAGGAAGGAAGGAAGGAAGGAAGGAAGGAAGGAAGGAAGGAAGGAAGGAAGGAAGGAAGGAAGGAAGGAAGGAAGGAAGGAAGGAAGGAAGATGAGGGAGGTCCTTTCATATTCCTGAGGAGGTCATCTCCTGGACCGTCAGTCAACAGATTGCATTCAAAGAATTTGTCTGTACCTACACCCATTTTATTGACTATAAATCAAAACCTCTTTAATTGGCATAGCATTACTGATGCTGCAATTGTGGATTTTGCCTTAAAAATTCCCTTTAGTGTTGAGATCAGCCTATACAGGGTCCTTTGTGCTTTCTGAGCTTGATTGTTTTCTTGCAGACGTTTCATGACCCAACTAGGTAACATCATCAGTGCTAGAAGGGAGTTGGGTTTTCTCTCTGATTATAAAGGGAATCTGTCCATTCCTTTCTAGTTCTGATGATGTTACCTAGTTGGGAAGTGAAATGTCTGCAAGACAACCAAGCTCAGAGAGCTCCAAGGACCCCACAGTTCAACCCTCAGTACAAATATTCTCTTCTATCAGTTCTAACCGAAATTAAAATCCTGGAAAGAGAAGGAATTCATTAAGAAATGTATTTTTTGGGTTGAGCTTCTCCAGACATTTATTTCAATCCAAGTTTTACTTATTTATTTAAATCAAATCAAATCATCGCACATCCAATATTCATCTACTATACTCTGCTCAGGTAACTAGGTTAAAACTCCACAAAATAAAGAAACCACCTATAATATAAAACATATATGCAGAGGGTCAGTTAAGAACTGCCGCAATCACGGGCAATATACGTTTCTTAGGTGTCAATCAAGGGAAAGATCCTGCTTAAATTCTCTTTGAGAGCTGCCATAAAGCAAAGGGATGACTTGCATCATACAAATGAAGAGATTAATAAAATGCTCCTCGTTTTAGCAGGCTTTCAATATTTGAGGGGCTGCCACCAAGAAGAGGGAGGTCAGCCTGTTCTCCAAAGCATCTGAAGGCAGGACAAGAGGCAATGGAGGGAAACTCATCAAGGAGAGGAACAATCTAGAACGAAGGAGAAATTTCCTGACTGTTAGAACAATTAACCTGTGGAACGACTTGCCTTCAGAAGTTGTGGGTGCTCCATCCAACACTGGAGGCTTTTAAGAAGAGACTGGACAGCCATTTGTCTGAAATGGTATAGAGTCTCCTGCCTGAGCAGGGGATTGAACTAGAAGACCTCCAAGGTCCCTTCCAACTCTGTTATTCTGTTAATTAGTGGAATGGTTTACCTCCAGAAGTTGTGGGTGCTCCATCACTGGAGTTCTTGAAGAAGAGACTGAGACTGGGCAGCCATTTGTCTGGAATGGTAGAGGATCTCCTGCTTGAGCAGGGGGTTGGACTAGAAGGCCTCCAAGGTCCCTTCCAACTCTGTTATTCTGTTAATTAGTGGAATGGTTTACCTCCAGAAGTTGTGGGTGCTCCATCACTGGAGTTCTTGAAGAAGAGACTGAGACTGGGCAGCCATTTGTCTGGAATGGTAGAGGATCTCCTGCTTGAGCAGGGGGTTGGACTAGAAGACCTCCAAGGTCCCTTCCAACTCTGTTATTCTGTTAATTAGTGGAATGGTTTACCTCCAGAAGTTGTGGGTGCTCCATCACTGGAGTTCTTGAAGAAGAGACTGAGACTGGGCAGCCATTTGTCTGGAATGGTAGAGGATCTCCTGCTTGAGCAGGGGGTTGGACTAGAAGGCCTCCAAGGTCCCTTCCAACTCTGTTATTCTGTTATTTCTCCAAAATACAGACTGCTCACATCAAAGGTGAACTTGCAGTCCTTCCTTTGAGAAGGAAAAAAAAATCAAAATAAATAAAATCTTCCATGATCCCACGTGGAACTGTGCTTGGCCACAGTGAAATTTGTAATCACAGCTCTCTGGATTCATAGCTTCATCCATAGCCTCATTCTCATAAATGCCAAGTGGGATAGCAAACGTATCCTCTTCACTTGATTTATCGTGACTCAAAGGTGCTTTATTTGAACATTAAAAAAAAATCTTATGCAAGGTCAACCTAGAAAAGGAAGTTGCTTTTCTCCAGCACGATTTTGATGAAAGGTAATCGTAAAATATATATGAAAAAAAAAAAAATAGTGAACCTCACGTTTTGAAAGAGTGTGTTATTTTCTTATCCATTTCTTCCCAATGGGATACGAAAGAAGTGATGGGCTAGAAAAAGGTGGAATAGACAACATCAGCACCAGATGGATCTGTAGCTGGCTGGCAAACCATACTCAATGAGTAGTCCTCAACGGCACTACGTCCACATGCAGAGAAGAAAGCAGTGGGGTACCACAAGGATCCGTCTTAGGCGCAGTACTCTTCAATATCTTCGTCAATGACTTAGATGAGGGAATTGAAGGGGAACTCATCAAATTTGCAGATGACACTATACTGGTAGGAGTAGCCAACACCCCAGAAGACAAACTCAGGATCCAAAAAGATCTTGACAAACTTGAACAATGGGCCCTCTGCAACAAAATGAGTTTCAATGTGGAGAAAAGCAAAGTTTTACATTTAGGCAGGAAAAATCAAAGGTACAAGTACAGATTGGGGAAGACCTGGCTCAAAAACAGTAACTGTGAGAGGGACCTTGGAGTCTTAGTGGACGATCACTTGACTATGAGCCAGCAGTGTGCAGCAGCAGCCAAACAAGCTAACACAATCCTGGGTTGTATAAACAGAGGCATAGAATCAAGATCACGTGAAGTACTAGTATCGCTTTACAAAGCCCTAGTGAGACCACACCTGGAATACTGCAGCCAATTTTGGTCACCATATCACAAAAAAGGTGTTGAGAGTTTGGAAAAAAAATCAGAGAAGAGCAACTAAGATGATCAAAGGCCCAGAGACTAAAACATATGAAGAATTGCTGCGGGACTTGGGTTTGGCTAGTCTAAAGAAAAGAAGAAAAAGGGGAGAGATGATAGCAGTATTCCAGTATCTCAGGGGCTGCCACAAAGAAAAGGGGGTCACATTATTCACCAGAGCACCAGAGGGCAGGATGAGAAACGATGGTTGGAAACTGATCAAAGAGAGAAGCAGCCTGGAATTAAGGAGAAACTTGCTGACAGTGAGGACAATTAACCAGTGGAACAGCTTGCCTCCAGAAATCGTGGATGCTCCATCACTGGAGATTTTTAAGAAGAGACTGGACAGTCACTTGTCTGAGATGGTAGAGGTTCTCCTGCTTGAGTGGGGGGCTGGACTAGAAGACCTCCAAGGTCTCTTCCAGCTGTAATCTATTCATAGAGCATATAACATAGAATTATAGTGTTGGAAGGGAACTTGGAGGTCCTCTAGTCCAGCCCCTGCCTATGGCAGGAAATCCTATACCATATTATTTGGGGGACTGTCTTTGTCAGTTTTCTGTTGTCAACCATTGATATTTAAAGAAAAACTGTATGCCACAATAGCTACACATCGACTTATGACTTTAATGGAGTCTGCCCATAATGGTCGTAAGTGGTGATCGTTTGAAAAATGGATCACCCATGTGACTGATCCAATTTTTGCTAACTTTTTGTGTGATAGTTGTTAAGCAAACACCAGGATTGTTAAGTAAAGCAATGGTTTGCTATGGACTGGTCTGGCCAAGAGCTGCAAGCAAATGCTGGGTTTTAGCGAAATCATTGTAAACCACAATCACATAACCACAGGACACTACAAATGGCCCTAAAAGCGAGCCTGTTACAAGCACACAACATGAGGTCATGTGACTACAGAGAAGGCAGCCATTGGCACTTTAGAACTTGGTCATAAGAACCCCTGGGGAGATCCAGCATAACTTTGAGTGGTCACTAAGTAACTGGGTGTAAATTGAGAACTATCTGTAAAAGAACAGTGAAAATCCAGTGATATCCAGTGACGTATAGAGGTGGATGTCATATGGTAAGTTAAGTCAAGTTAAGTCAAAGTCATCACCTGGTAGTTACATGAACACTTCCTTCCTTTCTTCCTTCCTTCCTTCCTTCCTTCCTTCCTTCCTTCCTTCCTTCCTTCCTTCCTTCCTTCCTTCCTTCCTTCCTTCCTTCCTTCCTTCCTTCCTTCCTTCCTGGCAGACAGGCAAATGAATCCTTTGACCATAGCCATATTCTGGCAGAGGAGAAATGATGTGCAGATGTCCAAGGTTTATATCTCGAGGAATGGAAACCAGATATTTGCAACGTGTTCCTGGGATCCAGAAAAGTTCTACAGATATGTTAGAAGATAACATGACTGCAATCATTCGTTTGCATGTGTGCCTATCTGTTTAAATCAATAAATAAAGAGGCAAGGAGGAAGGGAGAGAAAGAGAGAGGAAAGAGAGAGGGAAGGGAAGGGAAGGGAAGGAAAGGAAAGGAAAGGAAAGGAAAGGAAAGGAAAGGGAAGGGAAGGGAAGGGAAGGAAAGGAAAGGAAAGGGAAGGGAAGGGAAGGGAAGGGAAGGAAAGGAAAGGAAAGGAAAGGAAAGGAAAGGAAAGGAAAGGAAAGGAAAGGAAAGGAAAGGAAAGGAAAGGAAAGGAAAGGAAAGGAAAGGAAAGGAAAGGAAGCTGGAATGATAGAAGATTTTCTATGGTGGGTGGGAAAAAGAAGATGGAGAGGAGTTTGATTTCTACTAAACAACTTTTGAGATTTACGTATTATGGTAAATATTTTAATGAATAAAGAAGCTCCAGCTACAGTCATTCCATGGACCTGCCCAAAAAGTCCTCTCAAACTTGGATAAATGCTTACCAGCCATCCTTGGTTTCTCTATTCTTGGGTTATATCACTACTGAATGAAACCTGGCTGAAAGGTGAAGTAACATTTTCAAGATTCTGTTATTATACTCTACAACAACCTACCAGAAGCAATATTCCTGAAATCCCTACTACAGTGTCTATTCCTTGACCCAGCCCTCTTAAAAGAGTTGACCTCAATCTTGAGAGCTTGTCCAAGTTTCTGTCTGTCCCATTTTACATTAACAAAATCAAGAGGAAGTAATTTGGACTTTCTTTCACATGCATGCTTCAATTTCTCGTCTTGACATCTCTTTTCCAAATTCCTTCTTAAGAAATTCCTTCCTTCTCCCCATTATAGCTCTTGGTAACTTTGCTCAAGGTCAGGTCTACTTTCTTTTATAATTCCAAATATCTTTTTCACCACCTCGGTCGTTCATTTGGGAAGCTTACAAAACTTTCACTACCCAGCTAGATCTAAAAATAATAATAATGATCAACTTACAAAATGATTTCAGGTAAAGTCAGGCAATCCATGAATTATCTTCAATACACACTCCTAGTCAAAGTATGAGGAGATCAACCCTGACTGCTCCTTAGAAGGCCAGATCCTGAAGTTGAAACTCAAGTACTTTGGCCACCTAATGAGAAGGAAGGACTCACTGGAGAAGAGCCTGATGCTGGGAAAGATGGAGGGCAAGAGAAGAAGGGGACGACAGAGAACGGGGTGGCTGGATGGAGTCACTGAAGCAGTAGGCATGAGCTTAAATGGACTCCAGAAGATGGTAGAGGACAGGAAGGCCTGGAGGAACATTGTCCATGGGGTCGCGATGGGTCGGACACGACTTCGCAACTAACAACAAAGTCAAAGTATAAGAGGCTTCTACCTGGGGAAAAAAAAAAGGATCTTTATTATTCAAGATTTTGTCTTCACAATTGAGCAAACAGGTGGAAGGAAACCCACAAACATAAGACCAGTAAAACAATACTCCAGTGCAGGGGTCTTCAAACTTGGCCCTTTTATGAGTTGTGGACTTCAACTCCCAGAATTCCTCAGCCAGCGTGCCTGGCTGAGGAATTCTGGGAGTTGAAGTCCACAACTCATAAAAGGGCCAAGTTTGAAGACCCCTGCTCCAGAGCAATTAGTTTTCATTATGTTCAAAATGGAAATGGTAGCCATGTTTTCTTCAATCCATGGGGGGTGGGGAGCAGAGGAATTGGTATATAACTCCCACCTACAACTTATCCAACATTGTACAGCATTAAAGATTCTGGAGAGAAACACAGCTGCTTTAAAGAGACTGTCATATTTCCGACAGATGAAACTCTTCAAAAGAACTTCGAGGCATTGTTTACCTTAAAGAATCTTTATTTTGAGTAGCATAACTTCGGCACTGCATAATTGAAGCCAAAAACTGAATTCCCCTCCACTGAGCATATAGTATCAAAGCACAATTCCCTCCTTCAATTAACAGTCATAAATCACATTCACCAATTAGCTTGAAGCGGGCGCCTCCTCTCCAGATCTCCAGCCCGCCAATTCCTTATCAGCTCTGGTTAAAATGACCTTGTTTCTCACGCTAGGTCTAGTGTTATTATGACTAGCTGGACTCTCGTTCACATCCCCCCTCCCAGCATCATCTAACTCTAAAAGTAAAAGGTAAAAGTTGGGTACATTTCCCTTTGTTGTCAATGCAAAAACATCCGGTGTTAGCAGTGTTGACAGAGACAATATTGGATACCGAAGCTAGAAATAAGGAGAAATTTTCTGCGAGTGAGAACAATCAATGGATCGGCTTGCCTTCAGAAGTTGTGGGTGCTCCCCCACTGGAGGTTTTCAAGAAGAGACTGGACAACCATTTGTCTGGGATAGTATAGGTTCTCCTGCTGGAGCAGGGGTTGGACTAGAAGACCTCCAAGGTCCCTTCCATCTCTGTTATTCTGTAGAGACTGTCTAAGTAGGAAGAAGGGGTCAAGTGGGGGTCAATCTAGAATCACTATGTAGACACAAGAAGGCAAGATTTGATCATGCTTGAATGGCATTGAACATTATCTAGTCTTTCTCAGGGGCAAACTTCCCCTCTGGGAAGTTTTTTTGTAAACTGGACATTGAGCAGTAAAATACGTAGTTCAACTCTACACTTGTGGGTGTGGTTGTTTGCATCTGACAGCAGCTACTTTAAAAGATTCACCTGCAGTGAGGAACAGCACCCACATAGCATTGCATCATTCCCTGATAGAAATACAGCTGTTTAGTGTGCATTTCAGTGAAAAAAACACACCCGTGACATCAACAAGCCCTCATTTTAGTGGACTAATAGATGGGAAGGGACTTCTGGTAAAACACAATGTTCATTAATTCCGATCGGGATCTTTCACTTGCAAAAAAAAAAAGAGGTGTTGTGCATGCATAGAATGTTTGACTACGTTGAGGGGTTTCTGCATGCTTTGGGGAGAAAACAGAAAGAAAGAGGTCCCAACTGAGCATGCTCAGGCCTGATTGAATTGGAAGAACTTTGAAAAGAGTTCTGCTGTAGGAGAAAGAATGCACTGGGCTAAATTCTCTTTCCACTCGCTCATGTTCACCCCGGCAATTAACAAGCTTACACCATGCCTTCAGCTGCTCTAAACTGATGTACCTCCATTGACTTCCGCGCAGCTACATTGATTTATGGCAGCTGAGGATCTGTCCCTATGGGTTTATTGAATGCCGAGTGTTGCTTTAATTACAGCACTTCCTATTAGAGGAAATTGCCTACTCAGCATCCTTAATGGGAAGTCAAATGCATCTTTCTGTTTGGGGAAAGCAAAAAAGAGAAGGCACAACAAAGCTTTGTACAAACGCCCCCCCCCCCCCGCTTGCCCAAGGAGATTCTGTCTTGAGGGATGTAAAATAATCAAAATTGCAATAAAGTCAAACTCTTATTTACCGAAGACTCTTGAAACTGGGACGAGGGACAACTTCTACAACTCTGTCAGATGCGTTCAGCTGGATGCATCTGACAGAGTGCAAAGAAGAGAAACCAAGATGGTTAAGGGCCTGGAGACAATATATATATATATATATATATATATATATACGAAGAACGGTTGCAGGAATTGGGTATGGCCAGTCTAGAGAAAAGAAGGACTAGGGATGATATGGTAGCAGAATTTCAGTATTCAGCTTATTTTCCAAAGCACCAGAAGGCAAGACAAAAAATGATGGATAGAAACTAATCAAGGAGAGAAGCAACCTGGAATTAAGGTGAAACTCCCTAACAGTGAGTTCACACCCCAGACTTAACAACTGTTGGTAAGAAAAAGCAAAAATGTCTGGATAGTGGATGTGGCAGTACCTGGAGATAGTAGAAGAGAAGAGAAGGAACTGGAGAAGATAACAAAATACAAAGACCAGCAAGTAGAAATAGAATGACTAGAGCAAAAGAAAGCAAAGGTGGTACCAATAGCAATTGGCACCTTGGGTGTAATCCCAAAACATCTGGAGCACCACTTGGAATACCATCGGCATTGACAAATTCACCGTCAGTCAATTGCAAAAGGCGGCTTTACTCCAAAAAGCTAACATCCTGTGATGATCTCTGTAACACCATCAAATATCCAGATCTGCCTATCCCAAATCATTGGGAAGGACTTAGTAGCTAGACAAAAAAAAATGCCAAACCCAGTCTGAACATTTGGCTGCCTCTGGGACAGAATATAAGAATACAAAGCAAATGAACAACCATCTTTGACACTTCACATTCACACATACAAAGTCATCTAACTCAAATCAAATAATAAAATTGCACAAGGATGAATCAAAGAAAAAAAAAACTAAAAGAAAAAAAAACAAATCTCACCACCTAATATAAAAGCTTGCCTTCAGAAGTTGTAGAGGCTTCATCACTGGAGGTTTTTAGGAAAAACTGGACAGCCACTGTTGTGTCCTGGGCCTTGCTGAGTCATTCAGCAAGGCTCAGGAAGTCTGCAGAAAGGTTGCAGAGACCAGAATGGTTGCAGAGACCCTGGCAGACCACATGTCTGCCCGGGACCCAGATAGGCTGTCTCCAGCCTTGTGCGCATGCACAAGGCGGGAGAATAGCCTGCAATCATTGGCTGAGCATCCCCTTGCACGGGGAGTATAAAAGGGCTTGTTGCCATTGTTCACTTGCTTCTGTTCAGTGAATGTACCAATAAAAAGACATCTTTTGTTGTGAACTGCCTCGTCTCAAATGTCTGCTGTGCGAACAGAACAGCCACCTATCTGAAATGGCACAACTGGGGTCTTCAACCTTGGCCCTTTTATGACTTGTGGACTTCAACTCCCAGAATTCCTCAGCCAGAGTCATAAAAGGGCCAGGTTTGAAGACCCCTGTGGTATAAGGTCTCCTGCTTGAGCAAGGGGTTGGACTTGAAGACCTCCAAGGTCCCTTCCAGCTCTATTCTGATTGGATTCCTCACTGAGCAGAGAGTTGGATCAGATGTTCTCAATGATCACTTCTAACTCTATGGTTCTTTTTTTCCTTTATAGCTTGAGTCGCTTGTTCAAATCACTTTGTTTATTTTGTCTGTCGCTCTTCTGGGGTGGTGGCATAGTGGCTCAACAGTTAAGATGCTTTACAGCTTGTTGGCGGGTAAATCTTGCAAGACCCACGTGCCACATGACAGGGTGATCTCCAAGGTTCTGTTTTTGAACCAGTACTCTTCAACATCTCCAGAAGCAATTTCTGTTGCTCTGTTATTCTACTAATGGTAACTTGAGAAAACATTTCACACAATGAAAAAATGAGGGAAGCACATTCAGACTTGCCAGATTCTCTTGCTATTTTTGCTAGATTCTGGTTTCTTTGTTCGGTCTACTTTGTTGGGCACACACCTCGCCCTAGAAGTGGAATGGCATTAGAATTTGATGAATACAGAATAATAGATTTTCAAGGGACCTTGGAGGTTTTCTAGTCCAAGTCCATGCTGAAGGAAGAGTCCTTATACCATTCTGGATAAATGGCTGCCTAATCTCTTCTTAAACGGGATGGAGCACCCACAATGTCTGGAGGTAAGCTGTTCCACTGGTTAATTGTTCTCACTGTCAGGAAGTTTCTCCTCAGTTCCAAGTTGCTTCTCTCCTTGACTAGTTTCCATCCATTGCTTCTTGTCCTGCCTTCAGGCACTTTGGAGAACAGCTTGACTCCCTCTTCTTTGGGGCAGCCCCTGAGATATTGGAAGAGTGCTATCCTGTCCCCCCTCATCCTTCTCTTTGTTAAAGAGAACTCTTTAACTCTTTGCAAAGTTGGAATTGATTGATTAAACTTTTTAGTCCCACCCGGTCTGCCATTACCACAGCCACGCCCACCCAATTGGCCACGCCCAGCCAATGGGCCACACCCACACGGCACTCGACAATGCATAAGTGGGTTTTGGGTTGCAGTTTGGGCACTCAGTCTTTAAAAGGTTCGCCATCACTGTTCTAGGTTGCTTCTCTCCTTGATTAGTTTCCATCCATTGTTTCTTGTCCTGCCCTCAGGTGCTTTGGAGAATAGCTTGACCCCCATCTCTTCTTTGTGTCAACCCCTCAAATATCGGAAGATTGCTGTCATGTCCCCCCTCGTCCTTCTCTTCCTTAAACTAGACATACCCAATTCCAGCAACCGTTCCTTATATGTTTTAGCCTCCAGTCCCCTAATCATCTTTGTTTCTCTTTTCTGCACCCTTTCTAGAGCCTCAATACATTTTTTGTATCATGATAACTAAAACTGGATGCAGTATTCCAAGTGTGATGTTATCTAGCCATCACTTAAGAGGGTTAAACGGAAAATCAAATACCCATAGGGTAAAGTTTATTTGAGTGATGACTTTCTTGCCTAACCTAGAATAAAATAATATCTGGACGTAGGATCAGTTTCTCATTTCTACTAACTAGTACATCTTTGCACTACTTATTAAAATGCAAATGTGTTACATTTGCATTTTAATGTCCTTTTATTTAATGTTGCACTTCTGAACTAAATGTGAACCCAAATGCCTACTCCTTCAAATTTGCAGGCCCCTGAATTTTTCAATCTAGTTCTCCATATTTTTTTTAAAAGTAGAGAAAACAGCCAAAAAAAAAAAGCAAAAACTATCCCTGAATCATTATATTTAGAAGAAAAGCACTAGTGATGAATGAAACGGTCAAATTCATTTTCTATTTATTGTATTTTCTTAGCAGATTTGTTTAGTTTAAGCCCTGGGAAATTTTAAATGTGCATACAGAAATCTGTAATATGTTACTGCAAGCAATTCTCTCAATATGCATATGTGGTGCTTATCAGAAATCACCACAGGTTTCTCAAGAAAAAAAAAGACCTATCTTGCCAATAGGGGTGACATGATAGCAGTATTCCAATATTTGAGAGGCTGCCACAAAGAAGAGAGGGTCAAATTATTCTCCAAAGCACCAGAAGAAGTATGATTGGAGACTGACCAAAGAGAGAAGCAACCTGGAGTTAAGGAGAAACTTCCTGACAGTGAGGACAATTAACCAGTGGAACAGCTTGCCTTCAGAAATTGTGGGTGCTCCATCACTGGAGATTTTTAAAAAGAGACTGGACAGTCACTTGTCTGAGATGGTATAGGTTCTCCTGCTTGAGCAGGGGGCTGAACTAGAAGATCTCCAAGGTCCCTTCTAGCTCTATTCTATTCTAGTCAAATTTATCTTACCTTTAGTTTGGTCCCTCTTCATCTCTTGGATCCTTCATTCAATCCTTAATGGATGGTGGGAATGCTATGCCAGCAATATATCTTCATTTCAGGAAAATATTTGATAAAACATGGCATTTCAATTGGAAACCTAATTAAGTATGAGCCACCAGACATTAAGTGATCCCTCTTCGAACTGGAGAGAACTATTAAATGGGTTGCAAAAAGATGCAATCTTAGATGTTTTTTTATTATTATTATTGATGACTTGGATGGAGAAAGAACTGCAAGGAACATTTACCATATTTACAGATAATACAATACAATAGAGATAGCTACTACAGGTAATTCTCGACTTACAACAGTTCATTTCGTGACCATTCAAAGTTACAACAGCACTGGGGGGAAAAGTGATTTATAACCATTTTTCACAGTTATGAACGTTGCAGCATCCCCATGGTCATGTGATCAAAATTCTGATGATTGGCAGCTGACTTATATTTATGATGGTTGCAGTGTCCCAGGGTGATGTGATCCCTTTTTGTGACCTTCTGACAAGCAAAGTCAATGGGGAAACCAGATTCACTTAACAACCGTGTAACTAACTTAACAGCAGCAGTGATTCGCTTAATAACCGTGGCAAAAAAGGTCATAAACTGGGGCAAAACTCATTTAACAACTGTTTCACTTAGCAACAATAATTTTGGGTTCGACTGTGATGATAAGTCAAGGACTATCTGCATTGTGTATTAGAAAACTGAAATAAAATTCAGATTGATAGCAACGAAGGAGAATATTTGTAGCTCGGGGTTGAAATGGTGGATGTATTGATGACGTTCCCTAGTTGGGTAATGAAACATCTGCAAGAAAACAACCAAGTTCAGAGAGCACCAAGGTGATAGGTTGGAACAGTGTTTCTCAACCTTTAAGATGGGTGGTCTTCAACTCCCAGAATTCCACAATGTTTCCTGGGGAATTCTGCAAGTCCGAACATTGAGTTGAAGTCTAGGAATTGAAGTCTGGGAGTCAAAGTCCACACCTCTTAAAGCTGCCACTGGATTAGAGAAATGAAATGTAATTCCAGAATTATCAGAGGGAGAAACCAACATAAAAGTCTTCATACATGAAGAAGCAATCAAATGCACCGGCACAGAATGGGGAGCGAGGGTATTTGATTTGGCAATAATACCTATGGGAAAGTATCAGGGAATTACAAAAAAATGAATCAGCAACAAAGGAAAACTCCATCTGAGGCAGCATCGGCAGGAGGGGACTTTCTAAACCATGGTAAGTAGGTGTTCCGTTCATTTTGCAGTGGCCAGCGCAGGTGAGGGATCCAAAGTCCTGTAAAGAATGATGGAGGACATCAGAAAGGTTCAAACTTTAGAAGACGGAGGAGAAAAAAAGAGGGGGTGAGTAGAGAAGCCCTCTTTAGATGCCTGAAAGGTTTTTGCACAGAAGAAAGTTGAGAATTTTATCCTGTGTTCTTCCAGAGTGCAGGACATGGGATAATTGATTTAAGTTCCTGGAGAGCTGTCCTGACTGAATGGTGAAGAAACTGTCTTATGAGCTGGTTGACAGTGACCCCAATGACCCAGAAAGGCAATAAGTTGCCCTCGACTGGCTTGGTTAAGTGGTGGCTTGACATCCATCTGTTGAGGATGCTTCAATTTGAATCCCTTCACTGAACAGGGGGTTGGACTTAATGGTCTAAAGGTCTTCTTCTAACTCCAGGACCTTGCAATGCCAAGGAAAGACACTGAACATCCTCCTTCTGCTTCCTAGATTTCTACTCAAGGGCTTCCTCTTTGTGCTGTTTCTTGATGTGGCACAAATCTCTTCCCTCAATTAATCCCTTTCTGCTATCTTAACTTCTGCACTCAGCACTATCCATGCTCCATCAATAAATCTCTCCTACTAATTTACCTCCAAGTGTTTCTCTGTTTCTGCCTCAAATACTCTCATTCGCAACTTGACGTTTCTTTCTGGTGCAATATTCCAGGATACTAAACCAATGGCTGGAATGAATTGCAAAGGAAGGAGGGTGGGCTGAGATTTGCTTCCACGGGTGTTCTTCGAGAGAAAAGTTGGTAGAAGGGAAAGCAAAGCTTCTGGTGGAAAGTTGACGTGAGTCTCAAAGATTGTAGAGTAGATTCAGAAGTTCTTATATTAAAAGGGCATGGGGGGGAGGGGTCAAGCTTCTATCAGTTCTCAGGAGATATGGGAGGGGTTTTCATATCTCTAGGAAGTCTTCAATAATTTGGTTCTCCAGGAAAATCCTTGCAAAGCTCTTTATACTAATAGGTATTGCAGCTATTCCTGTAAAGAAAAGATAGCTCATTGTAAATTTGGGGGCAGAGATGAAATTGGACAGGATGGGGCAAGGCTTAAAAATATAACTGAGAGCTTCATCTGACATGGGCAACTGTTGCTCAGGATTTCTGTCTGGAATGGGTCCATTTCAATCCTTCATAAGCAGGTAGTAAGGACATATAAATTGAACATGGTACCTTGGAAACGTATCATTCCTGGGATAACTATTGAGTTGATAGTTAATCGCTGCCAATTTTTTGCAACCAATGATCATCATTACCCGGGACGACCTGTCAGTAACTTCTTTGTTTGCTTCTAAGATTGTTCTTGTATCATCAAGGAGAACATGTCAGCACCTTCTTTTCTTTCAGTCTCCTTTATGATTGCCTTCCATTCTTCCCAACGCTGGGGTCTTCTCTAACGTCTCCTGCCTTACCATCAGCTATCCAAAATATTTCAGCGTTGCCTTTATTATTAGTGCTTCTGCTGAGAAGTTGGGTTTTACTTTGTCTAATATTGAGAAATCTATTCTTCTTGTGATCTTCTCAATGATGTTCTCCAGGAAAAATTGTGCTTTCTTCATTCACTCTTAATGGTCCGACTTTCACATTTTCCATTGTTACAGATGGAAAAAAAAAAACCTTGGCTTTCACAACATGTATCTTATTATCAGTTTGGTTTCTCAATGTGAACCCCAGCAATCTTGTGACCTGATGAGTAAAGCAAAGAAGAAGAAGGTTAGTTCTTGGCTTGTTTTCAGTTTGTTTGACTTACTCGGAACATGCCATGTTACTGCGGAATATGCCATTTCATGCACACACCTATTGGCCAAACTTTTAGGCATGATTATCATACATTTTAAGGTGATCTCAGAGAAAACATCCTCTCCAGTACATCCTGTTTTGGGGACCTAAAAGATGGCAGAAGAACTGAGGAGCTTCCGGGTTGAAAGAATTAGCTGGTGACATCACCATTGCCCTGGGGACATCCAGTTGGGGGCTCCTTTCATGTCCCTGACAGGAGCTGGAGGGAAGGAGAAGAGTTCAACCCTGCCCCACGGCTGCTCTTACCCTTGAGCTGCAGGCTTACTGACCTCCTGACCAGCATTCCAGCCACTTGACCCACCGTGCTCCTTAAGAGCTGGGTTTGTAAGGCATATAGGTAGCCTTGACTTATGACTGGTCCCTTAGTGATCATTAGAAAGAGTGCAGAGAAGAGCAACAAAGATGATCAGGCGACTGGAGGCTAAAACATATAAAGAATGGTTGCTGGGATTGGGTATGTCTAGTTGCATAAACAGAGGCATAGAATCAAGATCACGCGAAGTACTAGTACCACTTTATAAAACCCTAGTGAGGCCACACCTGGAACACTGCAACCAATTTTGGTCACCATATCACAAAAAAGATGTTGAGAGTTTGGAAAAAATTCAGAGAAGAGCAGCTAAGATGATCCAAGGCCTGGAGACTAAAACATATGAAGAACAGCTGCAGGACTTGGGTTTGGCTAGTCTAAAGAAAAGAAGAAATAGGGGAGACATGACAGCAGCATTCCAGTATTTGAGGGGTTGCCACAAAGAAGAGGGGATCAAGTTATTCTCCAAAGCACCAGAGGGCAGGACAAGAAACAATGATTGGAAACTGATCAAAGAGAGAAGCAACCTGGAATTAAGGAGAAACTTCCTGACAGTGAGGACAATTAACCAGTGGAACAGCTTGCCTCCAGAAATCGTGGGCACTGCATCACTGGAGGTTTTTAAGAAGAGAATGGACAGTCACTTGTCTGAGATAGTATAAGATCTCCTGCTTGAGCGGGGGGCTGGACTAGAAGACATTCTATTCTATTCTATTCTATTCTATTCTATTCTATTCTATTCTATTCTATTCTATTCTATTCTATTCTATTCTATTCTATTCTATTCTATTCTATTCTATTCTAATCTAATCTAATCTAATCTAACCTAATCTAATTTAATGAAGAGAAGGATCTATTCTAATTTAATGAAGAGAAGGACTAGGGGGTGACATGATAACAGAGTTCCAATATCTCAGGGGGTTGCCACAAAGAGGAGGGGTTCAAGCTATTCTCCAAAGCACCGGATAGAAAACTAATCATGGCTTATGGCCTGGATTCAAAATTCTCACAGGCACACCCCTTCACAATCATGTAATTGCATTTTGGGTGCTCTGAAGCTGGCCCCAAAGCATATAGAATCTTCGTTAATTTCATGGGAAATGGTGAAATCTCTAATCTTTGTTTTTATGCATCTGGGCATTCCTATCTGCTGTATGTCTATGGAGATTCTCAGTCATCCAGGTCGTCGTTGTCCCAAAGGTGCTTTTTCAGGAGGCAATTGGACTTTCTTGTTTTTCTTTGAAGACCATTTGCACTTTAGTTTGAGAAGCAGGCAACACAGACTCATCCCCAACAGCCTGTGCCTGTCTTCAACAGGGAAGGGACCCAGGGCGGAAAACATCCTGCAGCCAAGAAGGCTCCACGCCCATTTGCACCACTCAGGTGACCCCGAGGACACAGACAAACCTCCAAGTGGCCTCAACGACTCTCTAAAAGAAGGCAAATGACCAGCTGTCTGCAAGGAATATAAATCCTTCCATTCCAACCATCTAGTCAGAGCTGAAGAAGCTTCTTGGATGAGAAGCGAAAGATCTTCAAAGAAGAACCAAGAAAGTCCAGTTGCCTCCTGAAAAAGCACTTTTGGGATTATCTGCTGGGTGTTCTTTGTCCTCTGGTGAGATCAGATCAAACCTGTGGATCAGGAATTCATCTCCGAATGAATATTTCCTTTGGATCCCCGACTTAACTTTTCATTGCAATCTAAAGCAGGGCGTGCAACCTATTTCTTCTCTTTGAAATTAGAGCTCAATTAAACCTGACATTTCTCAGCGTCTCAGCGATAGCTTCCTGACAACAGGGAAAAAAAAAAAAAAAGCATCCATCCTGCTATCTTGTTTGCATCCTGTGCTTCTCTCATCTTCCTGCCTATGTTCTCCTCTGTTCCAAAAGAAAAAAAGAAAAAAGTTTAAAAGTTTGGCATAAGAAATAAATTCTTATTGCGTTTTTAACTGCACTCCAAGACGCTAATAGTGACCCAGGATAAAGCTGCACCATCGGGGAGGGAAAAGGACATCCTGACAGAATAAATTCTGAGAGATGACATTTTGATTTGCAATTTCAGTTTAAATTCAAAGGTGAATTTAAAAGTTGGGCGGAGAAGCTGTCAGCAGGATCGTCAGAGAATTGCGCAGCCGGCGTCCAAATGGAGTCAGAGACGCTGACACAAACTTGCAGTTTTAGAAAAGTAAATATATATTTACAACTATATATACAGCTGCCCAAAGGAACTACAACTCCCAAGGCCAAGCCTTGGTTGAGCGCGCCCACATACAGCAAATTAGATAGTCAGGCAAACAGGGGCATCTGAGGTAAATCAACACAGCAGGAACATTATGAGGTAAATCACAGAGCACATGGGGCACACCAAACGAAAAAAAGGCGGGAAAACAGAGAAACTCCCCCTCCATACCCACAGCAACCAATCATAGCACAGATTGCCTCACACAGGAGCCAGCCCTCTCTCATCAATCAGCTATAATTATAACCCCACTGCTCCAGCTACTAAATGCAAATATCTTAATAAGAGTCTGGTCCAATTTTATCCAGACTTTTTTTTTTTTATCTTTCTTATCGATAGTTGTTAAGTCTGTGGTGTTATGTGACAGAAACTTGCCGATTTGAATCCAAAATCTCAGAGCACTTTAGTTTTTTGTATGTCTATTTTGTGGTCCCCCCCCCCCCAGTTCTTGCTTGTAGGCAAATGGTGTTTCTTGCAGATCTTCCAATGCACCATTGTTGCTACTTTGTCACGCTGCTGCTTGTCGTCAGTCTGTGTGATCTTCTTGTAGTAGCTAGGTCCACTGTGTCTTTGGCTTTTTTTGCAGAGGCGGCATTTGTTGTCTATTGCTGTACTCTCCATTCTGGCTTTGTGTGCATTTGTTCTTAAGGCTTGGCCTCGTGCATCCAGAATTAGCCCCTTGGTCTCTTTCTTCAAGAGACATTATTAATTACACATTAATTATTTTTCTTAATAATATTAACTGATTATTAACATAAACTATTGCCCTTCTTTTTTCTGAAACGTCGCAAGATTAACCAGCAACAATTACAGCAATTATATTTAGCATTTAGGTAGTTCTTGACTTACGACCGCAATGGACCTCCAAATTTTTGCTGCTAACTGAGACATTTGTTAAATGAATGTTGCCCCCATTTTGCAACCTTTCTTGCCACAGTTGTTAAGTGAGTCACTGCAGTTGCTAAGTCAGTAACATGGTTGTTAAGTGAATTTGGCTCCCCCCCCAATTGACTTTGCTTGTCAAAAGGTTGCCAAAGGGGATCACATGACCCCGGGACATCGCGACGGTCATAACTGTGAGTCAGTTGCCAAGTGTCGGAATTTTGATCATGTGACCCTGAGGGTGCTGCAACAGTCATAAATGTGAAAAACGGTACTAAGTCGCTTTTTTCAATGCCATTATAATTTTGAATGGTCACTAAATGAAATATTTAAGTGGAGTACTACCTGTATATCGCCCCGTAGCATTTTACAGCACTCTCTGTGCGGTTTGCAAAGTAGAAGAATTATTTGCATCTTGCCCTCAACAATCTGGGTCCTCATTTTACCAACCTTGGAAGGATGAAAGGCTGACTCAACCTTGAGCCGGTCAGGATCGAACTCCCGGCCGTGGGCAAAGTTTGCCTGCAATACTGCACTTTAACCACTGCATCACCAGGGCTCATATATGAATATTTGAATTATATAGGACTTCTATTGTCTATTCAAGTCAAGGCCATCGTTTTCCTAGTTGCAATGTATGGCTGTGAAAGTTAGACCATAAGAAAGGCTGAGCGCCAAAGAATGGAGGCCTTTGAACTATGGTGCTGGAGAAGACTCCTGCGAGTCCCCTGGACTGCAAGGCGATCAAACCGGTCAGTCCTAGAGGAGATCCACCCTGACTGCTCTTTAGAAGGCCAGATCCTGAAGCTGAAACTCAAGTACTTTGGCCACCTAATGAGAAGGAAGGACTCACTGGAGAAGAGCCTGATGCTGGGAAAGATGGAGGGCAAGAGAAGAAGGGGACGACAGAGAATGAGGTGGCTGGATGGAGTCACTGAAGCAGGAGGCGTGAGCTTAAATGGACTCCAGAAGATGGCAGAGGACAGGAAGGCCTGGAGGAATGTTGTCCATGGGGTCGCGATGGGTCGGACACGACTTCGCAACTAACAACAACAATTGTCTATTCCAAAAATCATATTGCTCTCTATCAGATCATCTACTTCAGGAATCCCAGAGAGGGAAGCTGGAATGATGCTCAAATGCAACTGCTCTTAATCCCCGGGGTCCAAATTTGGAGATAGACAGTCAGGCTTGCTCGCCGTTTTCAGATCTTTTCCGAGCGTCTCCTCAGGGCTTTGACTTTCCTGCGGCTTCCAGTTGATGCTGCTTTAAATTCAGGGCCTGCTATCCTGAGATAAGATTTCACGTAAACAAGCTCAGAAATTTAAAGTCAGGCAGAAAGCATGCGGTCTCTTACTAGCGCCGAGAAAAAGTAAATTTCTCCCTCCCTTTTTGCAGGCCTACAGATAGTCCTCGACTTACAACAGCTCGTTTAGTGACCGTTCGAAGTTTGCAGCAGCACTGAAAAAAAGGGACTTATGCCGTTTGTCACACTGATGACCTTTGCAGCATCCCCCACCTGGTCACGTGATCAAAATTCACACGCTTGGCAACTGACTCATATTTACGACGGTTGCAATGTCCTGGGGTCCTCTGATTCCCCCTTTTGCGACCTTCTGACAAGCCAAGTTGATGGGGGAAGTCAGACTCACTTAATAGCCATTTAACTGACTTAGCAACTGCAGTGATTCACTTAACAACTGTGGCAAGAAAGGTCGTAAAATGGGGGCAAAATCCACTTAGCAACTGACTCACTTAGCAACAGAAATTTTGGGCTACATCGTCGTAAGTCAAGGACTAGCAGTATTTCTTTTTCTCCACTCCCACTTTTACATGTATACAGGGAGTCCTCGACCTGCGGCCATAACTGGGGCCAACATTTCTGTTGCTAAGTGAGGCGTTTGTTAAGTGAGTTTTGCCCCAGTTTACGACCTGACTTGCCACAGTTGTTAAGTGAACCACTGCAGTTGTTAAGTTAGCAACACGGTTGTTAAGTGAATCTGGCTTCCCCATTGACTTTGCTTGTCAGAAGGTCTCAAAAGATGATCACATGACCCCGGGACACTGCGACCGTCATAAATATGAGTCAGTGGCCAAGCGTCTGAATTTTAATCACCATGGGGAATGCTTCAAAGATTATAAGTGTGAAAAACAGTCATAAGTCAATCGGTCATTCGATCAGAATAGAGCTGAAGGGACCTTGGAGGTCTTATAGTCCAGCCCCCTGTTCAAGCAGGAGACCCTATACCATTTCAGACAGGTGGCTCTCCAGTTTTTTCTTAAAAAGTGATGAAGCACCCACAATTTCTGGTGGCAAGTTGTTCCACTGGTTAACTGTTCTCACTGTTAGGAAGTTTCTCCTTGTTTCTAGGTTGCTTCTCTCCTTGATTAGTTTCCATCCATTGTTTCTTGTCTTGCCTTCTGGTGCTTTGGAGAATAATTTGACCCCCTCTTCTTTGTGGCAATCCCTCAGATACTGGAAGACTGCTGTCATGTCCCCCCTAATCCTTCTTTTCGCTAGACTGGTCGAACCAAAATCCTGCAACCGTTCTTCATACGTTTTGGTCGCCAGGCCTTTAATCATCTTAGTTGCTCTTCTTTGCTCTTTTTCCAAAGTCTCAACACTTTTTTTTTTTGGTAATGTGGTGACCAAAACTGGACGCAATATATTCCAGGTGTGGTCTTACTAAGGTTTTATAAAACGGCACTAATACTTCATATAATTTTGATTCTATGCCTCTGTGCTTCAAACTGTGGGAAGTCAGCCCCCCCCCCCGAGAAAGAAATATTTTGGGGGATATTAAAAAGGCAGAATATTATATTTCCCCAAAGGAATAATGGAGAAGATCTTAAAAGGCAGACCCCCCCCCCACAAGTATCTCTGCCCCAAGCAGAAACTAGGTCTGTAGAAATGCAGATTTGATAATACTTTCAGAAAGACTGGAGCCAGGAAGCTTAGAGCTGGTGGGATTCAAAAGACAAATATCCCTAGAACCAACAACCCCTCATCCAAAAAAAATCCAACACAGGATATAGCCATCAGCCACAGCCCCAGGAAAGCAGGACATGACCTTTAGGAAATAATAGGATTAACCCACCATCAGAATACCAGAAGGACACACTGAACTTCAGGTCAAAGTTCACGCCACTGGAACAACTCCAAACACAAAAGCCCAAGAAGGTATAAAAACCCACCGCTCCCAGCAACGTGGTCAGCTGCTCCAGAGCCACATGTCTTATGGTTCTGCTCTTCAATAAACTACAACCTTCTTTCTAATGCAGTCTCCATTTTGTTTATTCCCGGCTTGGACTGAACCCCGATGAAGATTTTTTCTTTCAACAAAACGATCACTAAATGAACTGTTGTAAGTCAAGGACTACCTATAGTTAAAAATGAAACCTGGTAAAGTTGCATGGCTTGAAATAACCTAAAGCTTTCTAGCTTTCACTTTCCATCAGGCCTGAAAGACAGGAGGAGAAATTCGTTTTGGGAACAGCGAGAGGTCCTTTCCTGTCCACACATCTGCTGAGTGCACCATCTTCCACGGGTGCCAGTGGCACCTCGGCAGGATTCCTGCCTTTCCCCTCCACCTTTCCTTGCTCAAATCTTGATAATTAAACACCATTTTGGTTCAGTTTGCTTAATAAAGCCATCTCTTCCTTTCTCTCTCTCTCTCTCTCCCCCCCCCCCCATCACCCAAGACAGAAGTTGGTGAGTTTATTGCTGACTTTGTCAATTTCTTTTCAGAAAGCTTTCAGGTTCGTGCAGAGTGGGTTTTTGGCAGGATTAGTCTAACAAAGGTAATCAACCCCCTGCCTTCGTCTTGCTGTCCCAATTCCTTTACATGAGTCTATCCATTTGGGCATGTCACGTCCTGTGTTCCTCTAGGAAGGATCGATAGGCTAACAGAGCTTGTGAACTTCTTCATTCAGTGTGATCTTCTTCTTGCCAATATTCTTAACAACAACAACAACAACACAGTGTCCTGGTATGTGTGTTTAGCTTAACTCTCGGTTCTCTGAAACATCATGCAAAGCCATAGTTAAAAAATGTGCTTTCCAAGACAAATTGGGGCCAATGACATTTCATATGTTTTCCTTCCTTCCTTCCTTCCTTCCTTCCTTCCTTCCTTCCTTCCTTCCTTCCTTCCTTCCTTCCTTCCTTCCTTCCTTCCTTCCTTCCTTCCTTCCTTCCTTCCTTCCTTCCTTTACCATTAACCATATTTGCTCCCTCCCTTCTGTCTCTGCAGTAGCAGAAATGACTTTCTATACAGGCAAGTACAACAACGTATGAATATGTTGTCCATATGCTATTAAAATTACAGGTAATAAAGAAGGAAGAGGGGAAAGGGAAGGGAAGGGAAGGGAAGGGAAGGAAAGGAAAGGAAAGGAAAGGAAAGGAAAGGAAAGGAAAGGAAAGGAAAGGAAAGGAAAGGAAAGGAAAGGAAAGGAAAGGAAAGGGAAGGAAAGGGAAGGGAAGGGAAGGGAAGGGAAGGGAAGGAAAAGAAAGGCAAGGGAAGGGAAGGGCAGGGCAGGGAAGGGCAGGGAAGCAAAGGAAAGGAAAGGAAAGGAAAGGAAAGAGGGAGGGGAAGGGGAAGGGGAAGGGAAGGGAAGGGAAGAAAAGGAAAGGAAAGAGGAAGGGAAGGGAAGGGAAGGGAAGGAAAGGAAAGGAAAGGAAAGGAAAAGAAAAGAAAGGAAAGGGAAGGGAAGGGAAGGGAAGGAAAGGAAAGGAAAGGAAAGGAAAGGAAAGGAAAGGAAAGGAAAGGAAAGGAAAGGAAAGGAAAGGAAAGGAAAGGAAAGGAAAGGAAAGGAAAGGAAAGGAAAGGAAAGGAAAGGAGCCTAATCAAGGAACCACTAAGAACATCCCACCAACACTGACAGGCCAAGCCACTTGTGATAAGCAAAGAAAAAAACCCACCCCCTTCTGCCACTGATGATGTTACCTAGTTGGGTCATGAAACATCTGCAAGAAAACAATCAGGTTCAGAGATCATCAAACACCCCACTGTTCAATCCTGAGCTACAAATATTTTTATTGTATTTGGCAGTGAAAGAGGAGTTGCGTCCCAACAATGGTACGGAAGGAGCTAACATTTACCAGTTCTCGTTTCTAAGCATTTGCCCAGGCTCACCTTTAGAGCCTCAAAGAAAATGGCGGCTACCACCTCTAATGGTGGCAAAGCTCACCGTTGGGCTTGAGTCAGCTTCTGCAGCTTTGTTATCTGTCCCGTGCGAGCTTGCCATTAGGAATGATATAACTGCATAGTTCGCACTTTAATTACTTTTCTAAACACATGACAAAGTAAACAGAATAAATCACTGTGACCTTTACATTACCAGAGTTACAGCCTACTTAAATGAGCGTAATATGGTAATCATAACCAGCCCTAATAGCCGGTCCCCACTCTATACCATGCTCTGCATCCAATGCTGGGTTATTAATTTGAGGGTGATCGCAAATTATCCCCATAGTTCAGCTTTAATACTTTCATTGAAAGTTGTTATTAGTATAGATTTGTCAGTAAAGGTACAAAAAAAAAAAACCTAAGCCACTCATACTTAACGCCAGTTGACAAAAACAGTTGGGAAAAGAAGGGTGGGGTTGTTGTTTCGTGTGTGAGTCTGTGTGTGGTTGTTTGTGTGTGGTTGTGTAGAAAAGAGGAGGAGCAAGCCATAATGTTCTTGCCAGTAGAGAGAGGACAAAGCAAGAATGGAAAAAAAAGAATATGATTATTTTATTTTATTATGGACATAGTCAATCTGAACGAAAGGAGTCAAAGACAGTAAAAAGATATGCATTTATTAATAACTTTTAGATTTTGTATAGTTTTTATCTTTTTAATACTGTAAGCTGCCCAGAGTTACGAAAGGAAAGAAAGAAAGAAAGAAAGAAAGAAAGAAAGAAAGAAAGAAAGAAAGAAAGAAAGAAAGAAAGAAAGAAAGAAAGAAAGAAAGAGGGAGGGAGGAAGGAAGGAAGGAAGGAAGGAAGGAAGGAAGGAAGGAAGGAAGGAAGGAAGGAAGGAAGGAAGGAAGGAAGGAAGGAAGGAAGGAAGGAAGGAAGGAAGGAAGGTGTGGAGATGTTTTTTTCAGCTCACAGAAAAATCAAACCTTTCCATTAATTCTTCTGTGTTCCCAGGGGCTGCATTTATTTTTATTTATTAAATTTATATTTAGCTTTAAGGAAGCAGCAAGTTGCACAGAGATAGGGGAACGTGATGGGAGGATCATCATAACTGAGAACACCATCAGATTTCTTTCAAGTTGCACCCTACAACAAAGTTTTAAGGGCCTCTAAAAACCCACCTTATACAATCACGGGAGTTTTTCAAATCTTGTAATCTCCCTCAGCCCTGAGGATCTGACCAGAATGAAAGCTGAGGAACATTTTTGCTTTTAGGGGCATCTACAAGCTATGGTTCAAATCAAAATAGGATGGTGACTACAGTGGGGTGTTCAAAACTCATTTGTTTGCAACAACAACAACAACAACAACAACAACAACAACAACAACAACAACAACAACAACAACAACAACAACAACAACAACAACAACAATAATAATAATAATAATAATAATAATAATAATAATAATAATAATAATAATAATAATAATAATAATAATAATAATAATAATAATAATAATAATAATAATAGCCATTAATACATGGGCAGTCCCAGTGATATGCTACCCAGCTGGAATTATCAACTGGACTTTGGCTGAACTGGAAAACCTAGACCGGAAAACACGTAAACTTTTGAATATGCACCACGCTCTACATCCACGAAGTGACATCGACAGGTTGTACCTGCCAAGAAAAATAGGGGGCAGAGGACTATTGCAAATCCACCAAACTGTAGAAGAAGAAAAACGAAGTTTGAATGACTATGTGAATCAAAGTACAGAAAAACTGCTGCAGGCTGTGAAAACAGAGAGCACTATAAAAATAACAGAAACAAAGGCAGAATATAAGGAAAAACGGCTGGATGACAGATTAAATAGATGGAAAACCAAAGCTTTGCACGGACAGCATTTGAAAAACATTGAAGGAAAATGTGATAACAACTTGACATGGGCATGGCTTAAGATGGGAACCATCAAGAAAGAAATGGAAGGCTTAATACTGGCTGCTCAAGAACAAGCATTACAAACTAATGCCATGAAAGCGAAGATACAAAAATCCACTGACAATCCAAATTGCCGACTTTGCAATGACAAAGTTGAAACTGTTTCACACCTAATCTGTGAGTGCAGCAAAATCGCACAAACTGATTACAAATCTAGACATGACCGAGTTGCTAAATTAATCCACTGGGCATTGTGTAAAAAATACGACTTGCCTGTGTCCGAAAAGTCGTGGGAACACAGGGTGGAAAAAGTTGTTGAGAATGAGAGGGTGAAGATCTTGTGGGACTTTCGAATACAGACAGATCGCCATTTGGAACACAATACGCCGGATATCGCAGTTGTAGAGAACCGAAGCGTACAGCTGATTGATATTGCTGTACCAGGAGATGCCAGAGTCGAAGAAAAAGAACTGGAAAAAATTAGAAATATCGCGACCTGGCCATCGAAACTGCGCGATTATGGATGAAACGTGTAACAGTGGTACCCATTGTCATCGGGGCACTGGGAACTATGTCCAAAAACTTTGCAAAATACATCAAGAAATTGCAGCTTCCTGCAATAACTCCAGCAATGTTACAAAAAACTGCGCTACTCGGAACATCTTATATTTTAAGAAGGTACCTGGTTGACACCTAGGATGCTGGTAGCAACCCGTGTCAACCATCAGCGCCAGCCAATTTGAATGTTCAGTTGACTGAGGTTCATGTTTAATGAATAAAAGATAATAATAATAATAATAATAATAATAATAATAATAATAATAATAATAATAATAATAATAATAATAATAATAATAATAATAATAATAATAATAATAATAATAATAATAATAATAATAATAATAAAGAAGTTGGAAGGGACCTTGGAGGTCATCTAGTCCAATCCCCTGCTCAGGCAGGAAACCCTATACCATTTCAGACAAATGGCTGTCCAGTCTCTTCTTAAAAACTTCCAGTGTTGGAGCATTCACCCCTTCTGGAGGCAGGTTGTTCAACTGATTAATTGTTCTGACTGTCAGGAAATTCCTCCTTAGTTCTAGGTTGATGAGTTTCCATCCGTTGCTTCTCCTCCTGCCTTCTGGTGCTTTGGAGAATAGCTTGACTCCGTCTTCTTTGGGGCAACCTCTGAGATATTGGAACTCTGCTATCATGTCCCCCCTCATCCTTCTCTTCATTAAACTAGACCTACCCAATTCCAGCAACCGTTCCTTATATGTTTTAGCCTCCAGTCCCCTGATCATCTTTGTTGCTCTTCTCTGCACTCTTTCTAGAGTCTCAACATCTTTTTTATAATATTGGTGACCAAAACTGGATGCAGTATTCCAAGTGTGGCCTTACCAAGGCCTTGTAAAGTGGTATTAACGCTTCACGTGATCTTGTTTCTATCCCTCTGTTAATGCAGCCTAGCATCGTGTTGGCTCTTTTGGCAGCTGAAGCACACTGCTGGCTCGTATTCAAGCGATTGTCCACTGGGACTCTGCTTTGTGGTTCGGTTTCTTCTCTCAATGTGCCTTGTGTGCAGAGAGCTTTCATTGAACACTGTGGCTGCCATCTCGACTTTTTTGACCATACCCTGCAGACATCGCTCTGGATGTTACTCTGGCCCTCTCATTTCGTGGCAAACAAAACCAAAAATGGACATAGTATTCCAAATACGGTCTTACCAAGGTATTATAAAGCGGTACTAATACTTCACGTGATCTTGACTCTGTCCCTCTGTTTATGCAACCAAGGATTGCATTAGCTTTTTGGGTTGCTGCCATACACTGTTGGCTCAGGTTTGGATGCTTGCCCAGTTGGACTCCAAGATCCCTCTCACAGTTATTACAGTTAGCCAGGTATCCACCTATTCTCTACAAGTGCATTTGGGTGTTTTTATTATTATTTTTTCTTGCCTAATTGTAAAACCTTATTTTTTCCCACCATTGAATTTCATTTTGTTAGATAGGGCCCCCTGTTTAAGTTTGCCAAGATCCTTCTGGAGAAATGTCTGATTTAAGTGGATCATATGCTTCCTAGGTAGGGATTGTTGGTTGAGCAACCTGACTCAAACAGCAATAATTGGAAGAGGGAAGTAGTAGTAGTGTATACCTTTTTCTAATGAAAATTATCAGCACTTTTGATCAGTGACGTCATCAAAGTAAACAAACCCACGTGTTGATTACGTCAGCAGGGCATGGCCCTAAGAGGAAGTGACGTGCTCAGCCCCCACCCTCCGGATATGACGTGCATAACCCCCTCCCCGGATGTGATGTGCATAATCCACCCCCACGTGGTGCAGGGCTCACAAGGTCATAACCCTATTCGGATATGATGTGTTGGCCTAAACCCATCAAGATAAGCTTGAGCAACCTAACAGCCCTATTTTCAGATAAGACGTGTTGAACCTAACCCCCATCAAGAAAGATGTGGCAGTCAAGCCTCTGGGGACATGATTAGCTTAACCCTAGATTAATTCTATGGTCATTCAAAACCAAAAAAGCTAAGTAAAGTGAATAATTAACAGAGGCCTGTGTTTTTGGGAAACAAGCCCTGCTTTGGGGATCTGTGAAATAAAAAATGCTTTTTATTTCTAATCATTCTAGCCTAATGATGCTTTTAATTTTTGTGGGTTTTTAAAAATCAGTGCCTCAAAAACTGGGGGGAAAAGGAGCCCCTAAAAGGTAGCCAGGGCCTGTATTTAAACCCCCCCTTTTTTTCTAAAAAGGTATTTATTTCTAGGCGGTTTTAAAATCATTTCCTTGAATGCAGGGAAAAACAAAACAAAACACAGCCCTTTTAAAACCTGGTTTTTACTTTTGTAAAAATCTAAAGACACATATTTTGCCAATTGCACCCTCAAATCCCCATGTACACGTAACCGTTCGAAGCACGGCCTTAATAAAATTTATTCTGCCCCCCTACAACAAAAGACAAGGAATATTAACAGGAATTAAAATGCTCACAAGAGGCAAGCAGCCAGGCGGCAAGTAGAGGTTTAAAACCTTGTTCGGGCGTGTCAGGACAGCGATTCGTGTTTGTGTCTACTAGTAAAAAAAGGGGAGTTAGGCCTTGTTTGGGACATGCCCAGGCATGTCATACCCCCCCCTCCCTCCGTGATTCTGGGCATGCGTAATGCTCAAAGACGTGACATTGCAAGGGGCAGGGGAGTTTGTGCGGTCAGACCTGATCAGCTAGCAGTCTTTTGAAGATGGCAACCTCTGATGGAGATTTGTTTGATGTAAATTTGACCCCCAAACCGCCCAAGCGTGGGCGTAGAATAAGAAAAGGACCTGAGCTATATGGCCTCATTGAAGAGAACAAACTTATAAAACCTTGTTATTGCAGGTTCTGCAAAACATCAAATGGTAAGTAAATCTAAACATTAAGAAAACAGTATTTTGATTAGTTGAAACAGCTAGCCTAATTCTACCTTATTTCCTGCTTTAGAAACGGTGGAGCCTCAAAATGTCAGCATGTCTCAGATTCTGAAAGCATGTATCATTAAAATATTACACCACTGCTTAACGGGCTGTCTACAAGCAGATGATGATGACCATGCGGATGGTATCAGTGAAACAGAGCTTGTTAGCAGCTTATGCTTTAGACTTTCTATGCCTCATGTTGTCTGGATCATCATCAATATTTCTGACAAAGTGAATAACTTATATTTCACCCAGGATTCACTTGGTGAGCTCAAGACATTCATACAGCGTATCGAGAAGAACAGTAAACCACTGTCATTAATGTCAAAGATCGAAGCTGAATTCCCATTGTCTCTGAAGAGGTTCATATGCCAGAATGTAACAGAAATTAATTACAAGAAACTGTTAACGCTATGAAATTTATAATAAAATGTGCTTTACAAATCACATGAAAGATGTATTATGTTTTTTCTTTTGCTGACCCCTGTTTAACCTTGTCAGATGTTAAACACAGAGATACAATTTAATCAAAGCTCATGTGATATTATTCAATTGGGATTTCCTGATAAAAGTGGGTCTGGCCTGTTTTGCAAAAGGGGAGAAGAACTCATCAACTCTGATGTGATTAGTTTGTAACATCACCTACTATTCAAATGACTCTTCCTAGGTAGTTAAGGGTGGCCAGTTTTGCAAAAGGTGTGAAGAGCACACCTCCTCTGATGTGATTATTTTGTGACATCACCAACATGTATAAAAGCAGGGCCCATACTGGTCCTGTCACGTCCTGACACGTTTGCTGGTTTCTGGCATACCCATACCTCCGGAGCCATTTGATCTGCTAAGAAGACCCTTTTCAGAATGGAACCAACTATTGTAAGTAGTTTTATGCCTAATTTTTTAAACACTTAGATGCAAAATGGAGCTTATAACATTCTTGTCTGCTTGCTTGTTTGAGTGATTGATTGTTTTCTTTCACTAGATTGAATTGACAGACTCAGAATGTTTGAGGGTATATGAAGGTATTTAACTTTCATACTTGCATACATTTAGATTCTTATAAACATTTCTGCAACAATTCTGACCATTGGGGTTTTTTTCTTTTCCTTCAGAATGGGAGGATGATCAGCCATTTGTGGACATTGCAATTCCTCCAGAACAACAATTGACAGACTCAGAATGTTTGAGGGTATATGAAGGTATTTGACTTTCATATTTGCATACATTTAGATTCTTATAAACATTTCTGCAACAATTCTGACCATTGGGGTTTTTTTCTTTTCCTTCAGAATGGGAGGACGATCAGCCATTTGTGGACATTGCAATTCCTCCAGAACAACAATTGACAGACTCAGAATGTTTGAGGGTATATGAAGGTATTTGACTTTTCATACTTTCATATATTTAGATTCTTATAAACATTTCTGCAACAATTCTAACCATTGGGGTTTTTCTTTTCCTTCAGAATGGGAGGATGAGCAGCCATTTGTGGACCTTGCAATCCCCCCAGAGCTCCAAGGGGCCCAGCATGACATGAGCCCTCAGCCTACCACAAGCCACACAACACGAATGCTGTTAGGAGGTATAATATCTAACATTTTATCCAACTACAAAACCATTAGTATTTTGTGGGGGGGTGGTATTACATTATTAGGAATGTTGGTGATAGCCTTTTGTTTGTTTGTTTGTTTAACCAGAGCCGGCCTGCAAAAAAGCAAAAATGCATGGAGGCGGACTTCCCGCATACCCAGCAGACAGTGATAGTTGTGATGCTATGTCTGTGTCTCAACCAGAAGAAGAGATATGTCATTCTAAGCCACAGCTACAAGCCCCTAACTCTGCAAACACTCAGAATATGAACGATGTTTATCTGGATATGATACAGGCATGGGAGAAGCCTATCCGAAATTTCAGGGCTGTGGAATACTATCATCGTTATAGATTTGTTAATCTTGACCGAATCCGGTCTTTTGTAGATGATAGAGGCTATTCATAATACGATACAGACACTTTTGAATAATGTTGCTAGGGACATAGGGCCAAACGATTTTGTTCAACTCCGGTTGGATGCAGAGGGGTTAAATCAACCTCTCTTTTCTCTTAGGAGGTGTGTGAATGACTTAAATGCTGATGATTTTCTGACCAGTGTTGAAAATCTGCTTCAAAGTAAGGCAGAGATATTGTGGGGGAGTAATTTACAATTAGTGGTTACCGTCGTGAAGAACAAGGAGGGGGGAGGGCTTAGGAAGTTAAACACTGTGCTGCTCAGTAGAGTACTGGAGAAAAAAAGACAGCACCTAGTAGATTTCAATGTGGGAGGTGAATTTCTGTGTTTTGCTAGCTGTTTGCTCTGGCTGATTGGTGTGGATGTTAGAAATCAAGAAATTATTACCAGGGCCAGGGAACTTCACAGCAGACTGGGTGTTTCCACAGAAAACAGGATTGATTTTTCTCAGATACACCTCTTTGAAGAAGCTTTAAGGGTCACTATAAAAATCTTGTTTTATATGCAGGACGGGTGGAGGTTTTTTGTCACAGGTAGTCCCCAGCAAGAAAAAATAGTATTTATATTGTTACACGACAAGCATTACTATGGCATCAAAAATATCAAGGGCTTCCTGGGTGAACGATATTTCTGTAAATTGTGCCACACATCTTACCACCACAAATTTAATCATGGCTGTCAATATATCTGTAGAGCATGCCTCAGGCAAGAATGTCAGCGGGTGGAGGAGGAGAAGGCGCGCTGCTGTAGGTGCAAAGAGTTTTGTCGGTCTAAGGCATGTCTTGAAAGACACACACAACTCGCTATGGAGGGAAAAGTTGACTGTAAGAATAAAAAATATTGTGAAACGTGTGGGGTTTATGTCTTTAAACCCCACAAAAAGTGCAGGGGAACCAAGTGTGGACAATGCTCTGAGAAGGTTGAAAGCTTGGAAGGGCATTTATGTTTTCTAAAATCGTTGTGCCGACCGCGAATTGGCGAAAGATATATCATTTATGATTTTGAATGCTGTCAAGAGACAGGCACCCATATACCTAATTATGTCTGCGCCAGGGATATGTTGAAGGATTGGTATGATAAAGATGTTGTGAGGTGGGATTGTTATGGTGTTAGATGCCTGGATCAGTTTGTAAAGAAATTTATAAATCTTGAGTTTAAAGGATGTACTTTTATAGCTCACAACTCCAAAGGTTATGACGGGTACCTAGTACTGAGGCAGCTGATCCGTGAAAAGGTTAGGGTTCAACTTATAAGTCAGGGAGGGAAACTGCTGTGTATCACCCTACCGGCTTATAAGATTCGGTTTATTGATAGCCTCTCATTTTTGCCCCTTAAATTAAGCAAATTACCCAAAGCTATGGGGTTTCAAGGCAGCAAAGGATATTTCCCCCACTTGTTCAATACAATGGCCAATCGAGACTATGTGGGATCACTCCCTGAAACCAAGTATTACAGCCCTGAAACCATGATGCCCGGGGAGAGAGAAGAATTCATGAAATGGCACGCTGCTAATACAGGTACTGTGTTTAAACTAAAGAAGGCTCTGGCTCACTATTGCAGACAAGATGTAGATATATTAAGAGAGGCCTGTATTCGATTTAGGGAACAGGTGATGGATATGACTGAGCGTGAGTGTTTCAGGGGGGTCGGGGGTGAGATTGTTGAGGAGATAGAGATTCGATGCATTGACCCCTTCCAATATATCACATTGGCATCTGTCTGTATGGCACAGTATCGATTCATGTATTTGAAGAGCAATACCATTGCATTAGCTCCTTTGGACAGTTATCACAAGACACAGAAAAGATATTCAGTTCCAGCGATTCAATGGTTGTTGCATATAGAGCACACTGAGAAACTCAATATTCAGCATGCTCTGAAGGGTGGTGAAAAGCAAGTAGGCAAATATTTTTTGGATGGTTTTGCTGTCATAAATGGAACTCCCACAGCTTTTGAATTTCACGGTTGTTTTTTCCATGGGTGCCCTGTCTGCTACTCTGAAAAAGACTTCAACAAAATACTTGATTTAACATATGGTAACCTGCACAACCGTACTAAGATTAAAGAAGAGTACCTCAGGGACCAGGGCTATGCTGTGCGCTGCATCTGGGAACACGAATGGAGGGCCATGGTGAAGGATGACACTTCTTTGAAGCAGTTTCTAGTTGAGAATAAGCTCCCAACTCCTTTGAATCCTCGAGATGCTTTTTTTGGTGGAAGAACAAATGCTACATGCCTGTACTACAAACCAAAACCTGGTGAACAAATCTTATACTACGATTTCACCAGTTTGTACCCCTTTGTGAATAAGACCAAGGAGTACCCAATTGGCCATCCACAAATAATATTTCAAAACTTTGGGGACATAAAGCAATATTTTGGGTTAGCCAAAGTCAAAGTGTACCCACCAAGGAATCTCTATTTCCCAGTCCTACCCCACAAATCAGGAGGCAAATTAATGTTTAGCTTGTGTGCAACCTGCACAGAAAAACTGCAAACCACCCCCTGTAAACACAGTGATGAGGAAAGAGCTCTGACTGGGACATGGTGTACTGTTGAATTGAATGTAGCTTTAGAAAAAGGTTACAGAATTGTTGAAATATATGAGATCTGGCATTTTGAAAGAACATCAAATGAGCTATTTTCAGGTTATATGAACATGCATCTCAGACAGAAACAGGAGGCCAGTGGTTACCCTGACTGGTGCAAAACAGAACAGGATAAAGAGCAATATATTCAGGATTATGAAAAGATGGAAGGCGTCCGCTTACGACGTGACCACATTGAAGTAAATCCTGCTAAAAGACAAATTGCCAAACTCTTCTTAAATTCGCTGTGGGGTAAGTTTGGCCAGAGCACCAATCACCTGACCACATCCGTGGTGACAAACCCTGAGGATTTATTCAAATACCTTTTTGTGCCGTATTATGATGTTTCCTCATGTGAATTTGTGGATACAGAGACAGCCGTTGTGACATGGAAAATAGCCAAGAACCACCCCACCAAATCCACATGCACTAATGTATTCATAGCCAGCTTTACAACGGCTTATGCACGGCTGGAATTATACAGGCTACTGGATGGGCTGGGCGATAGGTGCCTATACCATGATACCGATTCAGTCATTTTTGTAAGTAGAGAGGGGGCGTGGACACCTCCTTTGGGTGATTATTTAGGGCATCTGACAAGTGAGATTCCACCAAACACTACGATAACAGAGTTTGTTGCGGCCGGTCCCAAAACATATGCTTATGCTTTGTCCAACGGTGAAGCGGTACTAAAGGTGAAGGGAATCACGCTAAACTGTGGTAATAGCAATAAGGTTAATTTTGACAGCTTGAAAGATTTGGTAGATGATTATTGTCTGTCTGGTGCAGAGAGAAAAAAAGAGATCAGGGTTGAACAGTTGGGGATTGTTAGGGTTAAGAAACAGTGGACCCTAGAAACGCGAGTCCTCCGAAAAACTTTAAAAGTAGTGTATAATAAAAGGTTATTAAAGAGTGAGGATTATTGTACGCTGCCTTACGGCTATTAAGGATGGTGGAAAATATTGCACAATTTGTACATCCTTTCTCCTGCATTATAAGCGGTCCGTCCAATTCTGGTAAATCTTTTTTTATCAAACAAATGTTAGAACATGGTGATGTTGCGTTGTCTCAAATGCCTCAAAACATTGTGTGGTTTTATAGCTGTTGGCAACCTCTGTACAAAGAACTGCTTAATAAATTCCCTTATATTAAGTTTATGGAGGGGCTTCCGTCTTCTTTTGAAGATGATTATTTGTTTCCGCCAAATCAAATCACTCTAGCCGTGATAGATGATCTCATGGCATCGGCCGGTGACAGCGATCAAATAGAGAAGGCTTTTACACAATACGTTCATCACAGAAACCTGAGCATTATTCTCATACTACAAAACCTGTTTTTCCAAGGTAAGAAAATGAGAACAATAGCTCTGAATTCCAAATATTTGGTTTTATTCAGCAGCCCTCGTGATCAGATGCAAATTGTCACACTGGCCAGGCAGATGTATCCCACTAACACAAAGTATTTTTTAGAAGCATTCCAAGATGCCACTCACAAACCACACGGGTACCTTTTGGTAGATTTGGCAGCCACCACTCCAGAATCCTACAGATTGAGAACAGGCCTCTTCCCACCTGATTGGCCTACTGTTTACACAATGAAAAAGAAGTGTAAAAAACAGTAGCCCGGTTACCTTAGCACTAGTTCATTTAAGATGTCAGAGAGGGTACGTAGAAATTGGGGGCTTTTAAAAATCTTAGTAAAGTCCGGACCAAGACAGAGAAAAGCCATCTTATGCAATGCTAATAATGACCTGGTGGGGGCAATAGCAGAAATAGCTCTGAACACCCTAAAAGGAAACCTTCCTCTGAAACCTTCACAATTCCGGTCTCTAAAGAGAAAGAAAGGTGTCATTAAAAAGTTGAGTGATAGAAAGGTCTCACTCAAAAAGAAGAAGCAGATCATACTTCAGTCGGGTGGTTTTATCGGTCCCTTACTAGGGACAGCTATTCCGCTGTTGACTAGCCTGTTAGCTGGATAAACCATGGACCATGCCGAGAAAATGTATCTGGTGTCGCGTCATCAGATGGATCAGCTACAGGGCAGGCCGCCTACTATGGGGGCTATAGCCACTAACCGGTTGGATGATGAGATGCGTACCATTCTTCAGAGAGCTGATTTGTGTGAGGATGACAAGATTAAGCTCTACAATTCTGCACTGCAGAGGTATCTAAGACTGACCAGGCAAAATGAGTCTGAAAAGGACAGACTGAATCTCATTTATCCACCGGAAGAGCCTCGGCCACTTCCAACATTACCAGAACAGCCACCACAGCCATCTCCGCAGGACACAGGGATGGATGAGATCCTAAGGGGTGTGAGCACCCGTTACAGGAAAAATGCGGAACTTTTGCTGAACAAAATGAAACAGCATCAGGACGTCTCAACCTGGGATGATCGCGGTACCTTTTTATACAAAGGGGTCCCTATTCCTGGTACTAATATTTTAGACTTGGTGAAAGGAGCCTCGCAACACCGAGCCCCTACTGAGAAGCGGAAACCTAAAGGATGGGATGACTTTATGAATGCTATGGCAGAGGTGAATGTTCCGACCTCTGTGTTGGGGTCTACAACTGTTAAAGAGCAAATAGAAAAGTTGAAAGATTCTCTGGTTGTTAAGGATGAAACTGCTACTAGCCCCGTCTCTGTTATGACAACCCCTTTTGGGACTCAGAAGACTCTGATTACCGGTACACCCTCTAGCCCTTGGACATTAAATCCTAGAAGTAGGTTCAGGTTTGGTGACTGGCTCAATTTGTAAAATGAATAAAAACACAGTGAAACAAGTAAAAACGTTTAAGTCTTTTTCTTTATTTCACAGTAAGGCAAGCATGTCTGCATGCATTGGTGACGGTTACAGGATCCAAGCCCCCTTCCCACCTTTATAGTTTTTACAAACAGCTTTACCATTTGATCATTTTTAATATCGGCATTGGAGTACATCTTTAAAATATTTTCATAGGCCACTCCTTTAGACCGGTTCAGTAGAAAAAACGCACAGTGTTGCCCGCAGGTCACAGCGCTGGGGTGCTGCAGTTGACGTTGGTGAAATGTATACCTCTCAGCTTGCTGCTCTAAAAACATCACTATGGAGTCAGGAAAGTCAGGGCTATCCGGCGGCCTTCCATAAGAATCAAAAAATTCGCCATATCCGGGAGATGGGAAGTAGAAGGCCAGCCAGTGTTCACCAGGCAGAGTGTGAGGGTGTGTATTTGCAATTAATCCAAAAGGTCTTTTGGAGATTTGTCTCTGGGGTAGTAGGTCACAAGGGTAGACCCCTAGAAAGGCAGTATTTCCAGAGAACAAGTGGAGGAGCTGCAGTGTGTCCATACTCACATATAATCAAAAAGCACATTCCTTGTGTGACTTATTTCAATAAGGTTTTCAAAGATTGCATAGAGAATCATGTTGACGGTGTTGGGGAGGGGCTGTGCAAATCTAATTTCGGCTCTGAGGTTACCGTTCCTGATCAAAGAATAGTGCTCAGAGCACCCCTGATCAGGACTCAAGTCAAAACAATACAAAGTATACCCTCGGTTAAACTCTTCCCGGTTGATTAACAGCGGCCTGTCTTTCATACCTTTGCCTGTGGCTTGCACCATCTGCATGTACTCTCTCACAAAAAGACCGTGCTCATAATCAGGCTGAAGAGGCTTTGCGGGGATCTGCTCGCCATCACAATGCAGGGCGCAAAAATTGACATTGCAGTGTTGAAAATTGAACGGGTTTCTTTCATAATCCCCACTAAAAGATGCATTGTCCACAAACCCAATCACTAATTGTTTAGGTAGCTGCCCCAGAAATAGATTTTCCTGATTACACACAAGGCTACCTGCAGGAATGCTGTAAACCTTCACCCCCACTCGATCAATGGGGTATTTGGCATTGGAGGTGAGCAAAGCTTCTGCATGGCCAAGGCGCACTCCCGGGGCTACTTTTACACGTTTTACAAACAGAGAAGCTGCCAGGAGCTGCACTTTGTAATTCTCATTGCCATCCTTCATCACGCAAAATTCATTTCTGCTTCTTGTGAGTTTGACTTTCACATCAACGCCGTTAATTAGCAGTCTGTCTTGAAAAAATAGATCGCTATGCAGAGGCCCTAGCAGGTCCCATTTACGACTACCGGCCGTGTGTCTTGCTCTCGCTTTGAAACCTGAGTTCCCAGCGGCTGTCAGTAGAGTACTCTCCATGAGGTCCGAGTCATCTTTGTAAAAACCCCCAGCTGTAAATTGGGTACCCAGCGCATCACTACCAAAGTTCAGAATCAGTTCAATCATGGCCCGATAAGAATAGCAATGATGACTCTGTGTAATGAGCCGATCTCCCAAGGTAACATCCAGCTGGTTAAACAGTGATGCTATGGGGTAGTTGGTCAGGGCCACCCTTGCCCCATCATCAATATCCGCCCCGTCAGCCTTTACAATCTTGCAACTCACATACAGCAGGGTGTTGTTTAAATCCGTGTAATGCTCACCATGCCCCGTGATAAAAAATTCCAAGGGCGCGTTGGGTGTTAGCGCTGATAAAGGAGGGATCTCGACATAGGTACTGTTTTCAATACTGGTCTGTGTAGGCGCCAGTTGAAAAAGATCCAGTTCTGATTTAACACATTCCTCTGAAGCAGAATGAATAAATGACATATTGTATTAGAATATGTCTTCCTTGTCACAGGGCTTCCTCTTCTGCGCACGTCTCCTCTTGGTATGACGGGTCTTTTTCACAAGTCTTCTCTTTTTAAACGGAATAGGCGGGCCCGATGCGTAATTTTTCCTGGCTATGAACATCCCTGATCCATCCTGCCCCCTCTCAACAACACGAGATACAAGATGCCCCGCAACATCTCTGGCAATGTTTTTGGCAGCAGATTTGACATGCGGCTTAATGATTTCTAAACCACGCCTCAAAAAAGGCATTGCTTTTCGAAAAAGTCCACGGAACAGACCCCCTAAACCTGTCCCGTACATAATGGGGGCTCCTCGGAAGCCTGGAAGGCCGCCACCGGCTTGTGCCCTGTAGTAAGCCACGTAGTCTTGAGGGTCCCCATGCTCCTTGATTACAACCATCCTTCACTTTTCCGAGGTCTAAAATGAAGCTTGACAATCACCTTCCCGTGATAAAAATGCACGTTTTTGTCCTGGTCGGTTTTGATTTCTATAGTAACGGTATCGATGTGATGTTTGCTGACCGGTACATAATGTGGACGGTCATAGGTCATTGTGACAAAATCATTGTCTTGCCCTCGCACAGGCACACAGCGCAGTAATGGCACATAGAAGTCACCCACTATCTGGAGCTCTACAATGTCTGTGTAAACATATAAGGTGCTGAATCCAGGGAACATACCTAACAGATGTCCAAGTTCTCCGCTAACTAGAATGGTATGTGGTTCACCCCCTTTAAGATTAATTTTTCGACCCACTGAATCATAATGTAGGGTTGTCTTAGGTCCATCCTTGGCATTTGATATAACCTTGTTCATATTTTCTAACAGTTGTTGGAGGCTGCTATAGTACCCGCTTCTCAAAGAAAAATGCCAAATCTTACTCTCGTTAGCAATTTCAAAATATCCAGGAGAAGTTAATGTGTGCCAGCTATGTGGATACTGTATCTCTGCTAGCCCTACTTCCCATGACCCTGGAAGATCCAACGATCTGGCTAACTGAATAGTAAAATTAGAATTTTTGTTTTGGGGGAAAATTGCTGCTGATGCGTTGCTGGGAAGGGTGATGTAAAACTCCGCCATATCAAAGATGTTGTACTTCAGTCTCCTTAATCCAACTGTTGAACTTCTCTGGCCATCCAGTCCATTTGACTAGAAACTCTCTCTGTCTCCCCCGCCCTCTTTTTTGGATAATTTTCTCTATTCTGTATATGCGCTGTTGGTCAGCAGGAACCTTTTGGAGCTCCTCAAAGTAAAAAGCCCCCTTTACAGGGTCACCTGTGTAATCATTTAATCTATACACCGCTCTTTCCCCCCTTGTCTCCAGTTCTTTGACGATGAATATCTCATCTGTATAGGTTTGCAGATAGCCCTTTTCAAACTTACCCTTCAGTCTGGATACCCTGACATGATCTCCCATCTTAAGACATTTTTTCTTTCTTTTACTTTTTAAAGCTACCCCATAAAGCCTCATCCACACATCCCTTTCGTTAGACAAATTTACGGTGTTAGGAACAGCCCCGATACTACGATGGTAAGTGTTATTGTACCCCTGAAGAGTATCTGCCAAAATGTCCACATACCGATGGGTATTTCTAGCTGTGAAATATCTCCAGAGTTTGTTTTTTAGGGTTCTATTAAACCTCTCTATAACGGCTGCTTTAGTTTCACTATGGGTGACAAAATGATGAATGCCATAACGTGCTAAAAGTTTCTTCAGCGGAATATTCAAGAACTCTTTACCTGCATCTGTCTGTATTTTTCGGGGTGCACGTCCTGTTTCAAAGATATTCTGGAAGGCGGATGTAACTTCCCTCCCTGATTTATCAGATAAAGGGGAGGCCCAGGCATATTTAGATAACACATCGATAACTGCTAAGATGTACTTTTTTCCATGGTTCTCCTTAGAAAATTTGGAGACATCTATGAGGTCAGCCTGCCATTGATGATCTAAGCCAGACACTACTGTTTTATTTCTAGGAAAATTAATTCTTGCAGGCTTATGAAGCGTATAAGCGTCTTGCCCTGACAGCCATGTCTTGACTTGCTTCATGGTCAGGTTTTTATCATGTTTTCTAGCTTCCTGAAAAAGGGTATTCACACCTCCATAACTCCCTACACATCCTGGTGTATAATAAATACGGCTTAGAAGCTTTTCATGCATTATACTGAAAGAACACTGACAAAATGGTCAAGCGTTGACGTTAACACAGTCTTTTATTGGTTATACAGAGTTCAGGGGGGGTTGGTACCACCATCAGAAAAATATCCCTCATCACCACTATCAGAATCAGAAGATAAAGGGGCATAACACGCTGTTTTACAATACGTTGACCCGCCTGTACCCCACAAATCATATCCGCAGTCGCAAGCAAACCAGTCTTTACACAAATTGCAGCTCTTTAACTCACAGGGTAGATAGCATGGTCTCTGGGATAGTTCAGAATCCCTGTTATAGTCTAAATCAGAAAAATCTGCAGAAGCATTGTGACCACGGCGATTACCACAGGAATATAAAATCGGGATGTCTTGAAGTGTTTGCTGTCTAGGTGTTATTAATTCGGAGTCTGCAAAATATAAAACACATCCTGTTAGTGTGCTACCCGTTCCAGCAGCATTTACATTATCATAAATAAAAAGATATTTACTTACCATTGCTGGGAGATAATGTAGCATCGTTCACCATTTCACAGGCTGTCCGGTAAGTACTCTGCACCTCATCGTTAAAGTTACAACACGCCATGCTACATCCGTGCAAAACGGGTCTGAATAAAAAATTTTCTTTATCATAACCCCTGCAACAGATTTTGTTGCATTCTGCCGGTTGGGGCCTTGTATCAGAACGTGCGACGCTAGCTTCTGCTGTTGTTTTAAAAACAGCTTTGGAATCAGAGGTTGCCATCTTCAAAAGACTGCTAACTGATCAGGTCTGCCCGCACAAACTCCCCTGCCCCTTGCAATGTCACGTCTTTGAGCATTACGCATGCCCAGAATCACGGGGGGAGGGGGGGTATGACATGCCTGGGCATGTCCCAAACAAGGCCTAACTCCCCTTTTTTTACTAGTAGACACAAACACGAATCGCTGTCCTGACACGCCCGAACAAGGTTTTAAACCTCTACTTGCCGCCTGGCTGCTTGCCTCTTGTGAGCATTTTAATTCCTGTTAATATTCCTTGTCTTTTGTTGTAGGGGGGCAGAATAAATTTTATTAAGGCCGTGCTTCGAACGGTTACGTGTACATGGGGATTTGAGGGTGCAATTGGCAAAATATGTGTCTTTAGATTTTTACAAAAGTAAAAACCAGGTTTTAAAAGGGCTGTGTTTTGTTTGTTTTTCCCTGCATTCAAGGAAATGATTTTAAAACCGCCTAGAAATAAATACCTTTTAGAAAAAAAGGGGGGTTTAAATGCAGGCCCTGGCTACCTTTTAGGGGCTCCTTTTCCCCCCAGTTTTTGAGGCACTGATTTTTAAAAACCCACAAAAATTAAAAGCATCATTAGGCTAGAATGATTAGAAATAAAAAGCATTTTTTATTTCACAGATCCCCAAAGCAGGGCTTGTTTCCCAAAAACACAGGCCTCTGTTAATTATTCACTTTACTTAGCTTTTTTTGGTTTTGAATGACCATAGAATTAATCTAGGGTTAAGCTAATCATGTCCCCAGAGGCTTGACTGCCACATCTTTCTTGATGGGGGTTAGGTTCAACACGTCTTATCTGAAAATAGGGCTGTTAGGTTGCTCAAGCTTATCTTGATGGGTTTAGGCCAACACGTCATATCCGAATAGGGTTATGACCTTGTGAGCCCTGCACCACGTGGGGGTGGATTATGCACATCACATCCGGGGAGGGGGTTATGCACGTCATATCCGGAGGGTGGGGGCTGAGCACGTCACTTCCTCTTAGGGCCATGCCCTGCTGACGTAATCAACACGTGGGTTTGTTTACTTTGATGACGTCACTGATCAAAAGTGCTGATAATTTTCATTAGAAAAAGGTATACACTACTACTACTGAGGGATCTTGGAGTCTTAGTGAACAATCACTTAAATATGGCCCAACAGTGTGCGGCAGCAGCTAAAAAATCCAATGCAATCCTAGGTTGCATTAACAGAGGAATAGAAATAGAAATATTAGTAATGCTTTGTAAAGCCTTAATAAGGCCACAGTTAGACTATTGCATCCAGTTTTGGTCACCATATTATAAAAAAAGATGTAGAGACTCTGGAAAGAGTGCAGAGAAGAGCAACAAAGATGGTTAGCAGGCTGGAGGCTCAAACATATGAAGAATGGTTGCAGGAATTGAGTTTGTCTAGTCTAGTGAAAAGAGGAATTAGGGGTGACATGGTAGCAGTGTTCCAATGTTTAAGGGGCTCCTACAAAGACAAGGGGTCAACCTATTTTCCAAAGCACCAGAAAGCAAGTCAAGAAGCAACGGATGGAAACTAACCAAGGAGAGAAGCAACTTAGAACTAAGGAGAAATTTCCTAACAGTGAGAAAAAATAACCAGTGGAACAGCTTGCCATCAGAGGTTGTGGGTACTCCATCATTAGAGGCTTTCAAGAATTGCCTTGGGAAATTACCCTCTTCTATTGTTTCAAATCATCTCCCTCCATCCAGTTCTGTCAGTTCTCTGCCTTTCTCAGTTATGTATATTATTCTGAGGACTGATCACGGCAATCAGCCAAAGTTTAACAATAAATGCCCCCTAGTCACGTTGATGCCATGCGACTTTCCTTCAGGCTCTTTCTGAGCTCCTCTCTTCTTCTGCAAAGGGAAAACAAGAATATTTATACATGAGGTCTGTCAACTGACTGGAAAAAGGCTATCGGGAAACACCAACCCAATTAGCTTTGAACTTAACAGAAAATTGCTGGGGCTCCTGTTGAGTATGCAGTGAGTTGAAAAGAAATAATGAGAAATATTCAAAGGCAATTTTTTTTAAAATGTTCCCCTTCTTTCTTGGGCATTTTCTGTTTCCAGCTACAGAGAAGATTTTTTTTTTTTTTTGCATTTTGGGGTCTGTCCAAGATCCCAAGCTAGATTTCACAATTTTGGAGCATTGGCAGGCATCTAAAATGACTGACTGATTGGAAATGCATGAGTATTTCCAAGACTCTCAGTTCCTTCCCTTCTCTTTCATTTCCCTAAACCAATCATCCATTTTTTCCCCCTCCAGTCATTGGAGTGATTTTGTTTCCATTTTTGGGCAAGACATAATGTAGACATGATCAGGGGTATCTGACCTTGGCACACTTTAAGACTGGTGGACTTCAACTCCCAGAATTCCCCAGCCAGCATGGTATAGGCCAGGGGTGTCCAACCTTGGTAACTTTAAGACCTGTGGACTTCAACTCCCAGAATTCCCCAGCCAACCATGCTGGCTGGAGAATTCTGGGAGTTGAAGTTCACAGGTCTTAAAGTTCCCAAAGTTGGACACCCCTGAATGTAATGATTTTATTTGTTTGTTTGTTTGTGTTTCATATTTCTAAACCACCCATCTCCCTCAAAGAGGGGCTCCAGGTGATGTACAATATAATATAACCAATAAATTAAATATATATATAAAATTAACATTAAAGCAAAAATTAAATAAGGTTAAAAAAATTAAAATTAAGGAATAATGACAATTCATAATAAGACCAGACCAAAAATGAGGCCACACTATTAGTCTACGCTCTTTTCCTTATCATTAGTACAATTAGTATCTGGAACCTTTCTTTTCTTCATCTTTTCTACAAAGGGAGAATGAAGAATTGAGAGGAATAGGAAGACCAAGGAGGTGGAGATGGGATGGAGCTGGTGAGTTCCTGGAAAGAAAGAAGTGAGAAGTTCAAAGACCAAAAGGCCACAGAGCCAGTTTGGTGTGATAGTGAAGGTGCTGGCTTAGAAACCAGGAGACCATGAATTCCTGTCCTGCTTGAGGCATGAAAGCTGGCCAGGTGACTTTGGGTCAATGACTAGGAGATGGTAAGTTCTAGTCCTGCATTAGGCATGAAAACTAGCTGGGTGACTTTGGGTCAATGACCAGGAGATGGTAAGTTCTAGTCCTGCATTAGGCATGAAAACTAGCTGGGTGACTTTGGGTCAATGACCAGGAGATGGTAAGTTCTAGTCCTGCATTAGGCATGAAAACTAGCTGGGTGACTTTGCGTCAATGACTAGGAGATGGTAAGTTCTAGTCCTGCATTATTAGGCATGAAAACTAGCTGGGTGACTTTGGGTCAATGACCAGGAGATGGTAAGTTATAGTCCTGCATTAGGCATGAAAACTAGCTGGGTGACTTTGGGTCAATGACTAGGAGATGGTAAGTTCTAGTCCTGCATTAGGCATGAAAACTAGCTGGGTGACTTTGGGTCAATGACCAGGAGATGGTAAGTTCTAGTCCTGCATTAGGCATGAAAACTAGCTGGGTGACTTTGGGTCAATGACCAGGAGATGGTAAGTTCTAGTCCTGCATTAGGCATGAAAACTAGCTGGGTGACTTTGCGTCAATGACTAGGAGATGGTAAGTTCTAGTCCTGCATTATTAGGCATGAAAACTAGCTGGGTGACTTTGGGTCAATGACCAGGAGATGGTAAGTTATAGTCCTGCATTAGGCATGAAAACTAGCTGGGTGACTTTGGGTCAATGACTAGGAGATGGTAAGTTCTAGTCCTGCATTATTAGGCATGAAAACTAGCTGGGTGACTTTGGGTCAATGACCAGGAGATGGTAAGTTATAGTCCTGCATTAGGCATGAAAACTAGACGGGTGACTTTGGGCCAATGACCAGGAGATGGTGAGTTCTAGTCCTGCATTAGGCATGAAAACTAGCTGGGTGACTTTGGCTCAGTACCTCTCTCTCAGCCCAACCAATCTTCCCTCTGGAATTTATCAAGATTCCCTACTACAGAATATATGTGTAATAATAGTCTGTTCCTGAACAGAAAAAAAAAATTTCTTTATTTTTCCAACAATTCTCATAAATCTGAGGAAAGGAAATTGGAGTCTGAAAGTGCTATGAGGGAAGAGAATTTGTGAAGTTCTCATGTGCAGTACGTGATGCTCTTTCATTTATATAGATTCCAGATGGTCAAAGGGTGTGTGTAAATATCCTCTGCGAGGATTTATCTAGCAGCCTTCACCTTCCTTGAATAACAGAATAACAGAGCTGGAAGGGACCTTGGAGGTCTTCCAGTCCAACCCCCTGCTCCAGCAGAAGACCCTATACCATTCCAGACAAATGGCTGTTCCGTCTCTTTTTAAAAACCTCAAGTGATGGAGCATCCACAACTTCTGGAGGCAAGTCTGATTAATTCTTCTCACTGTCAGGAAACTTCTCCTTAGTTCTAGGTTGCTTCTCTCCTTGATTAGTTTCCATCCATTGTTTCTTGTCCTGCCCTCAGGTGCTTTGGAGAATAGGTTGACCCTCATCTCTTCTTTGTGTCAACCCCTCAAATATTGGAAGATTGCTATCATGTCACCCCTCATCCTTCTCTTCCTTAAACTAGACATTCCCAATTCCAGCAACCGTTCATCATATGTTTTAGCCTCCAGTCCTTTAATCACCTTTGTTGCTCTTCTCTGTACTCTTTCTAGAGTATTAATATATTTTTTACATCGTGGTGACCAAAACTGGATGCAGGATTCCAAGTGTGGCCTTACCAAGGCATTGTAAAGTGGTATTAATACTTCACCTGATCTTGATTCTATCCCTCTGTTAATGCAGCCTAGCACTGTGTTGGCTTTTTTGGCAGCTGCAGCACACGGCTGGCTCATATTTAGGTGATTGTCCACTAGGATTCCAAGATCTCTCTTAGAATTATTTGGTTTTATATGCTTTCAGGATATCAATAGAAGACATTTCCTTCCTTGGAAATTAATTTAGTGTGGGAAGTAGTAGCAGTTGCAGAGGCTGAAGCCTTCACATACAGAAATTACACCCTTAAAACCACCACAAAAAAATTGGAAAGAAATGTGCAAGCATGCTCAAAGGAACCTTTTTTCCCCCCTAGAAAGACAGAACTTGAAAGATATATTTTTGCATCAACTCTACGTTAACAATCTACTATTGTTTAAATCCTCCAGGGCTTAAAAACAAAACAAAAAAGGCCCACATGAAATGATAGCCAAAGCATCAAAAGAAAACTAACAGGAACCTACCTGGCCTTTCAAAGCGTTACAAAAAGCTAATTTTAGACATGTATTGTCTGTATATCTTGAAATTGGGGACCCACCAATGAGGCAGTGTCAGAGCTTCCCCAGTGATGGTGCTACATACAGAATATGCAGAAATTATTCCATTCCCTTTTATTTTGATTAAATTAATTTTAGGAAGGCAGGAAGGAAGGAAGGAAGGAAGGCAGGAAGGAAGGAAGGAAGGAAGGAAGGAAGGAAGGAAGGAAGGAAGGAAGGAAGGAAGGAAGGAAGGAAGGAAGGAAGGAGAGAAAATGAGAGAAGGAAGG